>VXBC01004469.1:794165-866981 GCA_013399945.1 Ploceus nigricollis | reverse complement strand
GAAAGCTAGTGACCAAGATTCTAATCTAATTCTTAACATCCAAATAAATAATGCACTTCCACTTGGATAGTGCATTTTCCTTTCTGTTTTACCTGTGGCTTAGCATAAAGGGAATTCTTTATACACTAATAGTGGCTTCATCTGTCTGAATTGTAAAAAAAATATTTCCTAGAACTATGGCCCAAGAGTCTGAGGCCTTCTTGCATGTCACTTTATCTATGTAATCTGACCATGTACTTCAGTTAATGTCTGTCCCATTTCTGTGACTCATTTACTTTACTAATGTTTGTAAAATAATGACTTTAGGTAACAATCAGCAGCAGTTGCATATAAATGACTTTAAAAAAAAAGATAGAAAAGAAAACCCTATAGAAATTTACTATTGGCTTCTTTTTTTCCTAAGGGCCAAGGGCTAGATGTTTTGATACCATATATGCTGAAGGAATTTGTTTTGTATTTGAGAGATCTTTAAATTACATCCTTTGTATTGCTTTTTAAAATACAGGTTTTGTTTTAATACACATAAAGGATAAATAGATCAAAAATGTATTTAAAAGATTATTTTATTTTACTAGAAAACACAGAAATGTAAAATATCTACTATACTACTCTGTTGCTTTCTAATTACTGTTATTCTGATGTTTTTGTTGTTTTCGTTCACTTTTCCACGTGGTGTCCTTAGTTGCTCTTAACCATGTGTGCCCAGAACAAAAAGCCCCAAACTTTGAACACAATTCACTTTCTCGACCATCTCCGCTGTAGTCCAGTTGTTGTCTGTCTTTCAGTCAACTCTGGGTCTGCCCAGTATCTTATAGGTTAAACAGAAATAAAAACAATGGCGAAATAATGTGATTTTTTAATTACTCTTGCTGTTGTTGTTGCCGTTGTTATTTATTATTGTTATTGTTGGTTTTGTTGTTGTTACTTAAGTAATATTGATATATTCAAATTCATTGTCTTAAGTTAAGTTGGTCTGTTATATTATTTTTACACATGCCAGAGAATCTTACAAAGATTCTCTGAGCTCACTCAGACATAGTAGCTGATTTCACACCGTGGTATGTGCCAACTTCTGCATTTGAAGCGTACATTTGACATCAGAATTAAACCTTTCCATTTCAGAGACAGCTTATAACACAAGTAAAATGGATTGGGGGTTTTTTGTTGTTCCTTCAGGTACCACTCCCCAGTACAAGAAAGATATGGACATAGTGGAGAAAGTCCACCACAAGGCCACAAAAATGATGAAGGGGCCAGAGCGTCTCTTCTATGAAGAGACAGAAAGCTGCGACTGTTCAGCCTGGAGACGAGAAAGGCTCAGGGAATCTCATTGATGTATCTAAATACCTGAAAGGAGGGTGCAAAAAGGACTCTTTCCAGTCCAATGGAGGCAATGAACACAAACCAAAACCACTCTGACCTTCAGGAAACATTTTCAGAGTGAGGATGACCAAGAACCGGCACAGGTTGCCCAAGAAGATTGTGGAGTCTCCGTACTTACAGATATTCCAAAATCTTCTGGACACAGTGCTGGGCGACTCGCTCTAAGTCGCCCTGATTGAGAAGGGGTAGGACCAGGTGACCTCCAGAGGCCCCTTTCCACATCAGCCATTCTGTGATTCTGTAAAAGTTGACAGAATTACAGATCTTTGCAAGGATTTTCATCAATTCTTCCCCCTATTATGTAGCAAATTAATAATTTTCCCTTTCATCTATATGTTGGAAAAGAGTGATCTATAATGATAAAATACCAGCAAGTTTGCAGCAAAAATGGGAGTGGCATCCATCTCCTCTGAGTCCAAGGGTAGTGCCTTGTTCATCTGGTGAAACTGGTGTGAACACCAGCCAGAGCAATGGAGGATAGTGCTTTCCAACCATGCATGGATGATGAAAAAAGCCTCAGTCTAAGAGATGATCCATTTTAAAGAGGATATTGTGTTCCATATGTGTTCAAAGAACGCCTGTGCTGATATTTATGCACTGTGAAGCAGAGGAAGCACAAGAGCATGAGTGAAAATAATTAAGTTTTCATTTTAAGGTCCTGTCATTTAAATGTCCCATTCCATCCCTGTGGGATCTACCAAACTAAGACAAAACACCACGAAGTAAAGAAATGGAACAGAAATGTGTGTTAATTACAGTAAGATGAATGTGTTGATAAAGCAAAACTTGAAATACCTTAAGGTTGGATTTTTTTTTTTATTTTGTTCAGGTAAATCACTTCCTAAAATGAAGCAGTAGCTAATTATAAACACATAGAAGTCTGTGACAGGTAGAAACACCACATAGCAGAAAAAAATGTAAATAATTAGATATCCCATTATGTAATTTGCTTTGGTGCTTCTCAAGAAAATAATATGATACTTATTCATTGTGAAGTTCTTTGTGCTTGGTTTATGCCTTTTCATTGCTGACTTCATGCAAAAGCTGTGTTGCTAACTGGCATGTCAGCCCCTACATTTGGTACATGACACACAGCTGGACTATTGTTCTGAATGTTCTTTGTAAATTCAGCCTGTTTTCATAGAAAACCATTTCTGAATTGACACTGGCTTTCTCTGAAGATGTCTTCTTGGTTTCTAAATGGATGATGAAAAAAGCCTCAGCCTAGCAATAGATGAAGCTCAAGTATAATTGAGATTCCCAAACCCAGTCTTCTCACCAGCCCTCTACCAGAACCAGATTTTTGGTAAGAACTTCTGGACAAATGAGCCATAATTCCTGGCTAATAATTCTGCACTATAATCACTGAAAAAAATCTGTGCATGCACCCAGCCACCTGATCCTAGCAGCTTGCTCCCATATGGTATGGAAATTGTGCCTATATGACAAGAGGGGGCAGATGGCAGCATGACCAGACATACCTGGTGCAGTTTAAATTTCACTAGTTTTGGTAACCTGGAAGCCAAGTCCAAGAAAATTGTGCTGCTCTGAGATTTATGGGCTCCCCTTAAGGATCTGAACTGCTGCATCTTTATTTCTGTTGGTGCTGGATTGGTTTGATCAAAAGTGGTTGATCAGACGGTCCTCTATGCTACATATCTGACCACAAAGTGTTCATAGTTCCTTTACAAATACTATGGTAAGCAGAAGAGGTAACTCTAATTCATGGGAGGCCTAGTTCAGGCCTGTTTCTGGATTTAAGTGGTCAGGTCTGATTGAATGGCTTGCAGTCAGTACCTGATTTCTGCAGAGAAGAAGCAATAAGTTCTTGTTTAAGCCAATATGTCCTTTTTAAATCACCGTAGCAATTGAAATCTTTCACCAGGGAGAAAACAGGCAACAAATTGTCCCATTCTTTTTCCTGGTCCTTATGGTAAAGTGAGTTGCCTGATCTTTAGCAGAGATGTTGCTGGAGTATATCACGGTGTGGAAAGGTGAAATGTGTCTAGCACAAGGCAGGGTAATCCATTCCAGACTCATGTGTAATGCAGGGGAAACAGGTGCAAGCAATTGAGCTCGCTGTCAGTAAGCCACGGTGATCGCTTTTGATATCTTAATCGTTAGTTGATCCATGTGCAACATTGGCAACATCACTGTCATAGCTGGCTGCCTTCTGCACATCTGTAAACCTTTTCTGGGTGCTTCTTGATGTGTGCGTGAGTCCATGAAGTCCTGACATCATGAGAAACTAAATTGGGCATGATTGCTGTCATTTCCGTTTTCCTGCTAGAAAACCAGAGAGTTGACAAATGTCAATAACTGCTAATAGCTCACTACTGTTTGTCAGATGCCACACAGGACAGGTGTGAAGAGAAAGCAGTGTGTTTCTCTGAGCACCACTCAGCAACCAAATAATTTGTGAGACTGCTATCTAATTGCTTTTGCAGATAAAGAAGTTGCTGTTTCTTCACTTCATGACCCCTTGGTAAATATTCAGCATTAAACATGTTCCCACTGTATCTACTGACCTCCAGCAAACCATGCTGCAGATTTCCTTACAGGTAATAACAATAGTTTGAAAATAAGTTTAGCCTATAGAATAGCTTTAGGTGTAATGCTATCAGCCAACAAATTAGCTGCTTCCTCTCTATTTTCCTGCAGAAAACATTAACACAATTATATATACCTAATTTATGATCTTCCAACAAAACATGACACTGAAACTACTGACACAGGCTGCTGTGGTGGGAGCTCCTCTTTCTACCTCTGTGGGGTTATGCTAGCTTGAGGACAGAAGGTTTTTACAGAGTTCAATAAGATCTGAGTATTCTGCCTATTTTAAACTTCAATTTAATTTTGTAACAATAAAATGAGGTTTGTACCATTACATAGGGGTTTTTAATCTCTTGTTTGTGTTCACAGCAGGTTTTCACGTGAAAATTGGGTTGCCTCAGAAGGAAGGCTTGTTCATGCAAAAATATAATCAATGCTTTACATGTTTCACTGATTTCATCAAGAATTGTTTTGGATCCTTATTCTACATTATGAGAGTGAATATTTTGCCTGACTATGAGATATATTTCTGTCACCATTCAGTCAATTAGTTCTTAAACTATTTTGAAGCATTTCTTGAGAATAATACCATTTCAGGTCTGACAGCAACCTTTTATTTCATACTATTATATGACTGCAACATGTTTAGCTGAGCTTCTCCTACATTCATTGCATATTTCTTCTGACACACTTATTAACTCCTCCAAGAAACCAGACTAAAATTACTTGAAGCATTTGATTTTCTCCACTGTTTGATCCTCTATGACTCACTGATTTATCTGAGGTTGGTAATCCCAGGCACTTGTCTTCTAAACACCACCACAGTGAAGGCTTCCATGAAGTTTTGGTATTTTCATAAAATGTCTAGAGAGTTTCTGTGACCTGGACAGTATATCAAAATATATCAAAGTTATGGGGAATATGGTTGGTACATTAGATCAGACTCCTTCTCTATCTATTCACCAACAAAAGAAGCACATGGGCAAATAAAATGTACAATGATTTTCCCCTGTCATCAACAGCAATCAGAAAATACAGAGAAATGGTCCAGTCCAATTCCTTGTTAATATTGTCAAAATCAAAAAAGGATTCATTTCACATTACCAGGCTTTTGCTCATCTCAATACCCACTGCATCCTCATTTCAAAGGTGTCACATAAGTTGGTTCTGTGTATAGGATAATTAATTTCAGTTGTTTCAGGACCAATGTACAATGATAAGGAGCACATTTGCTTCACATAGGAATTAATAACAGAACAAACTTAATTCTAATAATGTTGAAGATGAGAAAGAGCCTTTGTGTGTTGGTGTCTCACCTTCCCTGTCCATGTAATACCATAACAAAGAATGACAAAAATTCCTATGGCCATACATAACCTAAGTATTGCATTCTCCATACTATTACATCAGTTTTGGGGAGGAGCAGCCATTTATGGAGGAATATCCAACACAGTAGTGGTGTTCTTCTCATAGAGCTTGAAATCAGAGCTGAATATGACTATAAGCCGTTATTTAGTCTGTCGTCCTTCTCCTGCTCTAAAGAGGATCACCTAAACAGGGCTTGAGCCATGTTTTCTAGATTGTCCTAAAACCTTCCCATAAGGAAGATGTTTCCCATTTCTTTTCCTGACAGAGACTGATTAGAAAGAGATATACCTCATGATAGCACTCACATTCAAACAGAAGCTTAATTACAGCCCCTCATTAGACTATATCTCTTCCCAACTTACAAATCCAGATAGGATAACTTTGAGTTTTAGATTTGATAACCCTTAGAATTTTAGGCTGGAAGAGGTGGGTATTTAAATTTCCATATATGTTATAAGATGCTTATTTTAATACACATGTATATGTAGACATAATAATATATTCATTTAATATACATATGGTTACAATATATATAATCAAATTAATTTACATGTGATCAGTAGGATCCAATGCTTTTCTAAAGTCACTCTCCCTGTAAATACATACAGTTAGTTCTTCTACCTCCTCCATCTGACCTTAAATAGATAACTTATTAGGACTGAAGAGATATGTAATGTTTATGATTGATAGGTGACTAGCTCCTTTCATACGCCAAAAACAAGCAAGTCATATCTCTGGGATAAGGAATTGCAGCATCCTCTTTCATCCAGCTTTCCCTATCAACAAATGTGGGAATGTTACAGGAGAGCAGAGCTGCACCCTCATTAATACCCACAATGATCAGATAATCTCAATAATGAATTAAATTTTACTACTTTACTTCAAAAATATGCACTTCCATTTCTAGTTTTTTCCTATGTTCTATTTAGGAATTTTTCAGAGATCCTCTGTCTTGACGAGGAATCTGCAAAGTGACCTCTATGGTCCCAGGAAGCTCACAGCTTATAGTTTGAATGAAAAGCTTTAACTCTGGTTTTGTTTAACAAGTTTTCAAAGGCACAAAGCTTGACACACTCTCTCTTTTTGCAAGTCATATGTTTTTATGTACTGTTATTTTTTCCCATTGGAAAGATTTAACTCCTAGTGGTAACCCTTTGGAGCACCTGGCTCAGGAGAGTAAAAGAAAGGAAAGCTTGATTTATAGAGGATGCCAGTGATTTTCATCTCACTGTGAAACTTGGCTCTGTCCATTTGATGCCTTTTAAAGCACAACCATGTGTGAAAAAGAATGAATCTTTATAACTTCCTTTACCTTTTAAAACAAAAAGGTAATGTATTTCTTTCAAAAGCTGATTGCTTTTCTTAGTGTTATATTTCCTTTCAAAATATATTGCTGTATACAGTATGGATCATTTAGAATGGATGTTGATAGGTAATTCAGTAGTACATCTTTCGTGGTTCTATAATATCATAATTAAACACTAAAGCATTAGAAAAACATATCTGGAAGCATGATTGACCTTTGAAAGAAAAGCCTTGTAAGACCAGAAAGAACTTATGTAATTATATGCAAAATTACAACCATATAGTCAAGCCCAGCTGTTCGCAGTGACATAATGCCACGTGCATATTCCACCCCTCCGGTCACATCCGTCCTCCCCGAACCGTGCTGCAGTTTGCACCTAATCACATCTGCACTTTAGATTACACACAGTCCCCCAGCCTGAGTCTGCCAGTAGTCCACTGGCTTTCACCAGATTCAGGAGGAGCCCCAAGGCAGCAGAGCTGAGGAAGCCCTGGCACAATAGGGGGTCTTCTCCATCCAGACACCTCGATAATGGATATTAATGGGTTTCTCCCAAGCCTGTGGCCAGGGAATTGTTCCTGGAGCCTGTGCTCTCTGCCAGCCCAGGGGCTGCTGGGGCAGGGCAGGAGAGAATTTGCATTCTGCAGACAGGCAGGTGCAAATTTATGTTTGCTCATATTTTGGCTGAAAATGTGTGGCAGAGCATATGAAGAGACTGCCAGCACGATGTATGTGACAATTAAGAGCCTGGTATAGAGGGAGCCAGCACAGGCTGCACTGCACTACTCTTCTGCTGTGGAGAGGCTGGGAGCATTGCAGGCTTGAGGATCCACAGTCAGATCTACAAATCTGACAAATAAGTTTTTGGTTTGGCAGCCAGCTTTATCAGATAAAACAAATAATTCAAACTTACAGAGTAACATTTTTTGGCACATTCGACTACATGTACCAGTAATGAGACATAATGTCAATATCAGAAGTTGAGATGGAAAGATATAAATGATAGATCAGATGTCTTCAACATAGATTAAAATGCTTAGTCTAGAAAAGAGGCAATCAAGGTAGTAAAATCACAATCTCCAAAATCTTGTGTCATATGAAGTTGAATGGAAAGCAAATGTTTGATGTTACACACAATAGTAAAATTCTGTGGCATCAATTAAAATATCTGGAATTATACTCAAAATTAATAAAAGAACCTTAGCCCTAACTCTAGTAAATCACTAGAACCTAATGGATGCTGAAAGGTTACATGGGATTAAGCACTGACTGTACAACTCAGGGGAAAAAGCTCCATTGAGGAGTATCAGAAAACCAGATAGTTTGTCTAAGTGAGTAAAACCCTGGCCTGCAAACAGGCACTGAACTATCTATTTGCCCCATTCTCTTACATCTCTGCAAGCATCTGCCATTTGATGCGACTGAAAACAGAATAGTGGACTAAATTGGCCTCTGATCTCCTTGATACCTATACATTAATATATATTCTTAATTGCACTGCAGGGAAAATGCAGGGGGGACAAAGCAGTTTAGCAGTTAGGTGGCATATCCACCATTCTACAGTGATATCTGGCATGTACTCAGGACAACAAGAGATTTTTCAACACAACCAAATGTGGAGAAATTACTTTCCAATTCTCTTTCAGTCAAATCCAATCCTTTGGCTAACTTCTTGATCACAGCCTCAGCATTTGGCCTATTTATTTAAAGAACTTTCTCTTTACTTTATCAGCTTGCTCAACCAGGATCACCATAACTCTCCAGAAACTCCTGTGCAGACAGAAAATGCCAAATACTTCCAAATTAAGAAGCTCCACTGTTGAACCAATAGAAAGGATACTTTTGAAATTTATCTGCAGGACAGGTTACCACAGCCAGCTAGGCTTCTGCAAGAGCATAAGCAATAAGAAATTATCCAAAACCCGCAAAAACGTTGTCCTTGATTGCTATAGCCAGACTAGCCTTTACATCTGTAACTCACATCAAAGAGACTCTGGAAAGAATTAATTGCTCTGGAAGAAGCTGGATAAATCATGTTTTAAATTATTTTTGTGGGAAGGGAGCCCTTTAGTCGATTAACAAATGGCTTGCAAACTGACCCTGTATTCTATTTATGTATTAACTGAATAGTTTAATGCATTTCAGCTTTTTGTGAGTTGTTCCAAAACAGTCTGTCAATGGTTACATGAGTCATAGGTCATTGTCTCTGAGAGCTGATTGGATGATTGTAGATTTTAATAAGAAGACAAAATGTGAAAAATAGCACCCAGAGAATAAAGCACTTGAAAAGGTCTGTGCCAAAAGATTAATCAATTATGGTGAACTGCTTTAGTTTTGAGAGGTTTTACAGCCTTTCATGCCATCTGAGCCCTCAAAACACATGGGTGACATGACCTGCAAATAACAGTTAACTGGATTCACCACTTCAGCTTGGACTGTTTCATACTCTACAGACACATCTATTTTATGTGATTTGGGTCAACACATAAAGCGTGTTTCTTACAAAACAAATTTTTCATTTGATCTAAACTGTTGAAGGCAGACAGTAAATGCATGGCCTTGACCGCAGTTGATCCAAGCTGTTTATTCTTGCTTCTCATTCAATGAAGAGCAGCTGCACAAGCAGGCTACATTTAAGAAACACAGCAGTCCTGTTGCAGAACGGCACTCCTGCATCCGCTGCCATGCCTCGGATTTCCCTCTGACGAGCCCCAGAGGTACTCACACACCATTCAACAGGTGACTCGGCTCAGGAATCTCCCTCCCAGGGCCCGCTTTATGAAATCAGTGCAAACCAAACTACTCCTTTTCATCCCAGCAGGGACAAAATAGCTCTTCAGGGGCCTCATCTCCTTTGCATTACCACATCAAGCTTGTTGTTGCCATACTTTCCCCATCCTTGCCAGCTTTGGTTCTTCCTGCCCTTGATACAGGATACAGTTTTGCAGTTTTAAAAGGGATTGTTCCTTGGAGCCATTGTGATGTCAGTGTGAGCAGTGAACTCCCTAGCCCATCTGCAAGCCCTACCATGGGCTGCCCTCAGGACCACAGCCTCCCCAAACACACAGACTTGCCACAGCTTGCCCCCAGGACTCCCATGAGCCATGTGCCCACCTTGGATGTTTTCAGTCCATGGTACCCAAGCCATTCTTCCTGTCAGCCCCTCTGACCCTTTTCCTTCAGCATCCTACCTTAACTGCTTTCTGTCCTTGTGCCAGGGCTTCAGCTTGCAGGTGGTTGTTATGAGCCTTTTCCTCTTGTACACAATGAGGAAACTTTTCCAACAGGTCTTACCCATCTTGCAGAAGGCTGCCATCACTCAATAGTTGTTCAGGTTGACAACTATAATGGGGACATCTATGTTACACATAGACATCTATCTAGTCACCAAAGTCAGATGAAATGAAACCCCTCTGAGTCTCTAAACTCTGGAGTAAAACTGTGTTTCCTGAAGGCCAAAGCCAGCACAGAGGATATACAGCCTCAGGGCCCAAGGCTTTGTTCAGCATGACCAAAGCAATCTTTCATAAATCATTATCTTAAAAGCAGCAGTGATAGGTTTTAAATCCTCGTTCAAATGCTAAACATTCAGTTCCTTGGCTTAAATATTTGGTTCTTTGGCTTCTAAGCCATTAAAAAGCCTCTCTTTTAATGTTTCCTTCACAATTTTTGAGGACCTATAAATTTGTTGGGGTTCAGTTTAAATTTAAAGTAACTGGATTCTCATGAAACTCTCCCTGGGACTTTTAAGGAAAACACCAAACATCGCAACAGCAATCAGTCTTGAGAAGCAGTTGCTCTGCCTTTCAGAGGCATTTAACTCTCACATAAATCATAGCATTTGAACTGATTCCTTGACTCACTATTAGTGATTCCAGAACAAAAACCAGAAATGTAGTTGAAATTTAGGCCAAATCCACCACTGACTGAAGGAAATGGTTGTGAGATCACTTGCACCACAGTGAGGATCCCTGGGGCAGGCAGTGGGAAGGATGCTTGTAAGTGCAGGTAGGAACTGCGTCAGTTATACTGACTGTCAAATTTATCACTTTATTTATAACCATGCCTAGACTAAATAGACTTTTTGTCTTTTAAGTCCACTTTTAGTACCTGTGTTGTCAGGAGTTGAATTTGAACACAGGGAAAGAAAATTGTCAGCACTTTTCTGAAATAAGACTGTTTTTGTAAAAAAAGCACGAGTAAACAACTTCATTGACTGTTCAGACCATTCATCTTGCACAAAATCATAGAATAATAGAATCATAGAATCATAGAATGATTTGGGTTGGAAGGGACGTTAAAGACCATCTAGTTCCAAACCCCCTGCCATGGGCAGGGACACCTTTCACTAGACCAGGCTGCCCAGAGTCCATACCTCCTGGCCTTGAAGGGATGTGGCATCACTAAATTCTCTGGACAATTTGTTCTAGTGCCTCACCACCATCCCAGTAAAGATTTTTTTCCTAATTTCTAATCTAAATCTACTCTCTTTTAGTCTGAATCCATTCCCCCTTGTCCTGTCACTACATGCTCTTGTAAAATGTCCCTCTACATATTTTCTTGCAGGCTTCCTTTAGGTACTAGAAGGCCACAATTAGGTCACACATAAGCTATCTTTTCCGGGCTGAAAAATCCAATTCTCTCAGCCTTTCCCCATGGAAGAGGTGATCCATCCGTGTAATAATTTTGGTGGCCCACCTTTGGACTGCAACAGGTCTATGTCCTTCGTGTGCTGGGAAGCCCAAAACAGAACACTGCAAGATCCTGGGTTCTCGCCTGATTCTTACCAGTTGCAGATAAAGCCCTTGGAACTAACCTCACCTTTTGATGTGGAAAACAAACACTGAGGAGGACTCTCCTCCAATCTCTTCACACTGTTCCATTCTATTTCACCATTCCATTTCACATTGAAAGACTTCATTTTTTTCACATTATCTGGGATGCATGTGAGACAGAAAATGCTGCGTGATGTTTTGGTTCATTGCTTTCAGAATATTGAGTGAATCTATGAAACTCTGCTGCGAAGTGATTTTAACTCCTAAAGGGCCTTTTATTTAAAGCTATTAAGTCACCCAGTGTCTGAATGAAAGAGCAAAGAGCAGACCACCTAGCCCCTCCGACAGCTGATATTTAATTAGACATCAGTTGTCCACATCCATTAGATCAAGGGACAATTTGGCTCTCCATTTGCCCTGAAAGCATCTGAAGGGTGCAAGAGCTGAAAGTAGGGGCTGACCTGACTTCCTGCTCTTCAGATCAAGAGTTACCAACAGGTCAAAAAGACAAAACTTCAGAGCAAATTATTTGAAGGAATCTGTAGCTGCTCCTTGGAGCAGTTTGCCAGTGGTTTTGCATTGGCACAGGAAGATAAGGAAGCTACAGCTACCACCAGTGCAGATGCAATACTCAGGTGAGCAGGCATAGTAGGCACACATAAAGATAATATCACAGGGAAGTTATACTGCTCAGAGGATGCCTAGATCAAATATATCACAGATCAGTGCTCCTTGGGATGGATAGGATACAGAGCAAAAGAGCTGAGGGTTACACTTAACACCGCTTTGGGCAACCGGAATGGCTTTACAAGGATTTGTGGTCACATCACATCACTGTCAACTTCACCTTTGCTCTATATTTAAGTAGAAGAAATGTGTGGCTAAGTTTAGCGATCTTTGTAGGAATGCTTGGAAATTTCCACATTTTCTCCTTAAATCTACTTTCCTATTGTACCTTTGTGCTCACTTTTATTTAGATTGTTTTTCTATCTTTTGCGTCAACAGATCATATCCCTGGAGGTAGATTGCATAATTGTGAAATTATAGAGCCCAGAGAAACAACCCCACAAGTATTCCCCAGGACATAACCAACATGGAAATGCAAAAATATGTTCTCCCAAGGCTGGTGCTTCCCAGACAGTTATAGTCTTTAATGTTCTGTCAGCTTCTGTCTTGTACATTAACCATAAGACACATGGCCTCTTTGCATCATTATTTTGCAGCTGCTTTTATTGCTCCATCATTGACACTAGAACTCAAAAAGCAGGTTGGAAGTAAAAACATTCACAGTTGCTGGAAACATGATGGTTGACCTGCCTTTCTCAGGTTCATAATTTTTCTTTATGACTGGTCTTCAACTTGTTCAAAATTGTAAAGGAGTAAAATCTTCTCTGCCATGATGCAGGGAGGGCAGCAAGTATTTGAATGGTACCAAGGAATTTGGTAATCTTTTGTTTTCATAGAGATTTCACCTTTTTGTAGTGTGGTTCAAACACAGGCATGGAAAAGGGGAGGGGGGCACCTGCCTGAAAAGATAACTATACCTCACCTAGGTCTCTTTCTTCCCTCAAGACATTCTATTTATTATAAGATTTTCCATGTACACAACAGAAAACAGTGGAATGACTCTGTTGACACTTTTTTATCCTAAACCTCTTGGTGGTGAACACACAGAGGGCAGTGAGAAGGCTCAGGTGATGTAACTCAGCCTTTCCCCATGGAAGAGGTAAATAAGTCTGTAGGTAAGGAGTCATCAGAAATAAGTTTATAGGTAAGAGAGTCTCTGCAGGCCCGAACAATGCTGAGACTTTGCCAGCCTTCTTCACTGCAGCACCCTTCTGCCATGCCTTGGGCTGGGGAGGGCATGAGGGTCAGTGCAGCGGGTGGCAGCCACCTCAGCAGGAGGCTGAGAATTGTGAGAATTGTGAGAATTACCCTGGCTGCTGTGTAAAATCCCTGAGACATAAACTCCTTTTTTCCAGGAGCAAAGCACCTTTCCAAAAGAAAAAAAAAAAAAAAAGCTGTTTGCATAATTTTTGACAAGCTAATTTTTAAAAATATTTCTACAAAGCATGATTTATTTCTTTTACTCCAGCTTTGGACTGGAATTGCACTTTTAGTTCATGTTTCTCTATGCTTCTAATGGCTTTTGGCCATGTACTTCACAGATGAAGTTGTAATGGTGACTATAAATACTTTTACTAACAGAGAATAATTTGACTTCTCATGCCAGAAGCCAGAGCCTGCCCCTGAGGTACCTTTGCTAAGGTAAAACCCCTGCTCCCTTCCCACCCTGGGCTGATTGATTTCAAAACCTTCCCAAACACAAGGAGGGGGAGTTCTTTGATACATCACATCTATTTGCCACAGCGATCTGTCTTGTGACAAAGTAAACACAAGAAGATGTCAAAATGTCCTGCTTTCTCTGGTTAACATTATTCACAGTAGATATAATGTTTATGTGAGGGGGTGAAGAGACTTTAAAGCAAAAGGTAAAGTATAATCAAGGAAGGTTGGAAGGTTATTTAGATATATATCAGTTTAAGGCTTTTGATACAACATCATGATGTCAGCTTGGGTTAAACCCTTAAGATTGAGACTGGATATAAGAGGGATAGTCCATCATGGAGAATGGGGTTTCCAGAGATCTGTAAGGTTAATCTAAATTATCCTGGAGATTAGCCCTGAGACAGCGAATGGTTCCACAAACATCACCACTGCTGTCCCAGGAAGCCATGTGATACCTTCAAACCTCAGTAAGCATTTTCAAGGAGACTAATCCTGAGCTCACTAGTGAGGAGAGGACATAATTTTATAGGTGAGGCTGTCACTCTCTCTCGGGGTGAGTTATGGGGCTGGGCTGGCAGTGGAACAGGAGCATACAAGTTACAGGTCAAGCCCTTCAAAGGCTGTCAGCTCAAGCAAATCCACTCTGCAAATTTAAAGCTCTTCATCCTGAAGCATCAAGCAATTTATTATTTCTCTTCTGTTTTAGAAGAGAAATAAGCTGTGATCCTGTTTCATATATTTCTAGCTACTATCTTTGACTTATTATAGTCATCATCATTCAATTACTTTGTGAGAGGTATGTAGCATCAGTAACATGGAAAAGTTCCCAGAAAGTTTTTGAGTAGTTACTCTGCATGTTGAAGATGCTAAACTACCTGCTCTTTTGACACCAGAAAATGCAGATTGCTATCTGCAGAGATTTGCTACACTGATTTAATTCCAGGAGGCTTTCTTAAAATTAACTCCACATGCAGCTGCTGAACACAGGTACCCAAAAAATGACAGTGTCATGACTACAAGTGACATCTGTGTATGCCATTGCCCCTCCGGCATGTGCCTACAGTCCACCTGATACATATGGTTTTCTTAGTACAATATAAACATGGAGTTTTCACTTTTCATCCCTAACTTCCTTATAAATTACATAAGGAAAACCTGCATAGACTTCAGACTCCAGTTGTACAAATATTTGCTTCAGTGCAATTTTAAGTGAACACAGTGGATTCCCATTGTTAAATGGGAATTTAACTTGGAGATTTAAATGGAGCTGTGGACACAAATAGGCTTGTAATAAATTAGGAAAACTTGGAGTACATAGGAAGTGAAATGACATGGGCAACATGAAATCATGCAATGACTACAGCTAGATTTTAACTAAACATTCAAATAATATCAGACTACCAGGTACTTTCAAAATCATGTTTCATTGATTATGAGCACTATCATGGTAAGAAAAATAACAGATAGTAAGAATTGAAACAAAAATTATGTGTAATTATGAAAGGATTATGCAAATATGGACCAGTGCAGATGCTCTGATTATTTTTACTTAATTTTACTTTTATGTACAATTAGTTGCAATTAACTACAATTAATTATGATTAATTACAATTAATTACAATTTAGTTAAATGTACTTTTAAGTGGTGGAAGAGGAATAAACAATGCATCAAAATTAAGGTCATTTTAAATAAAAAAAATTTTAAACTGCTCTGAAGCCAGTGGGAGTTTGTTTCAAACGCCTAGAGAACTAGAGGCACATGTAACAGTTTTCTGTTTCATTTAACTTTCTTGTTCAAAATGGAAATTATGTGAGAATCAAGGAGTAGGGAGTCTGTTTCTGACTGAAGCATCTATGGGGATGTGTTGTCTTAACACTCTCCCCTCTAAAATATTTTTTTCCTATAAGAACATTTCACACTATAAGTATTCCAAGTCCAGGAAAGAAGGGAGGTGACAACCATGCCCGTTCAGGTAGGCTCACATTTGCACCTCTGTCCTTGTTACCAACCAACTCTAATTGTCAGCTGAAGTGCCCGAAGTTTTGAAACATGCAGACTTCATTTCTTTTTTCTGTTGAGAACTGAAATTGTCAAATACCACAAAAGAGACAGTTGGTCACATTTTCAGCTCTGTTTTCCAGATTCAAAAAATGTGGACAAGTTGGACAATCTTCAAGTAAACACACAAACAGTTCAAAGTACAGAGGTAGATCCAAACCAAACCAAGAGCCTGGATCTTAAGGCTCCCGCGTTTCATGGACGCTTGGATCCAGATCCAAAAATCTCAGTGGACCCCATTGTGCACAAAGGCATGAACCAAACCCAAGCCCAAATCACCTTTCTTTTCTTCTTCCTCCTCAAGCTGTGAAGGTGTTTGACTCTGAAACCAAGCACTGAGCATCATTCTCATGTTGCTCTCCAGTTGGGTGGTTGTTAACAGTTGAAGGTAGACAGAGATCCTTTGAGGCTCGGCCAGTGAAAAACCAAAGGTTTGAATAAATACTGTTGACTTAGCCATGATCTCATGAGACAGCAGATCTGTGTCCGCTCCAAAGGCCAAAATATTTTGGATGGCAATATGAGCTACTTTATTTTTATCAGTGAATAGAGTGGCAGTAAGAGGTTCAGCATTTATAGGCTTAGTTTTTCAGAAGTAACCAGTAATTTGGGGTTCTCAGTATGAAACCCCATATGCTTGATTTTTCAGAAAATGTTGAATATTTTAATTCTGAAAATTTGAATGTCTTAGAATTGCCAGTTTGTTTTTGTTTGGGCCTTTATTTTTTCTTTTAAATGTCAAGTAACAATTTCCAAAAACATGAAAATGTTGCTGCAGTAGATATAATTTCTGTAAAAAATAGACAGTCTTCTGTTTCCTCACATCTCTGTAGTGAGCATTTTTTTAAGAGATGGCTACACGTTTCTTGAAAAACTGTTTCTTGATCAGTACTGTTAGATTCAGTCTGACAGGTGAGCATCTGCATCAGCTGCTAAACTATAAAATATATTAATAAAAAATAGTCTGCTTCATAGGATCACAGACTTGTTGGGTCGGAAGAGACCTTAAAGATCACCTCGTTCAAACCCTCTGCCGTGGGCAGGGATACCTTCCAGTAGACCAGGTTGCCCAGAGTCCATCGAACACGGCAAGGGACGTGGCATCAGTAAATTCTCTGGAAAACTCGTCCCCGTGCCTCCCCACGCTCCGAGTGAAGCATTTTCCGCAATCTCCCGTTTTATCCCGCCCGGGTTCCCCGCGAAGGGCGCGGGAAGGCGGCGGTTCCGCGGGGAGACAGCGCCATCTGCCGGCCGCGCCGCCCGGCCTCCGCGGGGCCGCGCCGGGCCCGCGGCGTCCCCGTCCTTCCCTGGGGACACGGCGGCACCGGCACGGAGGGCACCGCGGGACTCTGCTCACTCCTGGCCCTGCTGCTGGGCCACCAGCCCCCTTGTCGCTGGTTCGATGCGAACAAAGCCAGGGCAGCCTCTGTCCTCCGAGAGCAAACGTGTAGGAACAAATCGGCTGGACCAGGAGAGAAGCTCAGATAGTGCTGGTTTATGAACTGAGGGTGTCACTGAAAAACAGGGTTTAATTTACAGACTGTAACTACAAAATGAGGTCAATACCTGGGTTTATAGGCTTTTGAGGAGGTCTTTAGCGTTGGTCAATTTACAATTTTCATCTTTGTTATTTTATGCTCCCCTTGTTTCACTGCTGCAAGCAGTTAGAGTGTCCTTTCTTATCAGTACTCCAAGAGGCCAGACAGTACCTTCAGAAATACAGAATAACCAAAAAAACTAGTGATTATTACCCAAAGAAAAAAAGAAAATATAAAAAGTTCCCCTATTTCTTCTGACATTATTCTCCAGCAAAAAAAAAGCTGTGAGAAAGGCTTTCTGGTGCTTGAACTGGTGGTCAACTAACTTGGATTTCAGCATGTAAGAATCATAAACATTTTGGGTTAAAAGGGACCACAGAGATCATCTAGTTCCAAACCCCATGCCATGGGCAGGAACACCTTCCACTAATAAGTTGCCCAGGGCCTCATCCAACCCAGTCTTGAACACTTCCAGGGATGGGGCATCCACAGCTTCTCTGGGCAACCTGTTCCAGTGTCTCACCACCCTCACAGTAAAGAATTTTTTCTAACATCTAATCCAAACCTGCTCTCTTCCAGTTTGAAGCCATTCACCATTTGTTCTGTCACTACATGCACTCGTAAATAATCTCTCTCAGAAATAAGAAGACACTTAGTGTAGACAATACTTAGTGTATTTTGAGCTAATGATCACTGTATATTCATCAGAAAGCAATGCTGGGCCTCAACCACGTATTTATCTGCAATGGAGCCCTGTTGTTTTCTGTACCCATGTCACTCCTTTGGCAGCAGTGAACTACAGCTTTCTTCAGAAGGTGTTAATTTCAAGTGTGGGAACAAACTGAATACAGGGACTGACTCGGTCCTTGATGTTACATGTGAGGATATTACAGATTTCAGCTAAAAGTTAACAAAGAATCAGATATTTTTTGACAGGTAACCATTACAGCCTTCCCTAAGAATGCCTGCCTGAAATAAAGTTGTTCAGAAGAAAAAGAAAAGTGAACCTAGATAAGATTTTTAAATTGCCTTTCCTTTTTTTTTCCTTTTGGCTCCATATTCTTAGCCATAATTATCTGTGCTAGTTATAAATACACATGATCACCTATCCATGAACTAACCCAATCAGGAAATACTTTTGTGGATTCCTTGCAGCACCAGAAATGTACAGTATCATACCTGAAATAAATTCTGTGCAAAAAGCTTGGCTAAAAAGTTAGTTAGGGCTTTAAATATAATCTGGATTTGGTGTAAAAATCTAAAAATGTTTTATGTTTTCTCTGGTCTTTCCAGTTTTTGCTGGTCTCATGGACTCTCCAGAGGAAAACCATTCACTGGGATCTGCTTTGCTAACAGATGAGAAAAATGATTAACATGCTCATTTGTGTTTTCACTTGAGAGGATGGAACATAGCATTAATCTTTTTTGGTACTTCATATGTTGCTGATATTGCACTATATTAAATAAGTCAGGCACAGTTTAAAGAGAGATGAATATTTTCATTGTTTGACTGATTGATAGAATTGTCAAGTGCACCAGGGCACTGGCAGGTGACCAGACTTTTATCTTGTTCCTTTGCTGAAGAATAGCTTTGGGACACTGATCACAAAGAATTTCAGTGATAAAGTGATATTTGTTGTATTTTTCAGGTGAGAAAGATTTTCTAGAAGTCCTTCTCCTTTCTTGCTTGCAGCACTTCATTGCTTCCCCAGTAAATTTCCCTGCTCCCTCAGACTCCTTCCAGCCAATTTAAGCCACCAGCATTATAACAGCCTTTTTCTGTGTGGCAGCACGAGCTGTGACAGCAGATACATTGTCTGGGATATACTTTTTCCTACTGGGCATGTTCCTCTTACCTCCTCCTTGCTGTCTCTGATGCTGGTGTGAGGCAGAAACCTGAATTGTCCTCAGTCTATTCATTCCCCAGCTCAACTCATCCTGCTGGGGAATAGCAGTGGTGTGGCAGTGATCACAATCACTCCCTCACAGCTCTGTGCAGGGCACCTTCCAAGCCACTGTCATAAATCTGGGGTCCTGCCAGAGGGATTGCCATTTGCTGCATGTGGAAGGTTAGAAAGATGCATAACATTTTTGTAAGGCAGAAGCCTAGGAAGGAATTTGAAAGAAAAGAATGTGGGCAAGGGATCAGGAATTGCTATCTGAGATATTTACAACTTGAAAACAAAGGAGCTTAGATAATAACGAGTCACAAGCTGAATGCCCTTTCTAAATGACAAGGATAATGTAAGTCAATTTAACTCTGTTCTCCTCCACTCCACGTATGCACATATATATACCTCATATAAGATCATACACATACACGTAAAATCTCACCTGATTTCAACTATAGCCTCTGTTAAGAAGGATCTTCTACAAAAATGCTGAAGACCTGGTGCTCTGTGTCTTTGAAAGAGTTCCAAAATTCCATGTTACAAGAGTAAGTCACTTTGCCCTGGAGTAATGTTATGAACTTGATAGCCCATCACGAAATGAGACCGCGGTGAAATGAGGTGATGCTTCATTTATGTGAAAGAATATTTGTACTAGAGACCAAATTTTTATATGTATATAATCAGTCCTAATAGATCACTATCAAACTAAAGTAAACCTCTTAAATGCTCAATTTGTGCGTGTGTAAATGAAGCTCTGCAGAAAGGCCCCAGGACAAAATGAAGTTTATGAGATTGTAAATGAGCTCTATAAAACTGTTTGGAAATGAAACAAAGAGTTGTTTATTGCTTGTTGTACACAAACCATTATCCCTAGCAAGCATCCTGAGACACCATACATTTGGGATTTTTCAGTTCAGGAGGATGAAACTATGCAATTCCTGTGTTCCAGTACAAACAGACCCTTTTCTAGCAAATAGTTTGATTTTGAAATATACTGGAATAGAATATGCTGAAAGTGTAAAAAAAACAGTGGATCAAGTTCAGTTCATGTCAGGAAGTAAAATTTTGGTGAAAAAAATCCATATTGTGTTTTAACAGTCCTGATTCATGCCCCCTTTTATTTACGATATAATGTTTCATGGGGATAAGAAATCACCGGAACTATTTTGCTGTGTCCTTAAGATTTCCATCCTTCACTCTGTTGTAGTTACTGTGCACTAAAATATTATATATTTATTACTCCTTGTCCTTCTGCATGTATGTAATTGCTTTATAAAGAATTTATGTCATAAATTAACTCTCTGAAGACCAAAGATTCATTTTAGAATCATAAGAGGTGTGTGCTGTGGTCACAGTTACCTCTGGGGTGTTTGTACAGAGTGAATCATACAATACTCTAAAGAAAGTAATTGTACTAGACCTTTATTTGTGGTCTTGAGGAGCAGTGTGCCAACCTTTTCAACCAAACATCTTCCTTTTTGTGACCCATTTTTTCAAGCCTAGGAAATTGCTTTTTACCTTACTTCATATTCATAAACTGAACCTCTCTACAGTGCCTCTATTATAGCAGGATCTGTTGATGAAAACTATCATAATAAGCTATTTTGGTGGTTTGTTTTTAGAGTTTGCACCTGTTGAACTGTTGGCAAAAATTCAGTTAAGATTCAAAATAGAAAAATAAGTATGGCACAGATGTAAGTTGTTGGGGTTGGAACAAAGAATACTGATCTTTACACTCCAGAAATCTAACCCCAGCCTAGATGAAGTATTCTTTAGCCTCCTATTTAATTTTCACAGATCTGTTTTCGTAAGAGTCATGGTCTATGGAAAGATCTTTAAAATATAAGTATGCATCTATCCACATTAAAACACACGTATATACATACAACTTTGAAGAACTTGAATCAGAGGTTACAATGGTTGAAAATACCTATTTTTCTTTCTCCTCAATGAACAGAGCACTGCTAATGGAGGGGAAATATTAATTTATCTATATTTACTCCAAGGGAATCAACCAAAAATGTTCAACCAATTTTAAATTCAGGAACTTTCTTCGAAGAAATGCAGATTTGACAGCAAGTGTTCAGCAAAAGTCATTGTAGAGGGCTGTCCCACAGCCAGAGTTTAAAGCCTCATTTGTTAGCACTGCCAGTGCTCAGGACTTCCCCTTCTGCCCCAACGAAAGCGTCAGGACTTTGCACCTGGGATTTCTCACACAAGTGCTCAATAGCTGCCTGATCCAGAAGCAAATTGGTTTATGGCAAGATCTTGCAGGCAGGAGCAATGTCCTGATAGTTTCTTGTGCATACAGTCTAAAATGTTTCCTGGGTACAAAAATGCAGACAAACTGAACATGAAGCAAGAGACTTGTTGCAGGACAAACTCAGATTTCCATATATCCTAAAAATGATAATTTTTTTTCACTTTGGCGAACAAAATAAAAGCCCTTCATTACAAATTGAATTCATTTTTCTTTAAAAAAATTAAAAGCTTTTCAGCTGGGTTGGTAAATTAGATCTCATGTCTGAAAAATGCATATTCTGGCTTAGGAAAGTAGGTTTTTTTCTTTTCAATAGCTGGCGTGTTCTGACAAGCAAACAGCTTGAGCTACCATTTAATTAGGTAAATAGAACATTAGTGTTGGAGCAAGAGAGGCTGGTCAAGCATTCCTGACTCAAGACAACCTCTTAAACATTGACTAGAAATTCAATATTCTAAATGTGGGTAAATGCAATATGAGATGTTACATATGCAATATTATTTATTGTTCTATTTGAAGTTTGGGTAGCAACTGTAGAACATGTGTGTGTACATATGCATTTACTTAAAATAAACAGTTAATGAAATCAGGACACAAATGTTGCTGCTGATCTCCATATATATATATATATGTATAATGGGACAAGCCAAAGCACAGTCACAATCCTCAGGTTTTCCAGACCTGGATCGAAATCCAAATGCTGTGGCTCATGCCCACCCCTACTTCTTTTCAAGGAACTCATTCATCAGTGGTGTGGACATTTCCCTGGACTTTATTTTAGCTGCCAGAGATTTTTTGGCATTTTGTAATAAGACTAATTGCAGTGCATGTGAGCCCCAAGGAATGAAGACACTTCTCTGCTTTAAAATTAGTAGCTGTGTCTGCCAAAGTGACATGCAGAAATATTCTGGAGGGCAGATAGAAAGCTCAATGAGAGTTTCCAAGGCCACACAATAGAGTGCTGACTTTTTCAACTTAGCAAATACTGTTTTCCAAAATGCTTGTCTTCGTTTTATTCCTATGGGTGCTGCAGTAAAAAGAATTAGAGTGAGTAATTCTTGGACTTAACCACTTGATTTCCTAGGACTCTGATGAGCTTTCATCTCTCTCTTACTGAACAGCATGTCTTTTCTACATTGTTTTGAATATTGGCTCCTTGGCTAATAAAATTTTACAAGTGATTTTTGAAAACAAACAATACTATATTATCCCTTTTTTCCAACTCATGAAATAAATATTCCATCAAAGAGACTTTTATGTTTCACAGTGGCAGTTCTCAAATGACCAGCATGGTATCATGTTCAAAACAGGGCACGGTCCATTTTTACAGTAGATTTACTCAATCACAGTTACTAATCGGATTAGTACTGCTTTTATGTCTGACAAATTTTTAAAAGTTGGGGGTCATTAAAGCCCTTGCACATATAGAGAGCCTGTGGTGCTGGGCTGTGTTTTTCCAGTTAACCATTTCTGCTTTGAAAAAAATCAACCCCTTTTTTTTAATGCATATAGAAGCTAAGTTGCTCTTTTAGACTGCAGTGCCGCTGAGCATTTAAATCCATTGCTCAGCTTAGCAAAGCACATGCTTATGTATGGAGTTAAGAAAGAACATCATTTTGAAAGGTAGAAGAGGCTGAGTGCTAGGGAGCGACTCACCCATGTTACTACCTAAAAGAAAAACTTTCCCTTGTGCTTTGCTCCTCCACTCAACCACACGCAAGAACAAACCCTGAATCACAGCTTTTGATATTACTTCTTCACAGTTCCTGTCAAAAGCTCTAATAAAAAATATTAGGGGTAGAATTTGCTGTCATGAGCTTGAAAGTGAATGCTCTAAGAACTTAAGAAGAAACTACATGTACCATCAAAGGGCTACCTTGGCCATCCAAATAATAGGTTTTGCTCAAGAGGCTGAACTCCAGTGACATGAGAGGGCTATTCCAGTTCTTGCACAAGGAATAATATAAGCCTTGTTTCGGCACTAGGTGTGCATCTCCCACTCCCTCCAGCTGGTCCTACAAATTGCATAGGAAAACAACTGAAAACTTTTACTTGTAGGAAAGTCTAATATCCTCTTTCAGACAGTTGGCATAAAGCTCAAGTAGGATTAGACCTGTGTCAAAAAAGGAAGCAGGGAAAGCAGACAAAAACAGGTAGAAAATTAAGCCTGAACTTTCATTTTTTCTAGAAATTCCTCCCTGGAGCTCGAGATGGGAGCAGAGAGCAGGCAATACCCTTTCCAATACTTAGTGCAGCATTAAAATGGTTGGAGTACTTCTGACTGGCTCATTGCTGTACAGGCAGAAAAGGAATGCAAAACTGGTAAAAAACATTCTAAATATTCCAAGTGTCATACAGCACCAACAACAATGAACAGTGCCGGTCTTTACTTGGAAGTCAAATCGATTTCAGTTTTAAATCTGAAGCCAAAAGGCTACCACAGGAGCTGATATCTGCAAATACTCCCACTGCTGCCTCCCCCAAATGCATGCAAACAAGCACCTTTCATACAGTTATTGGAATCACTTAGTAAGCCTTTATGGTGTAAGCAAAGATTAGATTTCTCAATGGAATTTTTTTTTTTAAATAAAATAAGGTATTTAATTTTTTTAACATTAATCAACTATGACAGAATGATTCCAGCAGAAACAGATGCACTGGAATAGAAAATAACTAAAACAAAAATTGAATGAAATATAGTCTATGTTTACACATGCTCTCTATAAATATTAACATCATGAGAAAGTGAATTAGTTAGCATCAGCCAAGTCAGGAAATGATCAAATTAAGTTTACACACCATAGCTTAGACTCTGTTCCCTGGGCACATGCATTGCTGTGAGATCTTTGATATGATATCATATGTCATTTTCCAAACCATGAAGTGCAGTAGCATGCATTTTTTTAAAAAAATAGAATTCTCATATCAAATACATATACAATGGAGCCTTGCTGCCTGTATGTCAACTCTTGTTTGTAAGGGAAAACAAAATAAAGACCTAAAAGCTGATGTCTCCTTTACAAGATTGTAAAGCTCTGTTTATCTGTAGAGTAACAATAGCATATAAACATAAATCTAGTTTGCTATTCATTAACTGAGCTATTAGGTAATCTATGGAAGAGATTACTAATGTAATTATGTGTCCCTTTTATGGTCATGATTCATGTCTTCTCAGTGGAAAGCAGGAGAATTTTTCATTTGTTCTACCCCAAATCGTTAATTCCTCAAGAGTTCAGAGCTGAATACCAGATGATACCTACAGAGATTGTACAACTATTATTAATTCCTCAGCACTTCATAAATTAATACAAATAAACTATACAGAGCAACACACTGACGGAGTTATAATATCTAATATCTATTAGCATGAGGCTGCTACTATGCAGACACTACAAAATACTGTATAAATTTAAAATAATATACGTCATAAGGTCATATCATAAGGCTTTTCAGCAAAATTAAGGGTCAAAGACGTTTTGCCATTTATAAGCAAAGGTAATGATTGCATTTACAGATAATCCTAATTAGAAAAAAAATACTGATTTCTGGCAGTGGCACAACAGGTCTTCCAAAGGCTACTATTGAGCAAGTTGCCAAACACATGAACAAAACCTCCAGGATAAGTAAGTTTGTTTTAAAGGAAAAGTCACAAAATATTAAATTGATCTCTGTTGTGTTTTGTTGGTACAAATTCTTCCACATCTTAAATTCCGTTTAAGGCCTCATATGAGAACACCAGCACCATTACATGCCTTGATTAAAGGGCAACCTGACCCAAATAAATAATAATTCTTTAAACCAGGGTATGATGAGAAATACTTATTGTAATCCTAAAGACTCAGGAGCTTTCATTTAGGGGCACAAGGAGTAGGTTTCAGACAGAAAGTCACCAAATTCTACTTTGAACCAAGGTCAACTTTGAGCCAAGGTCATCTGAAACTTTCAGAGTAATCAATGGAGACCCAATCAATACAGTCAATGAAGCCAGGAGAGAATTTCACCTTATCCTAAAATAAATAAATGAAAGAGGCATTCACTCTCCTAAAGACAGATGTTGAGAGCTGTTTGGGATGCTCTAGGATACTTGGGATAGAACCAAGGGAGGCTGGGCCCAAGACCTACAGAAAATCTTTGCCCTTCAAGAGCAGCAAATGGTAGCCAGGTGAAATATCCTGGAGTATCAAAAATGTCAGTAGACATACATGATTAGGCAAGGGAATCCCATCTGTACTGGACAGTGAGTTGAAGAGCTCCCTGTGGAGTTATAAGTTTGTGGACTAGACAGCTAGTGTGCATATGCTAGTGTACTGGTAAGTTTAGGTAGACACCTAAATCCCATGCATTGTGTCATTTCCATAGCTCCTAGCTAGAAGATGGATGTCCACATAATTCTGACTGCCTTAATAAACTCACTGAGAACAGAGAAGAATATAATCTTAGGAAAAGTTATTTGCCAAACACTGAACAATGAGGATCCTCAGAGAAGAAAAACATTGAAACCATTAACTTAAGCATTTCATGTGTTAGAACTCTTGGCATGTTACTAGTCACACTGACCCAGTTTATTTATTCTTCTCGAGCAAAAATAAACAAACAGAAATCCCTGGGTCTATGACAAGAAGACACTAACAGTGTCATCCATTTCCAGAAACATATGGGGTAAAATATTGGCAGTAAAATTTACTATGAAAATGGTCAAACAATTTGAGAATAAAGAATTACCCTGGGAAGGACTTCACTTCTGATTCATCTGTTAGGTTTTTTCTAACTCAGAGCGGCAAGCCCTACAGTAGCACAACACTTTTCCATCAGCAGGTCAGGAGGAAAGGCATATTTCATGCATACATCACTGACCCAGACCTCTGGCCAAAAGGGAGTGATATTGATGCACTCTGGAGCAGGTTTATCTGACTCTTAATCAGAAAGGCATTAGCCTGACACAAGGGTCAAAGTAGGGAGTATAAAATGCACTCATACAGGAGGGATGTCCGTGATTTCCAGAAAAGGCTTGGAAAAAGAGAGTCTGTGGCATTTCCTCTAATTATTTTTATTACCATGTTGGACTTCAAAACAGCAGCTCAGGAAAAGAAACAGTGAGGTAAAGTCTTGACCTAACTGAAATCAATTGGAATTTTATTACTGACCTCAAAACTTGAGGTCAGAAGGACAGGACAAAACTTGACCTTTTTTTAAGTTTAAAAGAGTGTCTGCTTGTTTTGAGCATATAAATATTATAAGATGGGCAGGGATTAGTCAGGGAGACTAAGAAACCTCCTTCTGACTTCCTGTACAAAGCAGAGGTTGTCAAACCAAACACATTGGCTTAGCTCGCTCCTTCTGGATGTTTCCCTAGACTCTGTCAGGGCCCTGGCTGCACAAACTGGCTTCCATTGCCCTGAGCAGCCTCACCTGGGACACACACACACACACACCTTCTTGCCTATGGCATCAGGAGCCCATTTAAGTTTGGCTGTGGGTTTTTCTGAATAGATACCAGGTCTGTGTGGTAGGAATCTTTCTCTCCAACTCTATCCCTAAGTGTAGCTCCTACATGGACATCAGACCTGGGCAATAACGTAAGTTTTGCTCCTGACTGGTGTCACTGGCTGAACTTTGGCCCTAAATCATCATTCTAGCTTGTCAGAGACTATCAGTTGAAACCCAGAAGCAGGACCCTATTCATGGCCGGTTTTTAAGGAGAGCAAGAGTATTCTGTCATTTTTGATTTACAGGTCTCTTTAATTTCTGTCTGCCTAGTAAGATACCAAGAAAGTTAGATTCAGTGATTGGAACTGAAACATTCAAACCACTGTGTTTCCCATTTGGTTTATGTTTTGTCATTTTTACACTGGTAGGTGGCTACTCATCTGTCTTTAATGTAGCTAATGGATGTACCCTTAATGGATGCTTATTACAATGTGGATCTCTGAATATGCAGTTTCCTGTCACAATGTGATAATAACAACATTCCAAAGATTCTGAAGAGCTGCCTGAATGGCAGCTTCCAGGGTTTCATAATCAGTGTCACAGCGTCTAGTTGGAGGCCTGTCACTAGTGCTGTGCTCCAAAGTTAAATACCGGGCCCAGTATTGTTTCACTTATTCATCAATGACTAGGATGAAGGAGAAGATGCCTCTTCAGCAAAGCTGGGAGGAGTGGCCAACACCCCAGAGAGCTGTGCAGCCCTTCAGAGGGACCTGGACAGAGTGGAGAGATAGGCAAAGAACCATCTGAAATTCAACAACAGCAAATGCAGCACCCTGCACCCAGGGAATAACAGCCCCCTGCCCCAGCACGGGCTGGTCTGCTGGGAAGCAGCTCTGCAGAGAAGGACATGGCGTTCCTGGTGAAAAACAAGCTGATGTGCTGGCAGACAGCAAGCTGTCCAAGAGCCAGCAGTGAGTGTGCCTTTGTGGCCAAAAAGGCCAACAGAATCCTGCTCTATGTTAGGAAGAGCATTCCCAGCAGATTGAGGGAGGTGATCCTGCTCCTCTACTCAGCCCTGGTGAGGCTGTATGAGGAGTGCTGTGTCCAGTTCCCGGCTTCCCAGTACTAGAGGGACATAGAGCTCCTGGAGCTGGTCCAGTGAAGGGCTACAAAGACAATGAAGGGACTGGAGCATCTCTCTTATGAGGAAAGGTTGCAAGGGATGGGCCTGTTCAGTCTCAAGAAGAGAAGAATGAGAGGGAACTTCATCAATGTACACAAGTATCTGAAGGGAGGGTGTTGAGAGGCTGGATCCAGGCTCTTCTTGGTGGTGCCAAGCAATAGGACAAGAAGTAATGGGAAGAAATTGATGCACAGGAAGTTCACTGGAACAGATTGCCCAGAGATGTTGTGGAGTCTCCCTCACTGGAGATATTCAAGAAACATCTGGACATGATCCCGTACCTTGGGTTCTAGGATGACCCTCCTTGAGCAGGGAGGAAGGTTGGAGCAGGCAACCTTCTGTCGTCCCTTCCAACCTTATGCATTCTGTGATTCTGTAATGACAAATTTCTGTCACCTCATCATATGGAAAACTCACTACCAGTGCTAGAGCTTCACCTCCAAGTCCTGTTCCTGCATGCCCAGTACTTGCAATGGACTGCAGGTAAGCATCTTTTAGACTTTTGGTGAAGAGTTGGGACAACCTTGTGATAAAAATGTGCCTACATGTAATAGCCCTCAAACAATTTATATTCTCTAGGTTTTTGTTTGTTTGTTCCCCACCCCTCATCCCCATCCCCACAGTGGCTGAGTAAACCTACATAATCTCTTAACATCTGCTATATCTATGGCAAGAGCTTTCATAGCATATGTGTGTTTCCTTTTGTTTTAGAAGTGGCGCATCTCTTTTATTTGATGCTCCATTCTTATATCACTACAGGTAAGTAAATAGTGAAGGATTATTTTCTTTTCTTTTCTAATTTTGTAGACCTGTAATATACCACCTTTCAGTTCACTCTAGTAGAAAGAATTTTGATATAACTTTTCCTTTTCTGTGAAAGTTGTGAAATAGCTTTGATCGTCCTTGTCTGTCTATAGAATCTTTTGTAATCATTCCTCTCCTGAGATGGGGAAATAAGAACTGCATTCAGTATTTGAGGTCAACACATTGTGAAATTGTAGAATGGTGCAGTACTGCTGCAAAAACAAGTCCTTCATAAAAGTGTTGAGAAACAAAACTTTATCTCAGTTTGGAGTTCAACTGCAGCTTTTCCAGCTCAAAGAGAGGTCAGGCCTACTTAAATTATTATCCCATTCAATCAAACATCTGTTCAACCCTTGATCTGTTAGACCAAGTCTTGGGTAATAGGGGCTTGAAAGATTTCTCTAATAATCCAGAGACTGCTGAATAATCCTAGGATAATTATAATTCTTCAGGTAAATCCAAGCCCTCAACCTATGTTTATGTAGCTAACCTTCACTGCTTAGCTGCAGATGTGTTTAAGCCCATGAGTTAAATACCTCACTAGAACTTCACTGGTAGTCTGCAAGGTCCACTGAACTTCTTGTCTAGGGGAACTGAAACAATTTAACTACAGAATCAAAACAAGAAAGCTAATAATTCCTTATCCCACACTCTAACTGACATAAGTGACACTGATGCCACCTTTTCCACATGGCAACTTTTCTTTAAAAATTTAATGTTCAAGTTTCTGCTACCTGACCTTTTTTGGGCAGACACCACTTAAATGAATAGCGTGACTTGATAGGACAGGGTGGGTTGAAAACATGCCATTACCTGTGTTGTAAATTTCTGTGGATAAAAACAGAAATTTTACTGCTGGCATTGTTAACCTCCCATCTTTGTAAGCCAAGAGAAAAAGAAAACCCTGACAGTTAGAGGGTGAGTAGAGAGAGAATGGAGTCATTCAAAAAGTTGTTAAAAAAATTTAGTATCTGAAATTATTTTTGTCCCTCTGTTACATTCCTTTCTTTATTAAACACTTAGAGAATTAAATGTCAGAAATGGAGAATGCTTTCTTCACAAACCTAACTTCTGACATTATTACCATGCAAGGAAATCACCATACCAATGCCCAGATGCCTATTTGAAAAACTACGAAGTCTTTTTTAGCAATTCTGCTAAGAATGTGTTTCTAATGTAAACTGTTTTCAGATGAAAATAGTGCCTAGATAAAGACAATCAACTGCACGATTAATGCTAGAACTGCTGGTTAATACTTCATGCATGAGGGAGATTAGTTGGCAGGCAACAGACCAAGGATGTCAAGGAAGGATTAGAAGAATGAAAAGCAGCCCCCGCACTTACAATGGCTTATGCAATACTGCCCCTCCCAGCACAACAACAACCATCTGTTTTCATTATATATATATATTAATATTTTGTGTTGCTTTGTGCTATTTTTGTTGGTGTCGTGTTTGCTCTGTTTGTTACACCAGAAGACAACATTGGCAGAGGTACTCTTTTTGCAGTAAACTACATTGCCTAGAGTACGAAAGGTAAAACACTTAGGACAAAATAAATGCAGGTTATACAGACATATATAAACCAGGCTATAGGAACACAGAGTTAAGTTAAAAAGAAGAGAGGTCAGTGGCTCTGGAGTCCTGGACTCACTGACCAAAACCAGACCGTACACATGGATCAGTGAAACATTGTGGGAATACTTTGGCTGAAGCCCAGTGGCCTTTATTCACTCTCAGCCAGCACCACATCCACAGTAAAAAACTCTCTGGGCCCAAGGTGCCCACTAAGCAGCTCACTGGAGTACACTAATGCTTCCCTTCAGAGGGGTTTAGGGGTTTAGAGGTGGTCCCCAGGCTCCTGCCCTCGCAATATGGTCATTCTGCAGCTCCTGTGGACACCTGCAAACATGAAAGGTGTGACTATTCAACCTCATTCTGTGGGAAGTTAGGGGAATAGCAGTATCAGGAAAGATTGTGTGATAGAGCAACATGTAGGCTGAGATTTCTCACAAAGCCATTTAAATGAGGAAGATTGCATCAGGCTTTTCTATTAATATTTAGGTGTTGAAAGCCTTGTAAAACCTACAGCTCTTTCTGGCAGTTGGGTTTCTTTTATGTTTCTCAGTTTTACCTGGAAATGCTAAGTAAAAAATGATGGAGATTTTCTTGGTATGTTTGTTTTTTCAAGTTCTCACAGCCCAAAAATTCCAAGCCAGGAGCATTGCTGAATGCTGTAACTGTAACATGACTGCATTTAGGGAATTTTTACAACCACCCATGTGCCTCCAGGTTTCCCTGCTTCAGCAGGAGGGTTGGACTATATGATTTTCAGAGGCCTCTTCCAACCTCAGCTGTTCCATGATTGTGACAGAGCTGGATAGAAAGAGAAGAAGTAATAAGTTAGTAACGAAATTATGTCAGGGACAGAAGTGCAGCAGTGGCTTTGGCATAGGCATCAGAGGATGGAGAAATCACATAACAGACTGACATAGTCTTTCTCTCTCTCTCCTACACCTCAATTCCACTCAGGTGGTACATAAAATCCCATTGCCATATTGTCCCACCTATGCATAGACTGCCTGTTTCTCAATGAACAGCAGCAGGAGAGCTCGCTCCTGAAAAAGCACCAGGTGAGCCTTCACAGAAACTGAAGGAGTGAGCAGGACAAGGTACAGGCAAGCCTTCTCTGAAATTATTTCTTAATGGCTTGGGATGTTTTACATTTTGACTTCTCAGGCTGTGCTCTGGCTGCACAGAGGATTAAGTGATGGTGAATTGCACTTGCCAAAAACTTGATTCTGGAGCTCAATAGGCAGTCAGAGAATCCAGTCTTCTAAAACAGGCTTTGGTTTTTTTTTTGTTTTTTTGTTTTTTTNTTTTGTGGTTTTTTTTTTTTTTTTTTTTTTTTTTTTTTTTTTTTTGTTTGGTTTTTTTTGTTTGTTTTGTTTTGTTTTGTTTTGTTTTTTTAGCATGATGCTATATTGAATGGATCAATATATTCCCCTGGGCAACACTCATCTCATCAATTTTCTGAGATTATCTACAGCAAACTGTATCAGTAATTACAGAGTCTCTCCAATCTACTGCTGAGAAAGCCCTTTTTTAAAACAAAAATTCAGATGGAGGTCCTAAATCATGTAGAATTCTTGGCTAGGTGTATGGTTGTCTGACATAAGATACCACCAACACAATATTGTTGGGACTTTCTAAGCAGCAGATTTATCGCTGCTTTGACAGTCACCCATTTGAAAATTGTATTGATAAAAAAAAAGCTGGAAGCCCTAGTATTTTAGCAGGATTCAGTTGCTTTCTTCCCAAGTGGTTGAGTACCTTCCTCAAAGCACGCAAGGGTAAGTAGCCATTAACCAGCAAACAAGGGGCCACACACCTTGCATGTGTATTTTGGTGACTGCTGAGCCTCAGAGGTCCAGCCCACTTTGGTGAGGGAAAAACAATTATTGCCCATAACAAGGCCTGCAAGTTATTAGTTTCTATTCTCCCATGAACAATCCCTCATTTTCAAGAAAAACCCAAACCAAAATAAAAAACCCTGTGGGTTTGTGTTTTGTTTTTCTTTCTGATTAAGGAAGGCCACACCCAGCTGCTTTAATTATACTTCTAAATACGTACATGTAAACATTATTTTTTTGGCTGGGAGAATGTAAGTGAGAAAAGGCTTTTTAGGGTTTCATTGTTCTCTTCAAAGAAAGGAATAAATTAGTTACTGATAGCTATTTTTGTCCATGTCTGATTATAATTATAGATGTCAAATCACTAATAATAATTTTTTATTCATTTTTTCTACACAATAGTCATTCTTGTTTGAAACTGCCATGCTTATTTCTTCTACAGAAATCCGCTGTTTTACACATCACAGTAGAAATGGACATTCAACTTGAAATATAACTTTGTTTATATTATGCTATTTAAAATGCTGTCGATTACAGTAACTGATTGCCAAAGCACACACTCATTAGCTTATGCAAGTTCCAGTAGTGTCATTTAAGAAGTTGATTGTAAGGAATTAGGCCATATTGTGTGTCCTAGCCTGTTTTCCTTATGTTTATGTAACTGCTGTTCAGCTCTGCAGACTGAGTTATGACCATGTAGTCAAAGTCATGGTAGAGAACCCAGGGAGAACTCACCAAGAATAAATTCCTTCCTCTTTTCTTCTCAAGTGAGAAAATAGGGCCATATCAGTAATTTGCACCAAAGCAATACCTAACACATAACACCATACAAAAGGTCATAACTTGGAAACCAAGTTAACAAAGTTTGACCTAACTAAACTTCATCCTGTCAACATTCTTGCTGTAGTCAATGGGAAAGGGCACCTGCAAAGGAACATTTACCACATCCTAAACAGGTGACAGGGCAGACAGGATGGCAGTACCTCGGGTGTGGCTTTTTTCTCTGTTGATTGTAGAGAACCCTATAAACCTAACATACAATTTGAATTAATTGTCAGAAGTTTGAGGTAAATACCAACCTACAAGTAAGGGTATCAATACCACTCAGATAACTCTGCTGCATACTAGTGCATGTGGCAAAGCAGCACAGAACTATAGGAGGTACTGTTTTCTGCTTGGGAGTGGTGACAAAAGCAACTGTCAGGTGACTACGACCTATTCTCCAAAATCTAAGTTTACGAATTTCTATGGGCCAGCAAAATACAGCCCAAAACAGATGGAAGAGACCTGTAGTATGTAATCTTTCCATGTCATTGTACATTTTCCATTTTTCAGAGTCCAAATTACAAAAATACTCTCTTCTCACTCTGCTTTTTCATCCAATTAAACAGTATGACAAAGTGGCTTACAAAACAGTCAACAGCATGCAGTCTCCATCACGGCAGTGCTGTGTATCTCCACACAGCATAACTTCAACAACACAAATGCATTTCTTCTCTCAGTTAAATAATTCAATGTTCACTAATGATGCAAATCTTCATGTAAGATGCAGTTTTTGGAAACCCCCAAATATAAGCACAGAATAATTATAAACAGCTAATGGTATTTTTCTGAAGTGCCTCAAACTTTTATGTGACACCCAGACAAATTCAGTTGAATAAATACTTGCCGTTGAAGAGGAGATGTTTTCTATTCCTGAAAACAAATCTCTGAACGAAGCCAGGCCTTAAAGAAGGCAGCAGCTGAACTTGGATCTTACATTAGAAACCAAATGCCCAAAGAGACAAGAACAGATAAGACAATGCTTCTGCACAGAAATATTTGTTCTACAGTGCAATGAATATGAGTCATTAAAAGTCAAGACATTATAAAATATTAAAACTTTATTTACAATACAAAAATACAAACTTTATTTACAATACAAAAATAGGATTATAGCATGTGGACACAAGAAATAATCCATTGGATACATTCAGCAGTAGCTAGAGTACTGCATAACAATTTTGACCCTGAACTTGAAGGAGGACATGGTGAAACAGAAGAGAAAGCAGCAGGAAGGACTGTCAGTTAGAAGAAAAGGCAAACATGATTAAGTGTTTTCCTGTGTTTGGCACAAGAAGTCTGAGAACATGATCATGATCTTCAAATATGTAAAATTCTGCTTCACGGAAGAGGGTACCAGTCTGCTCTGCAAGGCACGGAGGATGACAAGGGGCTGAGACTGCAGGAGAGAGTCTGAACATAAGAGGCTTCTGACTGAGAAGACTGTGTAGACCTAGTTGACTGGAATATTGTATTTTTCAGAACCTGTTAGAAAATATCTGCCAGGAATGGAACAAGCACAGTGATCCCACTGTAGGACAAACTACAAAATTATGTTTGAGGTCTCTTTCTGCTCTACTACAGCATAACACACTTCAAGTTAGATTAAATGTGTGGAGTACATTATGGGAAAAAAATACCAGGTCTCTCTTTCTCTATGCACTATGTCTCTTCCTCTCTTTCCTTTCTGCAAGTGACCTGCAAACGTGTAGCTTTGTCATTTACTTTCTCATAGCAGCCAGGAAGCATCCAATAACATTTCGCACTTTATTTTCAGCAGTTTACCGACTGCCCGCAGACCAAAAAAGTTAACTGTGTTTTTTTCTAGGCTCCCATTAAAAAATAACCTGTGCTAAATTCAGGGAGACTTAAGATCACTTGTCAGTGCTGAGAAGACAAAGCATTATAGAACTTTACCACTAGCTTTTTGTTGCATTCCAGTTGCAACAGAGATATTCTTCTAAGCATATCCTCTTCACCTTGACAAACAGTCCACAAGTAGTAATGATAATGGTAATGATATTGACATATTTTTATTGAGATTAGCAAAAGAGTTTCTGTGGCATGAACATGCACTTGGAAATCTTCCTATTCTTCCTCATTCTATTCTGTTATTTACATCTGTGTTCACTGTCAGAAATAAAAAGAATGCTAAAAATGTGGAAACTGAAATACAGTCATAGGAAGGCTAGTGCAGTTTGTATTTTCAACAGGTGGTAGCAAGGTACATTAATTTTGAAGCAACACTCCCTATCACACCAAGGTCTACATTTTACTAAGCTAATAAACATAAGACTTGCATAGTGGGAACCTTCAGTGACTTTATTTGTTATATGTTAGCCAATTGGAGGTAAAAGAAGAACATTTTTTGTTGAAGGTGGTCTCCAAGGGGTTAGCTGCACTCCATTAAAACATCAATTGTACAGCCCATCTACTTTGCTATTCTTCTACTAAAATTCTGTAAAATTAAACTAAAGTGCAAAGGAAATAGAGAAGAGTGCAAAGAGGTACAACAGGAAAATTCTTCAGTTGGAATGAATTACAAGTACATGTATTATCTCAAGCTTTGAGGTTGAACCTCTCAAAACTTACCATGTTTTTGGAAGAATGTACATGCGGTGAAAACTGTGGGCAGAATGTAGGTAAGCCTAAAGAACTTTGAGCTCTGTGCATGCTTCTAGACTGTATAATATAAATAAGAGATGTTAGTTTTGAAACAGTCTTTTAGATATAAGACTCAATGGTAGAAAAAAGAGATGGTACTTTCATGTGTAAATATACAAAGCTTAATGTTTGGGCTTGAGGCTTTTAGTGAGAAATATGTACAGTACCAGTACCAAGCAAGAGGTAGAAATCAGCTCTCTGAAGGGTTAAAGTGAACTTTAGTCTTCCACCGATCACCCTCTGGTACTGTATCTTCATAAATTTCCCCCATTTATGGAGTGTTTTTGATGGCAGGCAATTCCTTGTTGAAAGTTAAGTGCTCTTTTATATGAATAAATAAAGAAGGCTTTGGTTTGAATGAATACATTATTTTGACAAATGTTTATTGGAAACCCAATTATGGCTTAATAAATCAGTACTATCTGTGGTACATCAGGTGAGCTCACCCATGCCATCAAATGGCACGTTGAATATTAGTAGGATAATTAAAACAATTCTGTTGGATGTTGTTCTTCTTACCCAGGTCTGACAGTAGTCAAAACAGGAAGAAATTGTTTATTAATTTTATTTAACTTATTAAAATACTTTTTGTAAGATGTAATGGGCATACTTAACACAAAAAAAAAGAAAAAACCCATTTGTTTTCAATTTGCTGTTGGATTACAATGACAAGGTCAAGCGCGATGCATGAACTGAGTGGCAGCTGAATTTTAAGGGTTGTTGGGAAGCAGAAAGGATATATATGAAGTCTATTGTTTGAACTTTACACTCAGGTGAAGTGGGGCTTTGTTTGTTTTGTCTGAAGCGGTCACTGGTGATATGAAATGTGTCTGGAGTCAATTCATGTGCTTCCTTATCCTCCCTCCTACAGTGATTCTGAGTTAGAGCAACCAGATGAATGAGAAGTCATTTTCATAGCTGTGAAAATGAAGGGAATCAAGTGAAAATCTTGAACTCAAGGTCAAGAAGAAAGAGACGAGTTTAAAGTTATGTTTTTTTTATTCTCATAATATTCCCCTGTAGAATCAAAGTTTACTGGGAGCAAACCACCAGGAATTCTCATCTCTTGAGGTCCTCGGACTGATGACAACAAAATGGAGATGTATTGGTGGAAGGACACTGAAGATCTTTAAGATTTACAAAAAGAATCTAAATGATTTCCCAAAGGACCATTTCCAGGCTTAGGATATGGCTAAATTTATATCCACTAGGACTTACAAGCCTAAAATAAGGACTGAAACTGAAGTAATTTGGTTTGGTGTGCATTTCACTCTGCCTTCTGCCAAAAATTCTTGATAGACAAGCTAGTTTTAACTTTTGCCAGCCTCTGTGAGTGCAAGTTATCAGAACAGTTGTTGCTCTTTTATCCAGTGATAAAGACAGAAGACACTGCACCACTGCCTGCCCTGCATAGCCTCATATTTCAGTGGAAATCAGCATTTAAAGTGTTACATCTTAGAGCCCAAAGGAGAAGAAAGCTTCATGGAAGATGGTTCTTCATTTGTATGCAAGACTCCTGTTGCCATCCATAAATCACTCAGGCTCCTATTATAACCCAGAATAAGCTGGCATCACCCCTAAATACAGAAGATTGTGTGAAAAATTAACAGAACAAAACCAACAAAGAAGTCATTAAAACACCTGGATGATAAGATGCTTGAAAATATCTCCCTACATTCCCTTGTGGCAAGACAGTGATTGAGCCATAAATCAAAGCTATCCTTCTTCAGGCGATGCTCAGGGAGAAGGCAGTACAGTGTGTTAACATGAAGGACTGCAGCTTTTACAGTAATAGGGAGAAGCAGAAGACTGATCACTGCCCTCAGTTATTTTAAATGCACTCTTCTTTCCTTCCAGCAGGAAAAGAAAAAAAAAAAGAAAAAAAAAAGAACCTTGTTTTTTACAGAATCAACATAAGTTAACAGAATCAACATAAGTTAACAGAATGTGGGTTTAATGTTATATTTCATTTAATTAACTCTTAGCTTTTCCTATGTTACATTTGAATTGCTAAAAAAATAAAACTGTGAATTGTGTTGGATGAATAGATTAAATTGTTTCTTTGACAAATTAACTTTCACCAGCACACAAATGTTCATGTTACAGAGTCTTTGTATCATGGAAAACAAATAGTTATTCAAAGCCAACAACTCTGGTCCACTATGTACTCCTCAGTGATGATACACAAGTAACAATGACAGAGAAACACACTGTCCAGCAAGAATTTGCTTTTAAGGCCACAAAAATAACCAAACCAAAATAAAAAATCTCAAAATAAACAAACAAACAAAAAAAAAAAAACAAAAAAACCCAAAAAAACCTGTAATGTTCATTGCATTAAGAAATTCTGAAATCTACCAGTTTTCACTCTAACTTTTTGCCCTGCCACTCCATCAACTTCATCTGAATATGCCTGAGGTCTGCAATAAGTAGTGGGATGAAAATGGCTGTAATAGACAACAAGAAAAATAATACCTAACACCAGACTCGAAATAGTTAAGATGCTTACAATTGTAAAACGTATTTCTTTGATAATGGAAGGTTTCCAGAACATATATACAAACAAAATACCTAGAGTCACTACAGCGTGAGTAGCATAATAAATAGAAATGCAAACTTTTGTTCTTCTCCCCTTTATGTTAAAAAATGAAAAAATTAGAATGATTCCAACTACAGTTCTGTACAGATATTCCATCTTCTTAGACTCGCAAAATGTTGTATGTTGTTTCAAAGTCCAAGTGAAACCACAGATCCAAAGAAATATCAGCAGAATTACAGAAATTCTGACACTGAGTAGAGTGATCAATGAAATACTGAGTATCCAAGAAGTGATGGTAAGCAATTTATAGAAGAGGTACGTGAACTTGGAAAGCACATGAAATTCATCTTTGTCAGGCAGAGATTTTCGTAGCGATATCTGATAATCAACCATTGATAAGGAGATACCACAAAAAGACATCATAATGGCAGCATCTAAACAAAACACAAGGAAAAATGTTACATCAGAGAAAAAGATACACTATTTTACACTGATTGCTGAATGAAGTTTTAGAAAATGTCATGCTTTCCTAACACTTTCTTTAACCCAGTTTTACATTTATTCTCTGCTCCAAAGCAAGTCATCATAATTTTAAGGCTCACTTTAGTTACTTAAATCTAGGCATCTGATGTTGTTTGGTATGCTTATGATATCCTGCCCAGCCCTTGGTCCTTAATGGCCTTGTCTAAGTTGCGTGTCATATCTGCCATCTCCATACACAGCTGACTTAGAAATTCCCAAAGTGTTGCAAATAGACCATAAGAATTTAAGTTTCAGCAACCAATATATGTGTGTCTGCTGTGTCTAAAATGTAGAAATCTATAACTAAGACTTGATCCTTCACATGGTCATATCCAAGATGAGATTTGCCTGATCCTTTTCCATGAGTAAATTTTGACTCCATGGACTTTGAAGGAACACTAGACATCTATGCAGGTATCCCTGTTTGGTTAGATAAATTCCAACCCTGAATAAGTCAATGTCCTGCCAATAATTCTGCTAGTTTTAGAGCTGGAAATGGTACAGCTGCTGTCTTGCTTCTGAGAGTTGAACCAGTAACTCTTCACCATGCTGTATTCTACAATACTGACACATCCTTAGATGTAGTTTTGACTGTCCCTCACCTGTAACATGGCTGACAGGAGTGACAGCTCGTGGGCCTGCCTTAATTACGTTACTGATTTCCAAATGCCTAACTAGCAGTTTTAAAAGAATCTGTAATCAAAACCACACAAATCAAACTGCTCTACAAATTACATGCTAATTGCATTTAAGAGCTTATTTTCAAGAGATGCATCATTATTGTTTTATTAGATATTATGACTTTTATATTTATGATGCACAGTATTTATATATGACTTTTCATTTTTATAGTGAAATCTTCCTTCTCACTGATTTAGCAGAACTGACTGTCTACTAGACAGAAATTCTAATTAAATGGAAAGTAATAATACAGTGGAATGCATGTTTTCCAAGATATGTTTAAAATGTTATCCAGTCATGAGTTATATTTTTAGGTAAGATACTCAACTTGCAACAGAAGGAAAAAGACAGACTTACATTGATAGAAATGAGTTTTGCCATGTTCCATGAGGATGTAAATCTGAAGAAAAAGTTGTGGTGTAGTCTCAAGAAAAGTCTTGAACACCCTGAGCATGTTAATATCAGTCACTGCATCAATAGCTTGTTTTTCAGTGAAGTTGGAAGGGTCTGCTTCTGATGCACCTCTGCTACTTGTTTGTTTAAATGCAACTTGACATCCATATTTCAAAGCAAACCAATACCTATTTTAAAAAGGACACTTGATTAGACAGGACTTTTTAGAAAACCAACTCAATAAAATGATACGGCCTTACAACAACTTTTTCCTTCTACTCAGGTAAAATTCTGTCTGATACCCATCTGGTATCAGGAATATCAGAGAATCATTTAAGCTCAGCAATACCATGCAATAATAAAACTAATGAAACAGAATGAGACTTTTCTGAATAAAGATTACAAGCTTAATTTTGTTAGGATCTTATTTCTTTAAATTACTGCATTTCTGAAAATTCACTTAGTGTCTCTCCTCAGTCTCTCTTTGAGATACTCATTTACGTTCTTTGTATCCTTTTCAGGGTATTAATGAATATCCAGCTATGAACATCCACAACTATGTGAGTAGAATATAGATCCATAAGCCCCAAGGATAATACCTGATGAATTGCAAACATAAAAAGAGCTTTTTAAAAAACCTTCTACATTGTTACTTTCTAAATAATCAGGAAGACTTATATTTCAGAAAATACTGAAATATAAGTTTTACTCTTTTTTTTTCATTTTTGTGCCATGGTCATAGTTTTATATAGGTAACAGTAACAGGCAGATATACTGCTTGTTAATACCCTATCAAATGAGATATTTATTACATACATGATGATGTAAGATAGAGAAATCTAGTCTTGCTATAATAGCAGAGATCCTGAGATGTGGAGAGATAGGATACAGTGTAGAAAAGCACATGCATAGGATAATAAGGGATGGCTTGAAAAAAGGGATAAGAATGAAAAAATATATAACAATTTTAACTGTATTACTTTTATTATTATTATTACTGAAGACTTTTATGCATAGACATATTCTTTCTTTTTCTGCAATAAATAGATCTAGACTAATAACAATTCTTGGAATCAACTGTTAGAAGTTCATTTACACTAAGTTCCTGGCTTTACAGGTGTATAAATCTCTGTGTTTGTCCATAAACAGGATTTTGACCACAGCAGCCTTCAGACATCACTTCCAAACCTATTTCTGTCTATTTAGTTCCCAGATGTTTTGAGCTTCTAACATTCTTCTCCAGTGAACCCATTTTGACTATAACCAGCAGGCAAGGACAGCCTAGGTAGTTCCTTTCAAAGAAAACTCACTGTTATTCAGCCAATTTTTCTAGCCTTGCAAAGACTACTAGTCTTTCCTCATCAAAAGAGAAACTAATTCAGTAAATAAATTACGACAGTTTCATCATTCATTTGGATCTATTTTCTTGAGAAATTAAGCAGAACACCACAGGCCAACACTTCTTTATCTTAGACAGTTATACAAGACTGCTAATACACAAGCTGAGAAAGGCAAGGTCCTATGCCTTAACTTGCCTCCTATTTACATTCCCTAAGACAGCACCTGAGATAACTTCAAGATTCATGCTGAAGTGCAGCTTTCTAATCTGCAGGATTAACAGCATCACACACACCACGGGCCTGATGAAACCCGTGCCTTGCATTTACCGTATGTAGAGAACAGAGGGCAGCAGATCATCAGTTCATCAGCCAGCCAGATCGCAGAGGATCATCTCCTCCCAATGTAACGCTGGAGCACAGTACTCTTCTCCTTACTAAGGGAGCTAGGAAGAATCCCTGGCTCCTTCAGAGATTAAAAGTTTAACACCTTTACCACCTTCAACCATCCTTTGATCGCAGGGAAGGCAGTGTAGGGGTCTCTTCCACAGCCACAAGCAAGACAGCCAGGATCGTCAGTTCCTGGGTTAAGGGCATGCTGCAGGATTCATGACTTATTCCCTGGTATGTTAAGGCATGTTGACCATACAAGTGAGAACTGCAACGTGGAAGCAACAATAGGAGCAGGTGTGGAGCAGCTTTGTTACTACTCGAGAGCCTTTCCTTTTCTCCTTGCAGAGATTCATAGACTGCATCCCTGCCATTCAGTCCATAAGCTGGCTCTGGATCCATTATTTACTCCCAAAGGAAACTCATTTTTATTTTTATGGTTTTGTGTATTTATCTTATTGTTCCCTGAATAATCACTCATAAGCAAAGAACTGAACTGTTTGTCAAGGATTTCTTCTGTTTATAAAACAATTAGTATTCCAAAACATCTGGTTCTTGCATCTGAGATGTAAAAATCTGGAAAGTTTGCAATGTTTTTAAGAAAAAACAATTGGGTAGACTGATCTGCTAGTTGTCCATGGACTCATCCACCAGAGCCTGTGTTTGTCCAAGAAACAAGAAGTGGAAACCAGCTGCAAAAATTTTGAGCTGCAGAGCTCATAGTTGAGATGGCAGGTGACATGCAAGGCAAGAAATGTCCTAAAAGAAATATTTCAGCTGGATGCATACCTGAAATCACTTGTCAGTTTTCAAAGCACATTCCTTCTGAGCATTGTATATTAGGTTTATATTGTTATAAGATAGTTTGCCATGTATTTGTCACTAGTTCTAGTGGTTTTGGTAAGTCCACTTCTGACTTTGAACACCTTACGGAATACTTTTTTTTTTCCTAGTAAACTCCAAATACTTCTACTGCTCTTTGATTATGTATTAAGCAGGGTGGTGTTTTCTGAGCTCCACATACTTATGTCACTTACTGTAAGTTCACTGTGACAAATTTTCATATTTTAAGAGTATTTTCTACATATACTGTCATTCTCATCAGTCCCTTTGGCATGTAAAGTGACCTTTTAGGAAGGGCTCATAGCCAACTTTTAGACCTAGTGTTAAAGTACGCTCCTAGCCTAGGGCAAAGTTCAGTCCATACTAAAGGATAGGTCAGGTTTAAATTTTCTCCTTTATCAGGCCCACAGCGCAGTTAAACCCTGTGCCTGCTCTGAAACTATTATAGCTATACTTCTCTAATCTATTTTCCTATAATATATCTATTGCTATAGAAGTTCTATGCTTCAATATTCACAAACTGTAAAGTCTTTTAAAAAGGCTTTTAAAGTCTTTTAAAAAGTCTTTTAAAGTACTGCTTTATTGCAGTACTACTACTGCAATAAAAATACATTAATAAAAAGTATTGGATTAGTTATGTATTTTAGATAGAGGTACATCCTAAATGGAATGTGAAATGGTTATGTCAATAATACAGACAAATGCAGGTTTATCATTTACTTTTTCTCCCTATAAATTCATCAAAGAGAATATGTTTTTCATTATTTCAAGGTATATAAGCTACTTGGAAGCCAACAAAGTAAAAAACCCACAATTCCTTTGGAACTGGAATTGTCGTATGTGAATGGTAAAGAATTACCAGTGTTTCTAAATATCATTCACTTTGACAGGAGGAAAAAAAAAAAGGGTTTCTGCACTTGTAGTGTTGCTTTGTGGAGAACACAGATGACAGGGCTCCTACTTGTTATAAACACTCATGGAAACATAGCTCCATTGTCCCTCTGTTCTTGAGATGTTCCTAGATATTCATCATCCTTTCACAAGTGATGAAGTTTGATCCTGTAAAATTAGGAAGGCTTTGTCTCTGGCTTGGAATTCACAGGGGTAACAGCTATTTTGTTTTTGTTGCTTCACAGCCTTCACATGTAACAAGCAAGTGGCCTTACAAATGTTTCCATATCACATGCTTCCCCTCTGATTTCCACTGACTTTGTAACACAATCCCAGCATTATACTACACAACATCTCATCAAACTACACCAATAAATATTTGGGTGCCATTTAGAAATTCATATCGGCAAGGTGTGAGTGGCCTGGCAATAATGATTGTCCTGTCAAAATTCTGGCCATGCAGTCACAGCTTTCAGCATTGTATAAATCCTTATCAAAGGAAAACTACTCTCTGTTGCATGTTAAATTTCACCTTCTAAGTATCAAAATACTTGGATTAAACCCATGAAACTAATGCAGCTAAGTCAATACTTAGGTCAGTAAATTTATATTAAGAAAATATGATCAAACACATAGAATCACAGACTTATTTAGTTTGGAAAAGATCTTTAATATCCTTGAGAACAGCTACTGCTCTAGCACTATCAAGTCCACCACTAAACCATGTCCCTAAGTGCCACATCTACATGTCTTTTAAATATCTCCAGAGATGGAGATTCACTCATTTCCTTGGGCACCTCTTCCAATGCAGTGAAGAAAATTTTCCTAATATCCAATCCAAACTTTCCCAGTGCAAGCTGGGGCCATTTCCTCTCATCCTGTCACTTGTTCATTGAGAGAAGAGACTGACCCCCGCCTCATGACACTCTACAAATGCTTTCATTTGTAGAGAGCAGTAAAGAGTTTGACACAGGGCGTAGGGTAACTTTACCTCAGTGACATCTCCTAGCCAGATGACTCAACATCCTTGTTATTGTTCAGTTCCATTTGCAGAGCCTCATACCTGTTATGCCAGGGCACCTGTGAAGGTGGGGTAGTCACAGGAGAGGCGCACCTGCTGCACTGGGCAGGAACTTGTTGCCATTGCCCCCTAGCCTTAAGTCACTGAGTCACTGTGCTCAGCCAGGTGAAGAGTGGATAGGGAATCATCCATCTCACACATCCTGCCTGCCCGCCTGTGGGGCAGTCTCAGGAAAGGCAGAGTGTGATTCTAGCAGTCTGCATGCATGTCTCTCTGTCCCTGATACTCCTCAGCTTACTCACCTCCTCCCAGAGCTCTGTCACTAAGCAGAGGAGTTCCTTTTCCAGAGTGCATCTCCCACAGGTGTGCTCACTGCTGCCAGCTGGTACTGCTTCAGAACAGGGCCCACCCTGCAGCCCATCACCTATGTTGGCTCTGAATTTTTCTCACTGCCTTTTAGAAATATGTATTGAAATAACATAATTAAATTTACTCTGACGTCTCATGGATCTAGAACTAATTTTTACAAATATGCAAAAAAAATCTTTTTCTTCTGCTTCTATTCAAAGTTGCAAGGCATTCTGAGCTACCTTTAAGCAACAAGAAGCACAACAGCAGATGCCAGTATCACAGTGGCTGCTGCCTATGTGAGCTATTCTGACAGCAAAGGTTATGAATTGCTAATGTTTAGTCTGCCACAGGTGTATCCTAGGCTGATGAAGCACACTGCTGCACATCAGACAGCTCCAGAATTCATATGGTGCCCTAAGGAAATGTCCCATTCCCCCACATTCCATGACAGTGTTATTGTCTTAATGTTGTCTGTTATGTCACAACTGTTCTCAATTCCACAAACATCTGTGTGAGCCATTTAAATGGGTCAGGCTGAATACAATAGTCAGCATAGTTAAAATGTACATTTTTAACTTGATTTTGTCTCCTTGTAGAGCATACTATTTCATATGAAATATAATTGCAGGTATGCACTCTTTCCAACAAAGGAAACCAAAGCCTTCTTAGATAAGAAATATTTTTAAATTTGTTTGCCTCTGATTTTATATATATTGTATGTATATGTAGATGTATGTATATACATCTATATATAGCAATATGATTTTCATATTTATGACTTAGCATTGACAGTGTGTTAGCAAAACCAAACTGATTCCCATTGTTCTGTGCACCATACAAACCTCCAGTTCCCAAAGGGTACTAGTTTGTAAGTCACCAGTTCCAGTGGCTCCTAAAGGGAGCCTAGAAGAAAGCTGAAGGACTTTGTACAAGAGTATGGAGTGATATGACAAGAGGGAATGGCTTCAAACTGAAAGACAGTAGGCTAAGAAAAGATATTAGGATGAAACTTTTCCTGTTAGGGTGGTGATGCACAGGTTTCCCAGAAAAGCAGTGGATGCCCCATCCCTGGAAGTGTTCAAGGCCATGTTGGATGGGGCTTTGATCAACGTGGTCAAGGAGAAGGTATCTTTGCCCATGGCAGGTGGGTTGGAAGGAATTGATTTTTAAGGTCCCTTCCAAACCAAACCATTCTAGGAGTCTAAGCTCAAAGATGGAGCTTAGACTTAGGAGGTGTAAAAGGAGATGAAAGGAGGAAGAAGAAAAGGAAGAAAGGAAAAAATAAAAAAAGATAATTTGATAAGGTTTATTCACATCTTATAATTTCAAGCCTCCAGAGTTCACTGACCAAATTTATTTAATGGCAAAGCCCTCATTTTCCTCTTTGAATGAAGAATATGGGTTTCTGCCCCAAATGACCTTCTGGAGAATTTCACTTTAACAAGTGTGACCTGACTTGACAGAATCTATTTTTATCCATTTACTGCACAGATAAACCTGAGAGACTCATTGTCTAAATTAACTACATAAATTAGATGACCAAGTGGGAGGAGAGGAGGAAGTTGTACCTTGATACACCTAAGGAAAAAACATATAATAAAAGTATGTAATAGTTAATCACAAAGGTACAAGCCCAGATGCCAGCTTGCTATTACCAGCTTATACTTTACAGTATGCATTACCACACTGCTGAATTGCGAGGAGTGGCTGAAAGAACTTTATAACTTATACATAACACCTTGGAAATTTTCCAAGCATAAATAGCAGGACTGGAAAAAATATCATTTGTGCAATAAAGAACAAGCACCAAGTTGACAACACTGTCAAAGGACAAAATAATGTTTACTAGATAATAAGCCACTCAGAGAATATGGAGCTAATTCTGGGAAAGAAGATTCACAATTATAGAAATTAATGGTAAGAGATATTCATTGGAAAGGGTATGAGTTCAGGTAAATCCAAGAGTTTTGTGCATTGCTTTAGAGTTAAGATAATCCACTAAGCAAACAAAGTTTCCTATCACCATTAAGTCGGTCCCTGCAAATATCCTTACTAACTATTCAGCTATTCATTTCTCTTCTGAATCTTGGTGAGTTTTCTACATATGTTTAGACACTCAGGTTGAAACTTTACTTCTTCAGCTGTCTTAGATGCTTACTGTGCATAACATCACTTTGAAAACTTATATTTATCAGTTATGACTAGTACATTTCAAAGTAGTCATTTTTATTAGGTATGCCTCATCAAATGGCTGGTTAATTAAACAGAGCAGGGTTGTGAATTATAAAAATCATTACTTACAGGTATATGGAAGAAGAACTACATGTCCATCAAAACCTGACAAAATTTACCACAAAAATCCATTTGTTTTCATGGAGCAGTAATTGTTAAGGCCAGAATTGCTCTTGTCCCCGAAGCCATATTAAGCACTTCTTAATAACTGTCCAAAAGCACCATTTCTCATTTTAAAATAAATGTTCAAATGTGCTTACCTTATAAAAATTCCACAATGAAAGAGATGAACTAGAAAAACCAATTTCCGCTTCCCAGTATCAGTACCTTCCCAGTCGTTTTTAAACCACTCATGACTAAATATCTGAGTTATTATTGATGAAAGACCTCTAAAACACAGTATCAATATACTCCAAGAATATTGTCCTTGACAAAAATACCTACTAGCTACCCAGAAGTCCATTCCAATATCAACTACATAAATTATCATTCCACCAACTAAAAAAAAGAAGTTCTGCTTAGTAAATTTCATTATGTGTGAAACTGCCACTATTGTCATTCTCTCCTCACTTAATGTAAAGGAATCTAAATGCTTTCCTACAATGGAATCTTTTTCCTGACAATACCACCTTCTCATATTGCTTCATACAAAGGAAAGTTGGGTTATCCATTTTTATTATGGCAAAGAGACTTGCATTTTTCCACGCTCTTGATTTAAATATTAAATTAACTTCTAAAATACACATCTATTCTAGAAAAGATAAAGGTAAATTTTCTTTTTAATTGATGGAGTAGCTCTTCTTTACTGATTCCTAAAAAGAAGAAAAAAAAAGGAAGATTAGCAGTAACAATACCTTCATAATTTAAAATATCCTACAGCAATTCTCATGACCATTTGAACAGGCAAGTACAAAATACAGGATGTGCTGAGACACCAGTGAACAGTCAGCCCAAGAGAACTCTATTTCTGAACCTGCTGAGGCCACCCATTCTCACAAACAGTGACTCTCCACTCAAACAACTGTTGAGATAATTCCTAAGAGTTGCAAAACACTAAGAAACAAGTTTTTAAAAGCAGCTTATGGAAAAAAGATTGATTCCTTCCCAGAACTTTCTTAATTTCTGAATTCTTCTCCTTTACTGTGCACAGCACAAAATGTTGAGAAAACTTTTGTCTTGAGCACACACCATGGTATCAGAATAAACATCATTTGGCAGTTTCCAACTGTGTTACTGCAGTTGTGTGCATACATCCAGTGTTTTTATCATTTCTGCTTGGTTTTTCACATGCAGTAGGAAAGTGCTAAATAAGATTACAGCTCTCCTGTTAAAGAGGCTTGTAAGGAGCCAGACCTAGGCCAGTCTATATCTCTTTGAGAAATGTCTTCTAAGCTCTGTGTAGCTACACATAGATGATTTAACCACATCGCTCACTGCAAATATAATTAATTTGTAGTCAGAACTACATTTTACATTGCCCAACACTGCAAGGATTCTTGTGACATCTTGGGTAGTCCTTACATATCTTTCCTCTGTAGATCTGTGGTATTTGCCAGCTGAAACAGAAAAGCTATAAGGCAGTACATTCTTTTTCTCATTCACCTCTGCAAAGCTATAAACTTAAAATTACAAAGTCCCTTTACTTCATTTACATATCTTAGGAAAAAGCTGCTGGCACCAAATGCAAAGGATGGGATGCAGAACATGCCAAGCCTGGGCTGGTGCCAGTGCCAAACAGCTGCAGACAATACATGGGGAACAGCTGCACCAGGGAAGTTGGAGCAGGGAAAAGGCATGTGGAGGCAGGTCCCTTTGGATTTTGTGAATTCAGGCACACTGCCACAGAGGAATGAAATTAGATAATTGGTTAATAACCCATAAACAAAGGTAATGACTGTTCTTTGCTTGGGTTGCCTGGGCTCACCTTCACTGTGACCTAGGTACAAACCCAAAAAAGAGAACTTAAGTTCTTAATTTCCTAATGAAGACAAGTGGGAACATAACAGCCTGAAAAGGTGATGAGTGTACGGATTACTCTTTTGGATCTAGGCCGTAGTTATTTCTAGCCTCTCATTCTATCTCCAACTTAGGTTTCATGTCCTGGCCCAAAAGAGGTCAGAAAGATCAGGCAATCTTGCAGCTGGGATAGTTGGAATCCTTTCACTGTTCTTTCCTATTCTCTCCAATAAAATACCACTAATCTCTCGCAAATCACTAACACAATTTATATCCAATTCACAGTTAGATCCTGGGAAGTGGACTTCAGTACAAAGTCCATCATAAATTAAACTCTGTGTTTACAAACACAAAAAGACAAGTTAACCATGAGCCAGCAATGTCTCTGTGTAGCCAAGAAGGCAAATGGCATTGTGGAGTGCACTATGACCAGTGTAGCCAGCAGTTCAAGGGTGGCTATTCTCCCCCTCTACTCTGCCCTGGTGAGGCTGCATGTGGGGTACTGTGTCCAGCTCTGAAATCCCCAGTTCAATAAAGACAAGGAACTACTGGAGAGGGTCTGGCAGAGGGTTACAAAGATGTTTGGGAGACTGGAACATCTCTCTTATGAGGACAGGCTGAGGGAGCTGGTTCTGTTCAAACTGGAGAAGAGACTTCTGAGAGGGGATCTTATCAATGACCACAAATATCTTAAGGCCAGGTGTAAAGAAGATGGGGCCAGACTCTTTTCAGTGATGCCCAGCAACAGCACAACAGGCAATGGGCACAAAATTAAACACAGGGAGCTCCATCTGAATATGAGAAAAATCTTTACTTTGAGGGTGACAGAACACTGGAACAGGCTGCCCAGTTGTGGAATCTCCTTCTCTGGAGATATTCAAAACCTGCCTGGATGCAATCTTGTGCAACCTGTCACAGAACCTGCTATAGCAGGGGGTTTGGATTAGACAATCTTCAGAGGTCCCTTCCAACCCCAATTGGTTTGTGACTCTGAATTTTTTATGCCTGAAAATTTGTGTATGAACCAGCTTAAGAGTTTATTACTAGGGTTCATTCAAGAAAATTCCAAAGGAAACAATATTTACTCTATATAACAACATGTCATTCTGCAACTTGAGTACCACCTTTGTCAAGCTGTATCTATGGTTTTTAGAACAGATTCAAAAACAAAAACAAATATTAAACAAAACAAAACAAGCAAGTTCGCTGTTTGACTGTTACAGGAAGCACAACATTAACAGGTTAGCCAATAACTGGATTCAAACAGAAAGTCCTTTGGAAGACAATTTATGGCCACATCAGGCAAGATACCAAGGTTCACATTTAATGACTAATACTGTAACAGACATTCAAGTGGCAAGGAGTAGCCTCTGATCTTGCACCTGAAGTGAGTAGAAAAGGTAACAGGATTCCTCCCTCTTTACAGCCTCAAACTCCTTTTTGTATATGAGCATTTCACAAAGAGAAATGGAGAAATAGGAGAAAGGAAGTTTTACACGCAGACTCCTCAGGAAAAACAGCATGAAGAGAAGTTGTGAGCCAGGGGATTTCTACTCCTGACAAGCCTACTGTCCAAACTTCTGTCATGTCAGCAGTCTGCAGACCTGTCTGGACATCTTGGTGCTATTTGAAGCCATCAGGTTAGCTGAGATAAATGAAGAGCCACATATTATCAAGCATGTCAGCTTGCCCACTGTCTCACAATTATTTTGAATAAGGATTCCAGTCCTGAAAGAGCCTTGGAACAGCTGAGATCTTCTCAAAGTTTATATTTTGCTCATGGCAACGTAAAAAAAATTCTGCCTGAGACTCACAAATCTGTAATCACAAATGTCCATTGTCTTAATTCCAAATCCAAGCACCAACACCCACTCACAGGTGCACATGAAATCACTGTTGAAGATCCCAGCCTTTGATAGCCCTACATTTTATGCATGATATTACTACAAAGAGCACCATGGCCTCAGTACCAGGTGGGCTTCAATTAAGTGCCACAGGAGAGAGTGTCTTGTATCAATCAGAACTAAATTGTCCCCAGTCTTACTAAACACATGATATCTAACATGACAGGGTCAGGAAGAGTAAACTGTCAGTCAACATAAATATAAACCCCCTCTAAAAACTAACATACTGATACAGAATCTTTTTGTGATAAAACAGGAAAAATAAAATTGCATTAGAAAGGCTTCAGTTCTCACTACATACTTAAAATTCTATTTTAAAATGCACTTACCTTAATACTGGCTATGGACAGAGGTGTTTTTCACTTACAAAACTGTAGATTTCCATACCCATGGCTTTCCCATCCATACCTTTAGAAGACTTGCAATCCAAGGAAATTAAAGGGCTTCCTGATATAACACAAAGTGAAACTCAAATCATATGGAAACCATGTGACACTGTTAATGATTTGCTATCTGTCCTTCTTATGATTGTATTATAAAAATTGTATTCTAAAAATTTTGTATAGAAGTCCCTGTTAATAATAAATACTAAATTTATCAGATTAAAAATTTCTTTTCAATAAAATCATTTAACAATTTACTTCATCAAAGTAAAATAAAAAAGTACCACTTTGCCCCTGTATGTTTCTGTATCTGTGCATTCATTTTCAAATTTAGACTTTAGTTCATTAGACCTGTTGAGCAAAAGTCAATAGACATTTCTGGAAACACAAGTGTATGTGTGTGTGATTATATGCCTATGTTTGTTTATATATATATATATTCATTCATTTATTTGTACACCCATGTATATATCCCAAAGATTTATACAAAAAGAACAATCTTTTTGGCTATAATTAAAAACTGTAGTACAATGCACTTCAAAAGAAAATCCCGTCTGTGCAATGATGCATGAAGAGACTGCATGTAGCCAAGGACAGGTGATTAAAATTGTTTTCTTCTGGTAAAACTACAGGTGTTAGCAAGAGTCTGCTCCAGATGAGCTGTTGTTACTCAACATGAAATTTTTATGCATGTTTAAAACAGCTGCAGGGTACAAAGCACAGGTGTGATTCCACCTCTGTGATGTGCTGCACAGGATGATGCTCACCCTCAGCCTGTAGCTTTTCCAGCTCTTACGACAGGAGGCATAATCCTCAGTGTCTTCATAATGAACATGATATCAACCCTTGTCTTTTTTTGTGTGCCTTCCTGCTTCTCCCTTACACTTAGAAACATCCTAGTCCTATACAGTCCTTGCAGTGCTTGAAAGACCATTAAGTCAGCAAAATCACAAACTCACTGCTATGACCTTTGTTATAATAAAAAGAATTACAAAACTCTATGGCACAGAGGGAGGGGCAAGGTTTGTGTGCCGGATTCTTGGAGTGTAAATCAAGTAACCCACAAGATAAATTACTGGCTGGATGATTTATTTATTTTCTGGTTAGACTTGGCATCAAAGCAAACACAATTCTGAATTGTGACAAATCTCCTATGGTATTCGGTATATATCCTTTTATTTGCTTTCAGATGTGGTAGGAAGGACCCTTAAAGTATTTATAGGCATTGATGAGACTTCTTTTCTCCAGACTGGATAATACCAGCTCTTTCAGCCTTTCCTTATTAAGGAAATGTCCCTTCATCATCCCCCCAAATCATCTCCCACAAACCTGCTGATCTGACTATTTTACATTTCCTACACAGTGTTGTCCCTCCACGCAGGAATCTTGCAGCCCATGGCCTTTCTCTCTGCAAAATCTGCTTCACTTCTTTTTGGTTTAAGGTCTTTTTACTTATCTCTGTACCAGATAAAAAGAATAAAAACATAATGAAACAGAAAGGAAAATTCTGCAAGTAAAAAATCCTCTTGAGATATTCACGTGCCAATGGCTATGAAGATAAGTCTCTCAAGACATTTTCTATCTGCTATTCAATTGATTACGACTAATTATTGCAGAATTACATGCTTGTGCTATTCTATTAAGCCATTACACAGCCACAGTGGAGAGGCATTCATCCTCAACATTTACACTTAAAATGTGAAAAAAAAAAGCCACATGCCAATACTCAAAGATTTCTTGAGTGCTAAAAATTCGAACCTTGCTGGATTTTCAGAAATAACACTCTGTGTTGTGTGTATCTCATAGTTGTAACAAAATTAATTACTGTATATCACCAACAATCTAATTTTAGGTTTATTTATTTATTATTTAGGAAACTCAACTGGTTTTGGTTTTTTTACTGGTAGCCTACCTGCTCCAGAACATTTTTTCCCCTCAAAAATTTAACAACGCAAAACAGTCAGAGAACCAAAAGAACTTGAGGGTATACATTCATCTTTTCCTGTATCACATCAGAGCATAATAGCAGGACTTTCACTACATGCCTATTAACCTCTGTATTACAAGTGAAACAACAGATTTTTTAAACAGATGGGCTTGTGCAGGAAATGGAGATGATCAAAGAACCTGTACTTCGTTCTCTAAAGGCACCATTGCTGCCATCTACAGATGAAACAAATTCACAGCTCCTGCCTAACATCAGAAAATGCTTTACCACAGGACAGCAAGAGTAGTAACAAGTATTCCCCAGAGAATAAGTCTATAGGTTCCCAAACAATTCTTAATTTGAAGGGAAAAAAAAAAAAGTCTTGTGATGTTAAAAATAATGCCACCTGAGTTATCAATGACATATAAAACAATGTAATTTTGGAAACCCTCTCTAAACATTCAGAATTTTCTTAAAAAATAGAAAACCATTTAAATAAACAACTTGGTTTAGGTGGTAGCTTTTTCTAATGACTAAACTAAACTTTACCTGAAGACTGAAAATGGGTACCAATAGCCATACAAATATGCTACAAAAATAGCATAAGATGGCACCTCAGGATTAGGTAAATTCAGGTCTAGTCACAGTTTCTTACAAAAGAGCATACAGGCAAATGATATGGGGAGAGATGAGAATATTGTGTATGGGGTTTTCTTGATTATTTCAACAACATACCTGCACACATAAAAGCTTCTTTCTTTTGATCTGAAACATCCCTTGTCTGCAGTTCATGCTTTAATGAGCATGAAAATAAAAAAGTAAATGTAGTGGTTTTATATCTGAAATAATTAAATGGGTATCTCAAATAAGTAAAGATTTTTCAGATAAATCAAAGAAATTGGCTTGAAGGCCTAAATATAGGGATTATCAGCATCAGTGGTACAGTTTCTGGCTGTGGCTTTGTATTGCTATGATTACCTTATAACAGGTACCATATGAGATTTTATATAAGTATAAAACAATCAGATAATATTTGAAATCCTAATATGAGCAAAGTTACCCACAGTAATATTACCTGCTTTTATTTCAGGTTAAATTATATTTATTCTTCATTTACATATAGTTTAAGGAGAGAACAAGTCTGCCCTATTTTCTTTAACAATGTCACTTAAAAGGCAATTAATCAGGGGTTTCACAGGAGATGCTGCAGAGCCAAACAGGTGAGTCTCAGCACCTTGTAGGATCTACAATGAATGCTGCTTGCAAACATATTATTTCTACTTGGATGACAGTGACACAATTTCACAAAATCACAGAATGGCTGAGCTGGGGAGGGACCACTGGAGTTTGAAGCCCCCAGCTCAAGCAGGGCCACCTAGAGCCAGATGCTCAGGACCGTGTCCAGATGAATTTTGAGTATCACCAAGGATGCAAACTCCACAACCTCCCTGCGCCCCCTGAGCCAGCTCTTGGTCACCCACACAGTGAAAAAGTGTTTCCTGATGCTCAGAGTGAACATCCTGTGTTCCAGTTTGTGCCCATTGCCTCTGCTGCTGGCACTGGGCACCGTGACAGGACCTGAGGCAATGGCCCTGTGACAGAGCCTGGCTCTGTCCACTACACAACCTCTCTTCAGGTTTTTAAACATGAGATGAGATTTTCCTGAGCCTGCTCTTCCCCAGGCTGGACAGTCCCAGCTCTCTCAGCTTTTCCTCACAAAAGAGATGCTCCAGTCCCTTCATCACCTTAGTGACCCTTTGCTGGACGCTCTCCAATTTTATTTAAAACGCTGAATCCTAGATAGCTCCTATGTGCCGTGCGGGAGCATACGCAGCTCCTACATCCGCTGTGAGTAAGCGTGTTCCTGGGATACAGAAAAGGTGCATCTGTCTCTTACAACAAATTTCTCTGGAAAAATCCGGCAGAGCACGGACATGCCTCTCACTAGATAGCAGCCGACAGGTACCGAGCAGGCATGGAGAACTGAATTCTACCGAGAACTGGCCTCCTCCACGCAGGAGAACTTTATCCGACAGGGTCACCACAGCGGCTACCCTTAAGAGCCGGGTTTTAGCCGCANCCCCCCCCGCCCCGCCCCGCCCCGCCGCGGAACGGAAGGAGCCGCCCCACAGGCGGGCGGAGGGCGCCGCGGCCGGGCCCGGGAGGCGGAGCGCGGCCATCGAGGCTTCCGCCCTGCCGCGGCGTCGTCAGGGAAGCGGAGCCGGGAGTTCGGGGGCGTTCGCTGCAGAGATGGTGTCGCTGCTGCCGCGCATCGAGCGGCTCTCGTCGCTGGTGGTACGGGTGCTGGGCTGCAACCCAGGGCCCATGACCCTGCAGGGCACCAACACCTACCTGGTGGGCTCCGGGCACAGGTACCCACCCTGCTCGGAGAACGGGGCAGGGCACGGCGGACCGGGCTCCGCTGCCGCAGCCCCGCTTGAGGATCGTGTGCTGCCTCCAGCTCGAGAGGCCGCTACAGGCCTGTTCCCAAATCCCTTAGTCAGCGCTAAAAAGAGGAAAGAAACCGTACAGCGTTAAATCTGAGGAGCTAGTGCCCAGTTGGGCGGGTGGGATATGGAGTCTCGTCCGGGCGACCCTTGGGCCGAGGCCGGGAATTCAGTGAGGGAGGCGGGCGTGTGCCTCAGGCCGCGCAGCTCCCCCGCGGTACTAAATTGTGGCTTCTGCCACTTGACGCGGAGTCGTAAATGTGTGGCCTACATTTATTGCTTATCCCACTTTTTAAATTGTTATGCTGCGGGGGTGGAATGTCAGGAGGCAAAAGGTGGCGTCTGGATATGGAGACATCCATTATTGCTAAATGGATGATCTGTTGTCTTGTTTTATTAATATTACTTGGCTGTCATATGAATACTCTTTATTTTCTGGTGTGTGTCTCTCCCTCCGTCTTTTCTGGTCCATGTGTAGAAGAGTCCTTATTGACACTGGAGAGCCAGCTATTCCTGAATATATCAGCTGTTTAAAGCAGGCACTGTCAGAGTTCAACATCGCCATTCAAGAAATTTTAGTGACACACTGGCATCGAGATCATACTGGTGGAATACCTGATATCTGCAAAAACATTCCGAGTGGTAGGCCAGAGGTTTCAGATATTGCTGAAAATGTTACATGGCAAGAAAAAATTAATTGAATGCTTCTATGCAAATAAACTGGATTATCCTTCTGGAATTGCTGTATAAACTACATGCAATTTCATGATTCTGCTGCAGTGTGTAAATTGAGAGCAATGAATAATCTGAATGTAATAGTTGTAGTACTACAGGTTTTCTTCAATACCTGTGCATACTTTCATAATGAATTTTTCTTATGTGTGAATAACGAAAACCTAGATTACTATCAGCATGGTACTAAGAGATGTGAGAAACTTGAAAGACTGCTTCTGTTTTATTTGGACAGCAATGATAAATTTATTGTTATTTTCACTTTTGTAAAAACAAATAGCTTGAATTTTGAAAAAGAAATGTGCATAATTTTGGGATTCCTTACAGGAGCCCATTAATAGTTGCTGACAAATTCATAAGCCTCAGAGCATGAGGGGAAAGCAGTAGGGCAGTGTGCAAGTAAAGTCTGATCCAAAAATGTGTATTCCATGTTGATAAGGAGTAAGAGACATTTCTGTGTTGGTATCTGAGAAGAGAATAAGCAATATGGATAATGTGGTAATTCTTAACATTGTTGGACTTTGTCACGAGCTTTGTCACAGGCTTAATTTTGTAAAGTTGCCAGGTGCTTATCTGCAGCAAAGCCTGGGCACTACTGAAAACATTTGGTGTCTTGGTGAGGATTTTGGGCTTGCCAGCCTATCAATGTAGTTGTAAAGACTGGCAAGGGATATGAATGCCTTTCTAGGTTGCTATCTATAGCTGTTCCAGCCAAAGTGTTTGCATTTTGTGCACTGTTCAGAATGATAAAAGCTGAGAGAAGTTGCAGGTCAAAAAGTCTTCATCCAATTTTTGACAAATATTGAGTGATGCTTCTGTGAATCATAAAGCAAAATATGAGGGCAGAAATATTAGTGGCATTGTAAAAACTTGGGGGAATTGGCTCATGAGTCAAGAAGGAACATTTGTAAAATATAATAATTACTGATCTTTATTAATTTCATTTGTGGCTTTTTTTCAACTTCAAATTTGTCACTGGTACAGAGTGCTGTATTCAGAATCAGTGGCTTTCACTGTTTAGTGGTTTTGGCTCTGGAATAAGGCTGCTCTACAAATATAAAGTTACTTTACAGAATTTGTTGTTTCTAGTTTTGTATTCATAATGTGTGATAATTAATAGTACTTATTCAAAAAGTAACCTGTCTGTGGAATTACCTTTGTTAGTGACAAATTCAAAACATTGTTTCCTTTGCTTTCCTTAAATATTAGACTCGGAATATCGCATATGTAAGCTGCCTCGTGTCCCTCACTGTGAAGAGACAATAGAAGGAGGACATAAATACTTTTATCTTAAAGATGGAGATGTGATAGAGACAGAGGGAGCCACACTCAGGTAACCATGAATTTCTTTTTTCTTCAGAATTCTGACATGTACATGTATCCTAATTCCTAATGATTGCTAATCCATACATCTAATCTTTTCAGCACTTATGCATGTAGACTTCCTATCGTGATCCAGCAGAATATATTAATATAAAGACATTGTTTTTATGAATAAGAATTATCAGAAATTAGCCTTTGGATTTAGTCTTTAGACTCAGCAGAGAAATTAACAATATTTCCCTAGAAAAACACTTTCTCCAGGGAAATCAAATAGGATTTTACATACTTTCTCATCACTCTTACATAATTAGTTAGTATTAAAATTGTAGAAGTCTATAGTAGTCTGGCTGGATTATTAGCACGCCTTTCTTTTTACTTTAAAAATATTTCCCTAGGAGACTCTAAAACATTTAATACTTAAAATGTTGAATTTTAGACCTTGAACCTATGAGGTTCTTGTAGGATGCCAGTTTTGGAGGACTTCTTTCTGTGGCATATACTTCCTATAATGTTAGTCTGAATGAGTGTGAAACAGAAAGCTACTGTGCCTCATGGAAGCACACACACACAATAAAAAGGTCTGACCATTCTGTTTTCAGACTCCTTTCTTAAACAAGGCATTATTCTTACAAGGACAAAGTTTGCCTGTTTTCTTCATTTTAGATGGGAACTATATCCCACTTGTAGAATATGTCACTTGGTTGATTGCAAGGAAAAAAAACATTTAAAAAGAAAAGGGATATGTTTTGTCAAAAAGTTGATTTTATTTTATTAGTGTAAAAATAGCAGTAAAAAGCATCTTATATTGCATACTGAAGACCTTTCACTACCCTAAGTGGCCCATGTTTGGACAAAAATTTGGAGATGGAAAATAATTTTTTTAATTTCAATCCAAGTCAGTCAAGGATTAGCACATTTTGAAGTTTGGGGTTGTGGAGGACCAGGCATAGGCATGTTTTGTCTCAGACATTCTGACTTGCGACAGGGAAGTTGTGATTGGCAGGGAGAGTCCCCTGGAGGTGGGACAGCACGGTCCTGAGCCAGCTTCCTTTTCTGCCTTCAGATTCACGGTGCTTTCACCAGTTCCCCCCCACCCCCAGCTTGGTGCCTGCAGGGCTCAAATAGGCTGGCTGTGGTGGTGTGGGATTTGGGAGCTTGTTGAAGGGTGTTGTAAAAATATAGGGCTTGTATCCAACACCTGGGAGAAGTTTATTGTAACGATTGGGAGCTTGTTGAAATGTGTCCTTGAAGTGAAGGGCTTCTTAGCCAACGGTTCTGAGACCAAATAGTGGGCTAGTTTATACCAGAAAGCATGGGAGTTCCCAGACACATAGTCTGGTGTCCTTATTGATCCTGAAGAGAGTTTATAACAAACATCACAGCCCCTATGGGTGAATTGTAGCAGGGGTGATGCAGCCAAACTTTATGGTTGGTTAAAAGCAGGTATTCTCCCCTGGGTTAATTCAGTAACCACTTCAAGGATACTCCTAGACCCACCACTGGTTCCAAAACAGCAGTATCTACATGTTAAATTTTAGTTAGCAACCGTCAGGTTTTCAAGGTGTGCCACAGCGAGAGGGCAAGACACACCGGCAGCACCTCTCCACACACTTGTCTGGCGTTCTCTGTCTGCTATTTTTTCATGTTAGTGGTTTGGCTTCCTGGTGAAATTTCATCAAGAACTGAAGGATACCATGTCCCAAAGGTGAGCCCATCAACTTGGTTTTGATGTTGCCTCCACAGGGTGATGGCTCACCTGCTTTGTGCTGAGCTCAGTATTCAGTAGGAGCTGGAAGTCATTGCATCAGATGATGCTGCACTTGTGGTCTCCCAGCCCTGTATCAGCGTGGCTGGGAGCTGTTTAGCCTTGCCCTGTACACCACACTTGGCACCAGCTCTGTCAGTTCCTGATCACTGCTTTGATGCATCTGCCCTTAACAAGAAGATTCTAATGGATATTAGCAGTGATGCTGGTTGGAGTTGTGTTACTTTCAGTCTGCATCAGCCTCGGCATAAGGCCCTTCTGGCTTTTCAGAAATCATCGTGAAAGAACACCCCCCGTTGCAGCTCCTTGGCAGCTCAGGTTACCATATACGTACCCACTGCTCCTTTGCTGCATGCTGATACACTGCTTGTCCAAGCTGTGGGTCCTTAATCCTTACTATGGAGGTGTTTAATGACCTGCACATAGAACAGCTGAAAGACTTTCAGGGAAAAAAATTTTTGGAGACTGAACTTTATCTGGGTCAGGTTCAGAAGTTTGTAGCTAATTTCTAAAAGAATAGAAAACCTTTAGAATAGAAATCCTTACCCTCCTTCCAAAGTATACCATGTATGTCAAGAACTTCAAATGTTTTAATCTGGAAATAACATGTCAATCTTATTTTTTAAAGCATCAGAATAATGCCCTCTCTAACAGAAATTCTGCATGGCTAGTCAGCTCCTTTAATGTACTTGTATTACAGTGTGTCACTTAAGTAAAAGCATGCTAGAGATGATTGGTGTTCTCTGGATGGTATAAGAAAATTGATTGGGATTAGGCAAAGTGATACCTGTTTACATCAACTTTTCAGCCTTTTTTGGTCAATTTTTTCTGGTTCTTGTTACGGGCTGCTTTGCAAGTGTATTATTTTACCATCATTTTTTCTGGCTTCAAAAATGAAGTATATATGCTGTATGAAAAACATATGCTTTTTTTTGTTCTTTAAACAGAGTTTTATATACACCAGGACACACTGATGATCATATGATTTTACATCTAGAAGAAGAAAATGCTATATTTTCTGGTGATTGTATTTTAGGGGAGGGAACAACAGTAATAGAAGACTTGTCTGATTACATGAAAACTTTGAAAAAGTTGTTAGAAATGAAACCAGATTTGATTTATCCAGGTAAGTGGTTTTGGTTTTAACTGCTCTCTTTTACTGTGTAATTTTTAAGTATCTCCTCTAAGAATTTGAGAACTATTATTACAATCAAACATCATTCCTGATGTAACAATTCAATTCAATAAGTAGTAAACTAAGCTGACTTTGTCATGGTGGTTTACAAAACTTGAAAATTTTCAGTGATAGGTATCTTTCCTTTCTTAAATTTCTCCATTTCAGGGTGGGTCTTGTTTTTCTGTGCCCAAAGACTCCAGGGGCCAAAATCTTTCACTGTTGGAATCATACAGCAGATTTAATTTTCTTATATTAGCCTATCCCTGTGCTTGAATGTTATTCTGGAAGAAAAAATAATAATTGTTCTTTCATTCCTTTTTATCCCCACATACACTGTCAATGTGAGTAGCCTAGTAATGTTTTTTGAGAGAGTTGTGTGTCCTTTGCAGTACAGATTAGTCACAAATTCTTGGAAAGCTGCAGAACTGTAAAGTGGTAATCTTAGTTAATGATTTAGGTTCAATTTGAACAAGAGCCAGGAGGCCAAAAATATTCTAGAAATAAGTTGCCTATTTATTAAGTCTATGAATTTCCTTTAGTTCTTTTCTCTCTCTCTCTCCTTCAAACCTTGGGAATGCATTTACTTTTCATATATACCACATGTCTGTTTGACGAGACTATCTTTTAAAAATTCATTATGTAACTACAGTTTAAGCTCCTCATTTGCTTTTTCAGAGCTACATTTCAGGATTTTTTCTGACTTTTTCTGTTTCATATTCAACTTGTCATTTCAAGCTAATGTAGCTACGTTCTCAGTTGTGCCTTTTTCCATTAGCCATCTATGTTTAGCCTACTCTCTTGTGTTCACTCTTAAAATAGCCTTCTTTTGAATTATGTGTCCTTTAAGATCTTGGCATTAAAATGCTATTTAAGAAAAACATTCTTACGTATTCCATAGATGTGGAGGTTGATGTAGACAGAATAGTGACTTGGTCTAATTATTGACTTAACTGACTTAACTAACCAACTTAACTGACTTAACTAACCATTAAAACTAAGAATTTTTTAGCCCCCAGAATCTCAACCAAATGTTTTACTTTCTTTCTTAAGATCTGCAAAACGCAGTCTGTTCCTCCAAATGAATTTCTGCCTTCCAAAACACCATATATGTCAAATTCTGTTTGGTTTATCAGTTTTATCTGTTGTATTTCACTCTGTTCTTAATGGTTTTGAATCTAGATTAGACATTCACCAAGGCTGAACATCTGTGCTCTTTATTTTTAAGTGTTTGCTACTGTTTTAACTGTGTCCTTACTGGACTTGCAATTAGGAAGCCAGTCTGACGTCGTGCATTTTCAGTGATGATAGCTAAGTATTGAGATGGTTTGGAACTAACTTTCTTTTTTCATCCATGCACCACAAAATGTACATGCAGTTGTGCAAAAAGTGCTATTGCCCAATCAGAACAATTGGTGATACTGTTGGGTATAACTACAACAGAAGTAGTTTCCTTTATCAATATATTCTATGTAAGCCAATCTGCAGTATTAGGTCTTCATAACTCTGGAACTGTTTCCTCCACCAATGCTTTAGCACTCATGTGGTAACCTCAGAATTATACAAATTTTTTTAACAAACTGACTGCTGGCTACCTGAAAGTAGGTGAATTTTGTCAATCCTTCCCCTTCTTTGTTTCTTTTTAAATTTAGCGTGGGAATGACTCAGGCACAGCACTCAGGATATGTAATTACAGATAATATTTGTTGACAATCCTTGGGACAAGAAAAGGGCATTTTAGTCAGCAGAGGGCTCCCCATCCTGTAATAATAAACAATTTTCCTTCGTAATACAGAAAAAAGTGGTACCGGAATTAGGAATTTGTGGGAGATTTCATGAGCCAATTGTTTTCTTCACTTCTGTCCTTTGTGCTGTAGTTTAAAGTAAGAGAATTTCACACTTCACAATGTGTTATGAGGAAATAATATGAATCTGTCTGAAATTAAAGCTGAATTGATGGAAGGACAGTCATATTTTGAGAATGCTTTTCATATGCTCAGAAACATTTTACTTTTATTGAGATATTAATCCATTTATTTGTTAATAAATAAATAACTCTACTGCTGTCCCTGAAAAATGATGGATGGGAAAGTTCCACATCTGGATTTAGTTACAAGCTTTCTGAGATAATTTTAATGTACATGTACGCATACAAAACAGCTACGGATCAGATGATGTAATGGATATGAAGTCCCTTTAACTTTGCAAAATGTGGGTTCCATTTCAGGTTCTGACATTGGTCTTGTAGTCTAAGTCAATTGAATCACTTGGAAGAGTAGGGACAGGTTTTAAGAATGCCTTGAGATTCCATGTGCAAGCATTAATTTTGATTACTTCAGTGAGACTTCCATCATTAGAGAATGCAAGAGGAGGGACAGTTAACATTACACTCTCTGGTTTGTATATCTTACTATGTTTTTCCTAAGAAATTTTTTAAGTTTTGGATGTATAAATGGTAACAGTAGAGATACTGTTATACTTGTAATTTATTTTGTAAGGAAAAATAGCTTAATATTAAATATATTTGAAATCATTAAATACAAATGCATATGCCAGTATAGCTTTATGTTTACATGTTACATTTCTTGTCTTTATAATACTTACTTAAACAAGGTAAGTTTCAATGTATACTTAGTAATTTTAAACATGCTGAAGTGGATGTGTAAGCTGAGATGTATAAATATTTTGACTTACAGGAGTATAGATTCCTTTGACACTTTAGTTCAAAACATGAAAAATCAGTTGTTCTTTTTCTATAAGCTGCCTGTCGTCAGGCAAAATAAGCTTTGATTTTAAAAGCTTAAAAATTAAAAACCCATTTAATCAGTAAACTCAAAAGTACAAGTAAAGAATATGATGATTTTTTTAATAGTTAGAGAACCTCAAAAGAAACTGATTTTGATGATACCAAATAACTTCTAAAAGAAAGCTATGATTTTTTACAGTAGTTTCTTTTCTACTAATTTTATAAATTACTTAGAGTTTGCACTCAGAGGGCAGAGCTGGAAGTTGCTGGTGCTACTTCAGGTGAGTTGTACAGGCAAAGAAACAGGAAATCTTGCTATAAAAAGCATGTGATGAATGTTTGTGCAAGTCAATTCTTCTATAGGTAACACAATAAGTTTAATTTCTATGCATGTAGCTCTCATGGCAGAACAATATTTTCTCTGTCATTTTAATGTACTGTGAAACAGTATTTGATTTTTCATAAAGGTTAGTGCTTTACCAATTAAGCCTTTTCATAGTGTGATTCAAAGACCTTTAAGTAAGTTGAACATTTCTGATCTGCCACAGTCAGTCCAAGAAAAAATATGTTTTGCTTATTAACCAGCCAGACATAAAATGATCCACCTATAACTTTCCCTGTGCCTTCCATTTGTCCTGCCCTGACACATTCCGACTGCCTCACTTGTTTTCCATTAATTTTTCTTATCATACTCACAACAGTGTTTTTAAAGGCATAAAATACAGTGTGTGAATCAGTTTCAAAGATTTGTTTGGGAAAAGTACCCATCACAATTAAAGATGTCACCTTGGTGTTTGCCCCAACAGGACAGTAGTACCTGAGTCCTTTGCTTCAGCCGTTATTGTTCAAAGGCCAGTATCAGTTTAAATCATTAGTGTCAATATCCTTTGGGGAGAGGAAGACAGGGAAGCAGAGATAATACAGAAATCTGAATCTCATCTTTTAAATCTGTCCAACAGTGAACTCCTTTCCTTTTTTTCTAATGGCCTAAAGTAGTCTTCCCTTGCTTTCCTTATTCCATCTGAAGGATTCCCTTTTCCCCGTTCAGATTTTAATATCCTAGTTTTTCCTTTCCATCTTAATGCTTTGCAGATGCAGACTCTAATACAGACATTCAAGCCTTTTTCTCATGAGTTTTAAGTCTACTAGAGTTTACATAAGAATGTTTCAATTATTCAATAGTGTAATTAATTACAAATGTAATAGTGCTCTGGTTCATGTGTTTTGATTTTTAGGTCATGGCCCAGTAGTACGTGATGCAAATACTAGAATCCAAAACTACATTTCTCACCGACTTGCACGTGAACAGCAAATTCTAAATGTTTTCCAGAAGAATACTGGGAAATCATATACATCCTCGGAGCTTGTAAAGATGGTATACAAGGTAATTGTTGATCAAAAGTTTTTAGATCAAACTAAAGAAAGTTGAGGTTAGGTTCATAAAACTTGTATGTAATGGTGTTGGTCTTTGAGTGAAAATCATGGTGGCCCTTTGAAAGGGATAAAAAATATTCCTGCCTGTTCAGGGTTCAATTATGACTGTGCCTTTAAATTGTCTTGTTTAAGCACTTAATTGGGGTGAGGCCCACATGATTCTTACAAACTTATTTAACTATCCAGGTCTTAGGCACAGTTTCATAAGACTAAGCAAAAATTAAGTTGTAGTGCTTGGTTCAAAATGAAAAATATGACATGACTGTTAGTTGTGGACTTCCCAAAGTGTGTTTGGAGTCTCCTGAAGAATGGTTGAAAACTTCGAGTTCTTCATTTATCAGTCTGCAGGAGGTTACTGGTGAACTGCAGTTCCACAGCACTGAGAAAGATATTGCAGTTCAGATGTTGGATAGCTTGTATGTGTCTATAGACTGGTGTAACAGTACTTTGTTGCTACTTTGTCATCCTTCATGTAACCTCTTCAATTTTTCCCTGTGGTGGGGGGTTGCCCTCCTAACAAGCAGAGATAAGAGACACAGTATTTCTGCTGTGGAGGAAGATGTCAAAGTTGCCAGTGGCTGTGGGTTGTCAACAGGTCTGTAACAGCTTCACATCTCATTTTTTGTGGTTCTGCTGATAGAATGCCTACATCACTGTGAACATTTTGCAGTGCTGATGTACCATTACCTATGGCCATTCAGCTTCTGCAGTTCTCCTGCCTGATGAACTAGGTTTTAAGTATCGAGCCATTCTCATGTTTCTGTAAATCACAAACCACTTGTCCTGCCTATATAAGAATTTTTTTGGTACTATAACGGCTTTATATTACAAAAAATGTATATGCTTTCAAAGTATTCTCAAGGTTCACAATTTATTTAACTAGTTTTCTAGTGACTTTTCCTGCCATACATGTTATTTGAAGAACTTTTTAATTTTCAAAAAGGAAAAAAAGAGCTTTACCTTCAGGATGATAGAGCTGGAGAGGAGGATTTTGAGCAGTCGTCATACAATCGTAGAATGGTATGGGTTGGAAGGGACTTTAAAGGTCACGAAATTCCATCCCCCTTGCCATGGGCAGAGACACCTTCCACAAGACCAGGTTGCTCAAAGCCCCATCCACCTTGTCCTTGAACCCTTCTAGGGATGGGGCATCCACAGCTTTTCTGGGCAACAAGCGTTACTGCTTTTTACATAAAGAGCATTGAAGAATTGTAAGAAATATTTTGTCCTCCTGAAGCTGTTACATATTTTTATTGTTTACTTATTTACAGATACTAATTGTTACAGAATATTTAAACCTATGCAAATGTTGTCATGGAATAGAACGGATAGTTATCTATGGAGACATGGATTATAAATTTGTCTTCAAAAATATTCAGCTACACTGACAACCCAGGCACACCAATCTCAGAAAAGGAGTCTTCTTAGTGCTGGCCAAAGTTTTCATCATACTAATGGATAATGCAAAATACTGAGCAAAGTGAACAAAAATGTGTTGTTAGACCATGCATTTAACTGGTGTAAAATTGATTTACTCATCTTAGTTTCCTATTGTTACATAACTAACCGAATGTTCCCATACCAATTCAGAAGAGGAAAATCTGTGGTAATAAACTATGGGTTCCATATATTGAAAAAATAGTTGATGGATATTTAAACAAATACAAAATGCATATTTTTTGTTCCCATTAGGAAATCCCTGAGAATTTACTTCGAGCAGCAGAACATAACCTCCTAGTCCACTTGAAGAAGCTGGAAAAAGAAGGAAGAGTGTGTAAGTTGTGGATGAAGGATGGAAGGAGGGTCATTTTCATTTTGATGTTCTATGCACTATTTCTCATGTTATTTTAGTGCATTATTTTCTAGGGGGGAAAAAATGCAATTTTTTGCATTAGCTGTCCATCATACAAATTGAAGTAGAGTAATATACAGAATGGTTGTACAGTATTTACAAACTTCTAGAAAATATTTTACTAAGTATTTGAGTGCTTAGAGCTCAGATTGCTGCAATGCATATGCCTTTAAATTTTTATTTAAAACATTCCATAGAATACATTCCTAATGCCAGCATTTATATCTTCCTGTATTTTCAGTCATTACTGAAGTTCAGAAAATGTTCTCTTTGGGCTTATTTTGTGCAGAATACCATAGAAACTTTGCCAGCACGGTACTTACTGCACCAGCTTTTAAATATTATCTCAGTTCTTGGTTATTAACATACATCCCTGATCTATACATTTCTCCAGTTTTGTGCCACCAGACTCATCAAGGGCATGAGGTGCTGTTGACTCTTTATCCCTTCTTTTCAGTCTCAAAGTAGTTCAAGCAACAACATTTTCTGTTGCAATCAAATAGTAGATAAATTAACTTTTTCTTTAAAGGTAGTCTTCCTTACAAGAGTGTCTGCATCTTGAATACCCAGGAAATAATTTGGTTGAGCGAGCTACTGACTTAAGGGTTTGTTTTCTCAAAACTACCTTTTTCATGTTTGCTGAGCAAAAATAACTCAGTTTTTCTCAGAAATCACATTTTAGTTTTGAAGAGAGAGCAGATACAGTCATGTATCTGTTCATGAAGTATCAACTACTTGAAATTATTAGAAAGGTTAAATAACTAGAGGAGATGCTAGTCAGAATAATTCTTGGGACTCCCCTACTCCAGTTGGAGGCCCTTAATTCAGATGTGTGTCTTGCTTTCCTGGAAGCACGAGATGTGCCCTTTGAAGTTTGTTTTGTTTTTTAAACTTGAATTTGTGGGCACAGAGAAAGTGAGAAGGAATCTCATCAGAACACTTGGGGTTGCTGAATTTTTAAATACAAGCTTAGGCCCAGACCTATGGTAAATGCTTAACATTACGGGACCTTTGCCCATTTTTCAGTTCAAATTAAGGGCATCTGTTGAGGAAGACTGATTCTGTTGATTCTGAGCATGTCACATACAAATGCTTGTGTACTCATGGTACTTGCTCATTTGATTTTAATATCCTTTGATGCCCTTTCCACATATTCCGAGAACTTGCAGCATCTCAAGTTTTGTTCTTGTTATGGAGGACTTGAGCTGTAGACATAACACTGTCTTGCTTAATTTTCTCAAAACATTTTTCCAAAGGAACATCTTGTCAGTATCAATAATGGATGTGACAGGCATATTACAATCTTACAAGTGAGTTACTCACTGCAAATGATGGCCATATGCTGCCTGCTGCAGTCATTAATTACCCACTCAATACAAGGGATTGTGGATTTTGTCAGTACATAACTTTTATAACTGCAGTTGGGAGCGACGCTGCCTCTTAATTCAAACAAAAATGTTGCTCTTCTTACTTAAAAATAATGTCTTGTAAGCAGGAGTGTGGCACAATGTGCACGTGTAAACTTTATCCCATGGTTGGATATAAATAATTTGGTCATTGTTTCACTTCATAGCTGATGAAGAGATAAAAATGATTTGGCTATTCTTAATTTAGGAGCACAGACTTTTTTCCATCTAAAGGTTATAAATCTCAGAACATGCAACAAGCACTCTGCTACCTCAGATTTCTTAATATCTAGAAAGTTTAATATACCAAACTTTAAATAACTAGAGGATTATTAAGACCTCTTTATAATCACTCTTTATACTGCTGGGTTACATTATGAAATAGTTGATGTTTATCACCTTCAATTAAAACAGAACACGGGCATGAAGGAAAGTATGTTATTAGTTTTAATAATGAATGTCATGTGTAGGCATACATATACATGTACAGGTTAAGTTTGGGATAATCTAAGGTTTATAAATAAAATCTAAGTATTGATTTGTGACTAATTTGGTGTCTTTTTCTTAACAGTACGTGATGAAACTCCCAGCTTCAGATGGAAAAACAATTTATAAATTAGGCAAGATTGCTCAGGAATGTATTTAAATCTACATGGTTGCTGTATGAAAAATCATAACAATGAGCTGGGACTATATGTAAAGTAAAAACTAATTTTTACTTAGTTTTTAAAAAAGTGGTAACAATTTTAAAGCAATGTTACAGTAAGTCAACTGATGTTTCACATTCTACTGTATTGGAATTTTAAAATACCCTGGTAGGTACTGAGTTAATAAAATGGAATGAGTGTGAAGAATTGAATCCTACCTTTGTTATAAAGTGCTGAGTTTTATCATTGATGGCAAAAGGCAAATAGCAAGGTCTTATAAACTTAATGTTATAGTATCTTAAAGCATTATTATGAACTTAATAAATCTAAAAGAAATCTCTAGAAAAAAACCAGAAAATGTTATTCTAAACCTGGTTTCGCCTGCTTGTGCTTCTCAAAAAGTAATTTTCCAATAAGTTATCTGTACATTCTAAAAAACCAAGTTATTTTTGCTAACAGGTGTAATACTGGGGTTTATGTTCCTTTTCTAATTCAGCTGTCTGTGCTCGTCATTGCTGGTTGCTCAGTGCAATAGGTTTTAACAAACACTGAAAGTAATTCCAGACTTTTGGTTTTTTTGGTGGAAACACCATTTCTATGGAATTCATTCAAAGGATTCATTAATTTTAACTAACGAGTGTCAAAAAATGCACAGAGTTGGAGCAGACTCTTAAATTCTTTGTAAGATTCTGCAAGAATGTGATTAAAAAGCTGTATAAATTGAGATATGTATTACACGCCTTATGAAGTTTTGCTGTTAATCCACTTAAAGTAGAAATATTTTAATTAAAAAGGTTGTATTTGGTTGTAAGATATTGTACAGTGTATTAAAATATATTTGGAGATTAATTTAAACTGCAAGTTCAGTTCTCTGTGAACCTTCCACTTGCATTATAGTACATAAATATTTGCATTACTTTGTCTATTCAAAGTGTGAGACATTTGATGATATATACATTTCTTATAGTATTACTCAGCCTTAAAAAACAAAAGCAGATCTGAGATGTTTGAAAACATCAAGGACAAATATATGTCCTTGAAAACCTTTGATCATTCAATCCTGTACCCTCATTTGTGAAACATGCATATATGTTTGGGTACTTAAGGCATATCTTAATAATTGACATTATTTTTACGAAGCTGATGGCATTTGTTCTGATCAGCTGAGACAAATCCAAAACAAAAATACTCACAGGAATAGCAACCCAAAACTGAAATGGTTTTCTGAAGTAGTAGGCAGACCCCTGAAGAAGGGAAATAATTACTTTCGGTAAAAATTATGCTTCTTGCAAGCTTCATTGATCTGAAATTGGCCACATCATGACACATGCTCACTTTTAACTTTTTATACAGTGCCATTTTGAGGCCTTTCTCAGGTCTGCTAGGTTTCCTTCCTATTATATTTTCTATTTACTTATATTTCTCCAGACACTTTTTATCCCTTCCTCCCACAAACTTTTTTTTTCTTCAATTCCTATTGGAATAATCACTCAGTTTTCAAAAGGACTTCTTTCCATTAATAATTAGTTTTCCTGTAGCTATTCTATGAATTTATAGTTACCTTTTCCATTGTTAGGCATAAAAACATAATTATCACTACTTTTTTGAAAAAGATAAAAAGATAATTCACATGCTCTGAATGGTGTCATTTTTCTTCAACAAAACAGAAATATCAGTGAAATGACAGTTTGCTGTCATGAGGTCTGAGAACCTAAGACAGCAGAAAACTGATATGAAGAGGTGATGTCTCATTTCCTTTCTAAGCTAAAGAAGAAATCTAATGTCACTTAATGATTTTCTTATGTTTTATTATAAATTTTGAAATACATGGAAATGGCTTTAGAATGCACTTAAAGAATTGTTGGAACTTGCAGGTGGTGAAGAAAGCAAGAGGATGCAAATAGAAAACTCCATTTTCTGTGCTGTGCTGCAGCAAATGCCTGACATCTTAAAAAAAAAAAAAAAAACCAAGGAAAAAGGCTGTTTTACCAGACAAGTAATTAATGATTGTGTATGGTGTCTTTGGAATATTAAGAGCAGAAATTGCACTGTTACTAAGATGTATATATAATAAAGGATACTTGGCTATGGCATCTTGAAAAAGTCTCAAGGCTCCTTGTTGATTATCATGTCAAATGGAATGTTTATTTTTAAAAGGTGACAATGTAAGATATGCCATGTATGTACAAAAAGGAGGATTAGCCCTTTCACATGAACATGTTCATCTGTTGAGAATGCATTAAAAGTTACAAATAAAAAGAGGGGAGGGGCTATTTCTGTCTTAATAGGTTAGAAAGGCTAATAATACCAGTTGCTGGGATAACTTTCTAAACAGCTGGGGACAGAAGGAAGCACAAATCATATGTTCAGTCTTCCTGCTAGCTAATTTCAGGAACCTGTCCTGAAAAGCAACATCATTTATTACATTTAAGACCTAGACATTTGATGGTAGATATCATCTTTTTTGAAGTTTTCCATTTTGTTCCTTGCTGATTTGCTTATTTATATTTGTTTTAAAATACTGTTCTTGGTTCTCTCTCTAAGCATGCTTGATGACTCATAAATTCAGGAAAGGTTCCCAAACAGAAAGCTGTTTGTGTCTTGTTACTGCAGGTGTCATAATATGCTTCCTGCCGAAGTGTCCGTGATCTTGCCACCTGAAACGCTTATTTGGTTTGGTTGGGAAGGTTTTGGGACACACACACACACACACACACACAGTGGTGGCTTCTGTGATAAGATGCTAGATGCTGACTCAGATCGTAGGGAACTTTGTTCCTAAATAATGTGATCAGTTTGAAGCCTAGTGTTGGAAAATATGGATGTCTGGAAAGAAATGTGGCAAACAGACCAGCAAACCGTGGCAAGCAGCAGACTGAGGGCTGACCATCCCACTTTGCCTAAAGTGCTGTACGAAACTTCATGTGGCAGAAGAGGAAACTCCTGATAAAAGGAAGGTGTGGAAACTTCAGATGAGGCAACAGGTTGCTTTGTTTTCCATTTCAGTGTAGCAGTTTACAGTGTGTCATCAGGACAAACACACAGCCGAGCTGAAACTGAGGGCCTGTATGACAGGATATCTAGCCAGGCACTTGAGGCACTTGCTGATTAAAGCTTGAGGAAAGCATGTCTTGTCCCACTTAAGTCCTGTTTATTATGTTCTGTGGAGACCTGATTTCTTTTAAATCTAAGGTAGGAAATAGATGCAAACTTATATTGCAAAATGGAGTCCAATTTTTATTCCAACCCAGTGTATTTCACAGGTACAGTATGTTCCATCCATGACTATACTGTATGCAATCAGGGATATACTTTCACATTGATATTGTTGAAATGATGTCCTGCTTACTTTACATTTACACAATACTGGTACACTCAGGGGATTAAGGCATTTCTAGAATACAAAACATCTTGGGACTAAAATATGAATGCTCCTTCTGTTTAAACTTTTAAAAAAATATCCAGCTGTGAAGGGAAATTTTTCTGTAACTTTTTCTGTATTTTTAAGTGTCCTAGATCATCTCCAGACACCAAATATAGCTGTCTCATTATAAATTGATAGAAAATCCGTGAGCATCTACACATCTGATGAAGGTGTTTCATAGTTGAAACACCTGGTCTTACACTGATCAGTCTGTTCCGTGTGTCACTGCTCCATACATACCTTTTCAAAACAGCTCACACAATGAATTTGGTCCACACTGTCAATTCTGGCAAAGCAAAGCAATACCAGATAGCTGTGCCTTAATTTCTTGCCCTGTATTCATTCATAAGCTGCTGGCAGCAAAAGCCATTCTGACAACACTAAATTTCATCAATAAATTAGTCAGTTTCTTTATATTTCTTTTCCATATATCCACTGGGAGTATCTGCCTAACAGAAGCTTTAACAAATAAAGATAGCACGAATTTTGGGAGGGTTTAAGGACCTCTGAATTCAGCCTGGATCAGCGTTCATTTCTCAGACCACTTCGTTCATCGTTTTAACCTGACAAGTGCCTCCTGTTACTGCTTGGGGTTTTTTGCTGGGCCGGTGCACAGCGCCGGCTTCGGGCTACCGCCAGTGCGTATCCGGCCGGCCCTGCCGGCACTGCCACCCGGGCGCCACGACACGGCTCCGCTCCGCTCCGCTCGCCTGCGCTGACGAGTCCCGGCCACGCCGCGCCCCGGGTTGGTGGGTTTGAAT
>VXBC01004469.1:746511-793554 GCA_013399945.1 Ploceus nigricollis | reverse complement strand
TGGGCACCCCCGCCGCCTCCTCCCGCCTCGGAGATGCGCCGAGGTTTGGCAGCGGCGGCGGGGAGCTCTCCCTCTGGCCTGAGGGCCGGCCCTGCTGCAGGCCCTCCGCTCTCGGGGCCCCCATGTTGAATGCAGATGCTTTAAAACGTGCCTTTTGGCGCTGGAAAGGTAACTCACCTGTGTGACTGCCAAAATGTTATCAGTGTTCTGAGATCGCTGATCTGGTCAAATTGAGGCACTGTTGACTAAATGTTTCTGGTATTTTAGGCATTTGTTCAGACATTTATTTCAGACATTTGTTAAGGGTTATGGACCTTTTTGTTATAGGGATGGTTTTCACGATGGTTTCATCCAGCTGTTGGTACAGCTCAGCACTAAAGGCCAGTGGAGCTAGGAAACAGATAGATAGATAGATAGAAAGAAAGTGAAAACAGGGTGGACCAGCTACACTGTTGTTTTTGGGTTTGCTATCAAAATCACCAAAGCAACTGTTATATGGTGATTTTCTGAGGAATGAAGTTAAAGAGGTAAACCTAAACTGTTTCGTTTTGTGCCTACATCAGGCTTACTGTATTAACAGTTTTACTGGTAGGTTTAGAGGTTTTGAGGGATTGAATATGCTGAATTCTTTTGTTTCCAGTTTTTTTAACCTACTGTGTTTTCTAACCCAGTGTAAAAAGGCCATGTGTCATTGTTGGTACAGATGTGGTATGTTGTAATTTTTTTAATGCTTTGATACAGGTAGAGAAAATCACTTGCTGTGGTTAATGTTGGTGTAGTAAGGTGTTTACACTGCCTGACTTGTATAATTCCAGTATTGAGAGTAGCTGACAGAGCCTTCAAAGGGCAGTTCAGAATTGAGTACTATTTCAAATTGTCCTCTGAGGGCTCCCTTGATGAATAGGGAGCCCAAGGCAACTTCACTAATTTGAGCAAACTAGTTGGATTCCCTGAAGTCACACGGTCTGAACAGTTTGCCACGTATTCAGGGTTTCATAGAAAATCTAGGGCTTGTTGACAAAGCACTGATTTTAAAAATCTCACTTCCTGTGAATAATTAATACTAGTAGTAACCTAGTCATTATCTTCAGGCATTCAACATACCCTTCCAGGATTACTTAAGGAGCTTGGGTTTTTTGTCAGCCCTATTAATTACCACATAGACGCTGGGTTTTTACAGCAATGAGAAGCCATCTGATCATGAATATGGTGAAGCACAGTTATTTTTCCCTCTCGTTTAGGGCATGTTGATTCATATTGGGATTCAATGAAGATGTGTTATAGTAAAAAATAAGCTTCTGCTTATTGACATAATAACAACTTGTACTCCGTCTTATATATTGGGGGTTTTAGAATGTCCCCACCCCACTCTGCAAAGAAAGCCATTAGGACAACATCTTCTCTTCAAACCGTTTTTATTCATTCTGTTTTTTCTTACAGCTCATCATAAAAGGGTAGTACCACTACTGCTAAGTTTAATTTAATTTGTTTTATGCTTCTTGCCAAAGGATCTCCAGGGTCAAAAGAATGGTAATTGTACTGAGTTGGTATCCCACTGGCCTGAAATTGTTTTCTCTTGTTTATGCCTTTTTTCCTTCCCTGTCCACATTTTTCAGATCACCCACAGATTTATAAATATGATGACTGACTTCCAAATTTTGTCAAATAAGAAAAGTACTTTTAAATAAAGTTTATTCTCAGCCACTTCTGAATGCATCGTGGTCTAGGGACTCCATGGTATTGCACATTCTGTTAATGTAATAATACAGTGTGGACTAAAGACAGAATTGTAGCATGTGTTTTCATTTTAGTGCTGTAGGAAAGGCTGTATGTAAGTAACATTTTCAAGGATCTTTCATTTGGCAGGTTGAGCATTCTGTAAACAAACCTATAGGGACCTCGCCATGTGTGCTGCCCTTGGAAAGTCAGGTGCAGTTGTGAGATAACGGGAGTCGGTCAGTTTTTTGAGAGGAGACAAATGTGCTGGGCAAGGGTGCCAAAACTATGGGCAAATGTTTTCAGTTTGATGTAGTTTATTTCTATGAGAATTTACAGGCCTTTTGTTTTTTTCTCTTTTAGATTACAGCAAAAGCAGCCGTCATTTTTGTTACACTTCAGTATAATGTTACCATTCCTGCCACAGGTATGTATCTTGCAGGAGGTTAGTTAGAAGACAATGTATCAGACATTATTAGTGTGCCATGCTTCCTGGACTGGACAGGAAGGGAACTTGTCAATTTCAATAGATAACGACCGGCTTTCAAGGATTTCACTTTATTTTTATTAAAGCACTCTTTAACTAATTAAGTTAGAGACAATGTTTGTGTTCTGCTGGATTTGTCATTAGTGCTGAAACACTATCTGACTGGTAGATAAGTTCACATGAATTCTTACTCTGGCTTTGCAGGTGATAATTTTTAATAGTCAAAGTAGAGTGATAGTTTAACATATTTTTATTGTCCACTTCTAGTGTATTTGGGTAAGCTTCCTAAGTGCACTTAAGTTTTTAGTTTTATAGCATCTTTCTAGAGTCAAGTTGATGGAGAAGATAACTGTAAACAGTCTAGTGACCTAGTTCATGGTGGCAGTTTAATTTGACTTTTATTTGTTCAGCTGACTACAAGCTACTTCTGTCTGAAAGGTTTCACTCTGAGAAATAAACTTATGAACCATTAAACTGTATTGGTGCCTAACAGTTAATTCTCTTTGTCTTCTAGAAGAACAATCTGCAGAAACAATCTCTCTCTATTACTATGGCATCAAAGACTTGGCTACAATCTTCTTTTACATGCTTGTAGCAATAATCATACATGCTATAATTCAGGAGTATGTACTGGATGTAAGTACAAAATATTAATTCCTTTCATTTTTGATAATTGTTGGGTTTTAATTAGACTTTAAGACTATTAACTTAAAAGTAAACTTCTGCATTAAAATTTTTAACTGTAAAAACATGCAATAAAACTTTTAGGTACTCTAATGCAGTTACCAAATAAATGTGAAGTACTGCAGCATATAAATAACAGTGGACTTTCATTTCAGAAAATTAACAGGAAAATGCACTTTTCAAAAACAAAGCATAGCAAGTTCAATGAGTCTGGGCAACTTAGTGCATTCTACCTTTTCTCCTGTGTTTGGGGAACGAGTATTCTTGTCTCTGTAAGTATGCTTTTTCTTATGTTTCTATTGTGAGATTCCAAAAAATTCACTTATGTTGATGATAAATATGGTTTTAGCTTATTTTTCTGGTTTTAGCTGGTTTTATTTTTGAAGTGGAGACAAGTATAAGGATTCTGTTTAGTCATAACTGAGTATAAAGTCAGTAGTGTTACTGTTGCTCAGTCTTGAGTAGATTTACTGTCAAACTGAATAAGATAAAACCATTTAACTTTATTATGGTATTTAATTCTCTGTAGGTTTTTTGGTGTTGGTTTATTAACATAAAATAAATGTTTAGAAAACACTATACATAGCATTCTGAGCCTAGGGAATGTGTATATGACAGATTGCTGTAACCTCAGGTCACTGTGTGCTTTTAGGTGACATACTTTTTGCTAGTGGCTAGATGTATATGAGCTTAGCTCATAGAGAGGGAAGACTGTGCCTTTTTTTTTTTTTTTCTGTATTTTAACATAATAACTCTTGGAAAACCTTTCTTTCTCTTAGTTAAGTTCAAAGTTTGTCAGCAGTTTACAAGGGAAGACTTGTGGTAGTAGTAATCCTAGAATAATTTCCATCTCATAAGGACATTCTATCTTGAAAAATCACCTGATTTGTTTGGTTGCTTTTTATTTTCCTAAGCCCATGCAACTGTCTTATGTTTTGGGGATTTGTTTTCTGGGTTGGTTTGGTTTTGTTTATTTGTGATTTCTTGGGGATTTTTAAAAAAGAAAATTTATGGATCTGTAGCTTTTACTTGTGTATGTATATGTGAGTATTTTTTGTGTGTACACATGTGCATATACATATGTACATATATGTAGGTCCAGTCTCCAGTTGTTATTTCTGACTAGAAAGTAACATCTTAGAGTGTTTATTGGGGTTTTTTGTTTGTTCTTTTCTTTTTTTAGGAGAACTATATATCAGATCCAACCTCTCTGTGGAGGGACTATCCGCACACTCTGATTCCGTAAGGCCTCTTCATTCGAGGATTGCTGGGGGAGAGGAGGGAGTGTTTTAAGCCTAGGTTGTGTCATGTACAATCTGTGTAGAATAAGTAGTTTGTAAAACTATATTAGTCACTAATGTGGTTTTGGTTGCATTTATGTGGGTGTGGGCTCGATTCTTTGACAACTTATAGCATACAAAGTTCTTTTTATGTAGACTATTACTTAAAGAATTCTGTTTTTGCAAGCTTTGTCTGAATGATTTTGTTATTAAAGATAGTAGTTTAAACTTGGCTGGTATGAAGGATCTGTATTTTTTCTTTCTTTAAAAGACAGTGATAAAATGAGTTCACCAGAAGCTTCTGAAATGTTTTAAGTTTATTCATAATAAATAATATTCTTCAATTCTTACTGTATTGTACAGGTTTCAAATGAAGTTTTTCTACATCTTACAGTTGGCATACTGGTTTCATGCTTTTCCAGAACTGTACTTTCAGAAAACTAAAAAAGTAAGTTTAAAACCTAAATGGGAGGAACTCCAGAGCAAGGTGGCTTTTTTTCTTTTCAGTTAAATCCTAATTGCAGTAAAATTGCTAAATATCTGTTGTGTAAATAAAAATTACTAGTGTTTCTCATCCACTGAAAGAATTTTCACTCAAACAAGTGATCATGAGATTTTCTTTTCAGCTCGTTTTTTTTTTTTTCCTTTATTTCTCAGAGTTGATAGTCTAAATAGGCTCATTGAAATCACAGTTGCTTCATGAATCATGATATAGGTGCAGAATATAAACTGTGAATAATTCTGTGCATCAAAGGAATATGAAAGTCTGGTATTTGATTTAAATAGCATTTAAATGGGTGGATGAAAATGGGACATGAGCTGGCAATGTACCTTTGCACCCCTAAAAACCAGGTGTCACCTGGGCTGCATAGCAAGCAGTGACCAGCTGGTTGAGGGAAGGGATTCTGCCCCTCTGCTGTGCTCTGGTGAGACTGTCCCTGGAGTGCTGCATCCACCTCTGGGGTCCCCAGCACAGGAAAGTTATGGATTGGTTTGAGCAGGTCCAGAGGAGGGCCATGAAGATGAACAGAGGGCTGGAGCACCCCTTCTGTGAAGGCAGGCTGAGAGAGTTGGAGTTGTTCAACCTGGAGAAGAGAAGGCTCCAGGGAGAACTTATTGTGGCTTCTCACTGTTTGAAAGGGGCTAATAAGAAAGATGGAGAGTGACTTTTCATTGGGGTCTGTAGTGACAAGGAACAGTGTTTTTGAAAGAGTTTAGAGTAGATTTAGAAGGTTTTGAAAGGTAGAGTAGATGTGAAGAAATCCTTTATGGTGAAGATGGTGAGAAACTGGAACACAATGCCCAGAGAAGCTGTGAATTTGTTTTCACTTGAAGTGTTCGAGGTCAGGCTGGATGGGGCTTTGAGCAACCTGGTCAAGTGATAGGTGTCTATGGTATAGAGGTTGGACTAGATGATCTACAAAGGTTATCTTTTGAGTCCAAACCATTCTGTGACTGTTGTTGCTCTGTGACTAGGTTGCATCTCTGTTGCCGGTTCTGCTTTAGTCAAGAAAATGAAACATAAGTGTTACATAACCACGGTCTTTGTACAGGAGCCTAGAAAAGGCTTAGTTAATGGGTAACAAAATGCACTGGTTTTAGGCTGCTCAGATGCAGTATGAATACTCTTTTGCAGATGCACTGCAGCTGATGCTCTCTTATTGTGCTAGTGATACCTTCCAAATTTGACTTCATAGCCAAGTGTGGAGATTTTGCTTAAAATAACTTCAAGAAAGCTGTCACAAGTGGCCTAAGTGCTGTATGTTGAATAGTAGTGTTTTACTTGGTCCCTGCTTGAAATTGTGCCCTCTGACTTTTGCATGAAGTTTAAAGAGTGATAGTTCATTTGTTTTAGCATAGGTGATATTTCTTCAACCACAGCTTAACCTCTGCCATCTTGGCTTACTGGCTTTATTCCTTCTCTTGAACAAACTGGCTGCTTTTACTCAGGCCTAGTTATCTGTCTTGCTGACATAAACAAGAAAAGAACTTCTTAGCTCTGGTTCCTCTGTAGTCATGTATACCTTGTGCATTATTCCACAAGGCCTTCAGTCTCTAACAGTTTGTCTGAGCAGGCAGCACGGGCTGTTTAAATGTTATCTCAGTTCTAAAGTTAAAGTGTTGTAGGCTGGTGAGTGTGATGTTTGCTGTTGTCATAATTGTTTGATTCTGTGGGTTTGCTGGATGTGATACTGAGTACTGAATAACATAGTATAGCTCTTGTAAGATTAAAATTTTAGGCCCTTTTTACAAGATAAAGCTAAAGATCCTTGCGTGAAGTTTAGAGAATCTTTCCAAAAAGGAGTTTCTTAAGCACAACTGAATGCACTCTGCTACCACTCCAAAAGAGACTTTTATTGTGATCTGGCATACTTCAGGTGTTCTTCTGTTCGTAGATGGCACAATCTGCTTTCCATGTGCTGTGTGTCTTCCTCTTTATTATTTCATCTCCATGAACTGTTCAGTTTAATAGGGCTGACTAAAACCTGGCTTAAAGTGGGACCATGCGCTTTAGCATGACTGGTTAATAGCAATTTTCTCTGTATTTGCCAGAAACAGTGTGCTAGAATTTTGGATGGCCTTGAATTTTTAAAATTGATGTCAACACTTGGAAAACCTTTCATTTTGATTCGTAGACTGTTATTTTATTCTGTAGCAATCTGACAATTTGATGCGCAGCAAACATGTGGAACTGTAGGATCTGATGATACAGTAATACATACAAAATAAGAAATGTAATAACTTGTATATATTCACAGTGGTCATAACAAATAAAAGTGGATCCTTTTTAAAAGCATCTTTCCATGTTTGGTGCCTTTTCTCACAGTCACATATTTAAGGTACTGACTAGACTAGTAAGTGAGCAATAAGTTATGTGTGGAATTAGATGATCCAGGCTGAGTGATTCAGTGCCAGACCAGGCCAAGTTAAGGTAGCTGATACACCAAGAAGAATTTCCAAGACTAGGGAACAGTTTGTAATAACAGATAACATAGTACAATACTGTGTAACATTTTGTGTAACACAGGGTCACTTTTTTCTTCCAAACAGGAAGATATCTTTCGCCAGATTGTCTACATTGGACTTTACCTCTTTCATATTGCTGGAGCCTATCTCCTGAAGTAAGTCAATTGTAAACTTTTGCTGGCTCCATTCTTTGCCTTAAATATCTAACAAAATGTCTGAATGTTTGTTTTATTTGTTTTGATAGTCTGACCCACCTTGGACTTGTTCTTCTGGTATTGCATTACTTCGTTGAATTTCTTTTCCACATATCCCGACTTTTCTACTTCAGTGATGAAAAATACCAGAAAGGGTAAATAGTCTTTAACTTTAAAATTCTTGTAATTTCTGTCTTAGAGCCTTTTGCATTTAACTAACCAGAAACCAAAATTACAAGAGAGTTCAAACCGTGTTTCTTAGGCAACCACAGTTGTCCAGACTAGTGTTAGTACTTATATTTCTAAACCATCGGTATACTTTCTACTTTGTTTTAGCCTATTTAAGTAAATATTAGTAGCAGTATTAAATTTCTCAATGTGTACTAATGTGGGTTTTTTTTTACGTTTCGTAGAGAAAGGAACAGGATAGATTGCTAATACAACCAGCTCTGTAGGAACTAAAAATGTGCTTTTGTTCTAATAGTACTGCAAAGCACTTTCCATTGAGTTGAAGTCAGTTTTCATAACATAATACAAGGTGCATTTAAGATAGGTGCAAAATCATGTATTTAGGTAAGTTCTTACATTTCAAAGAAATTTGCATGGTGAAAGATAAGCATTTGCATTGTTAGTGCATGCGTTTTGAATGGAAAGTTTATTTAGTGTTTGTGGTGTTTTTATTTCTAGATTTTCACTGTGGGCAGTTCTTTTTGTTTTGGGAAGGCTTCTCACCTTGATTCTCTCAGTCCTCACTTTTGGCTTTGGACTGGCAAGAGCAGAAGATCAGCAGCTGAATTTCAGTACTGGGAACTTTAATATCCTGGCTGTTAGGTATAGTAAACCTGGAACAGTTCTTAAGCATGTGCTGTAAACCCATGTTAAAATACAAAATGTAAGTGGTATGGTACTAATGCCAGTAATTCTGAATGACTGTTTTCATGCAACTAATGGGATCAATAGGAATAGCTTATGTAAGAAACTTTTAAGGCACAGCGAAATTAATTGACTGAATTTAGTCTACAGCTGAGAAATCTGTAACTGGTTACCCTTCTTTTCCTTGTTAAAAAAAACCCCAAGCAACCAAAAAAAAAAAAAAAACCACCAGCAAAACCAAACCAACAGAATTAATAGGAATATCCAATTACAGACACTACTTTCAAATGTTTTAAAGATAGTAAATTGAATTCTAAATACGATTGCTGTCAGTATATCTTAGAGGTCAAGGTATTTGTGCCCAGAGCAGCTTTGGTCTCATTTGAAGATTACTGCCTCTTTTTCTGCCTTTATTATGGCTCCTATTGCTGCTGTGTGATCCAACCGCCTGGCCTTCTTATGACTGCAGAAAAGGAAGTTATTGAAACTTTGACCATGTCAGCATTACCTTGCAAAATTGATACTCTGAGCTGCAAGACGCTCTTGAACCATTTTCAGCTGGTAATACCTGGTACCCTGAGAGTAATTCTGAGAAAGACAGCAGGAAAGAAACCTTGCCAGTTTTGATGGGCAAAGATTTCACTATCACTCTATATCTAGTTTTGATCATCTGTGCTTAAGCCCAGTGCTGCCCTATGCAAGCAAACTCTTGGCTTAGAAAATGGATGTTACCAGGAGGAGGGGGTGGAAGTCGCCAAAAATCCTGAGGTGTTCTACCTTCCTTTTCTGTTTGAATAATGAGGCAAACTTACTGATAAAACTTTACCTATTATTTGTTTCTAGAATCAGTGTGCTGGCCTCCATCTGCATGACCCAAGCATTTATGATGTGGAAGTTCATTAATTTCCAGCTTCGGAGGTGGAGAGAGCACTCTTCTTCTCAGCCTCAGTCAGTGAAAAAGAAGTTTGTATCAGCTAAAGGAAAGACCTCCAGAAAAGAAAGAGGTTTGTAGTTTCAGTTTTTCTGCTCCTTTGACTTCTCAAAACCAACTTTAGGTCGCTAAAGAAGCATTTTGTGTTTAACTTGTGAGTGAGATGACTCAGCCAGAGAAGCAGTACTGGGGAGTATTACTGTGGGAAGAATTGAATTTTAAGAAAAACCACTATATGTTGTTGGGTTTTCTAGCTGCCCAAATAAAGGGATTACTGCGGGTTTTTTAGCTAATGCAGCATGATATTTTTATTCTCTTTAATTTCATTACTTGAACAAAATGTGTCATGCTCATGTTTTGTTCTTTTATATAAAGGGAACAGATGCAATTTTAGATCTCTTCTCTTAGACATTTATTTGTAAAATTTTCTTGCCATGGATTTCAAGCTTCTTTTTCATTGCCACAAAATTCTGAGGGTTTAGAGCAAAGAGATGGTTTGATGATCCACCCAGTAAAAAGTTTTGTGTTGGACTGTTTTCACAAAAACCAGAAATTGGTAGTTTTTTAAGGAAAGGTAATAACACCTTAGTACTCTAAACCTGTGTCAAAGCATTTAGAAATGAACTGAAGAGTCCAGGTTTGACTTTTTAATTATGTCACACCCTTTTTGTGGAAAGGGTATGAAAGATGAACAGAATGCTCTTTCCTCCAAGAAAAAATTATGTGCTCTTTTTAAAAAAAGTTTTAAATCCCTGTGCTTCAGTATATCTGTTGCACCAACAGTTCAACTCCTGTGTATTTAACTGCTAGCTTGAATAACTTCTGCACCCTTTTGAAATGGCAGAAGTTGTTTCAAAAGATTTCTTCAGCATGATCCTTTGCTCCCAATCATGTATTACCAGCCTATTCCAGTTTTTGATTTATTGAAAGTAGTGTGTGTCGAGACCATTTGCACTGAGAACTGAGATTTGTGGTGGGAGATCAATAATTTTTTTATTTCTCCCAAGTTTCTATTTTTATTAAAATTATGTGTTTTAGAGTACTGCTGCACTCCCTTCAGAATGATGTATAATTATCACAACTTGGCTTTTGTGTAGTGTTGGGTTTGTTTTTTTTTATCTGAAAATTCAGTGGGAATTTTTTTTTTTTAATTGAGTGAAGGTAGTTTCCTATATAAGTGTCCTGTTTAATAAGAGCTTCATGTTCATGGTCTTCTCACTATGGGTTTTTTTTTTTAATTTAAGTATTTTATGTCAAATAATTTTAAATATGTGCCTTGGTCAGGGAGTCAGAAATGTAATAGCTTTTTAAAATCTCTTAATCTATTTCATTCATGTAATTTAGTGAATCTGCTGGGTTTCACCCAACTTCAATGGAGAATTGCAAGTGGTAAACAAATAGTGAAAAAGTCTGGTAATTGGAGTTGTGGTTTAATTCACAAAATAATTGAACTATGCATGTCTTGAACACTGAAGAATTTTATTCCTTATTTTAAATGAACATAAAAGAACTCAGTTCATTCAAATTCTTCTGTTTTGAATACTGCTGTTACATTGTCTGTTCAGAACACTTGCATAGGGTGCAGCAAAGCAGTGTTTCTGAAAGAGTAATATATGCAATTGAACTGTTTAAAACACTTTTTTTGTGTGTGTGTGTGGTTGAATGTTTTTTTGAGGGCCAGGGCACAATAAAATGTGTTACTTTTAGTCTATGCCAAAAGCAAGAAAAGACAGTAAAAAATCCTGCTGGTGATGTAGGTGGGATATACAGCCACGTACTGATTCATGTTCTTGTTGTTTTACCTAAACTGTTTAAGAAAATATGGTTTCAGTTAGCTGACTTGGGTCTAATTAATTGTTTGTAAGTTTCTTTATTTAAAAATAATTCAAACATTTTCAGAAATATCCAAAGACCACCTTATGTAGGCTTAAAATGATGGTGTCATTATAGCCAGATACGTGGTCAAACAGACTTTGACTTCTTGGGCCCATGTCTGGTCTCGTGCTCATGTGTGGTTGTCATTGTTACATTTTTTTTTGTTGCTTGTTTGCATAAAAGGGAGCATTTGGGTGTTGTGGGAGAAAGAGGGAGGCCAACAGTTGTTTTTGTAGACTGTCCAGACTCTAGTGACCTTCAGCACTTCTGTGGATGGAAAAAATGAGTTTACCCAGTCCTTTGTAAAAATATATAAATACATATATAATAATTGTTTAAAAGCACCCAAAAAACCAGCAGCTGTTGCTTGAAGTCAGAATTATATGAGTCAGAGCAGAGATGTTAGGCTGCAAGCATTGTAGCTGGCTATGAACTGTGCTCTTTAGATCTGTTTTATAAATATAGTTACTGTCAGGCAACATCAGTTTCCTTGGTTGTGGTGAAACTGAATAAAGGGGGTGTTGGAGTTCTGGATGCTGAGAATTTTAGACTTTCTGTGCTGACACACTCTTAATTCCCAGGAGAGCACTACATTTGACCTGAAGCCATAGAGAAGGCTTCCAAAATTAATTGATAACACCAGGATTATGAGTGTGTAGTTAATTAGAAGTGTGTAATATCACAAGGTGAAAAACTTAGAGTTTGAAGTTTTAAAATAAAATAATATATACAGAACAAGATAGAAGTTTTAAAGCAAAGCAAAAGCTAGTCCTTCTTCTTTACCTTCTTCTCCTTTCTTAAGTTTAAATAGTATTTTGTAATTAGACAAAAAAGTCCGCATTGCAGACTTCGAATAATTAGTTATTAGATTAAAAGTGAAAATAGTTTAAGTATCATTTCTTAATTAAATAGTTTCACCTTAAAAAACCTTATAACAAAAATTGTTAGCAATTTTATACCTTATCAGTAAAAAACTACAAAAAAAACATTACCTATGAGACTCTAATATAAATAAGAAATAATAAACACCTAAATCTAAGCACAACCTATCATCTCAAGTACCTTTATGTTCTTAGGTAGGTGCCTGATCTTGAACTCTTTCCACCTACACATACTCATTGCAAATCTGAACTAATGTTTTACTTCTGTCTGTCTTATCTATGTAAATATCTTCTTCATGAAGTTAAATGGATTCTGTATGTTAAAGTATATGCTTTAAAAATTGTGAGTGTATCTGTGTATAAAGGATTTCCTCTGTGTATCAAATGCTTGTAAAGGTAAGCAAAGCAGTATAATTTTAGCAACAGTTATGAGGTAGGTGGGATAAATAATTAAGACCTGTAGCAGAGAACTCTGTATATATTGTGTCTTCAAAATTTCACAGAGCCATCTCCTCTTCAAGGTGTACTTTACTTTTTCACAGAATGTCTTCTAAAATATCATAACTGGTATTGATTTTCAGTCTAGATGTATATAATGGACACATTTCAGTGTCTTGCCACATCAGGAAACTGGAATTTATTGTAGTAAAGTTTAAATTTTGCACTTTGGAAAAACTTCATTATACTGTTGTGCTCTGAATGATAATTAAGAGGTTTAACGAGGAAGGTCCATCAGAAAAGAAGTTAAAGGCTGTTTGTGTAGGACCCACAAAAATTTAATAAAATATAAAGGTCTTGCTGTATTTCAAAAGTGTTTTCTTCTTTTTTTCTAGAAAATGGAATAAATGGAACAGTGACCTCAAACGGAGCAGACTCTCCTCGCAGCAGGAAGGATAAATCCTCGTAAAACTGGGTTTTATTAAGTTAATTGACTAATGTCCCCAAAGAATCTGCTTTTTACATGGATGGCCCTTCAGCACTAGAGATATTATGGATTAAAGAAAATACAATTCATGTTTTTTTGATTATTGCTGTTGTTTTGAGAAACTTTTTTTAGAAAACCATTTTGACTAAAGAAAAAGGTTTATCTCTCTTCAAATACTTGGGGGGAGGATTCAACACTTTTTAAAACACATTGACGCTTTTTTAAATATTTACTGTGATGAAATAACTTACTTAATGAGGATCACTGTTGCAGTGTATTATTTCCTTCCAGTTTTTGTAATCTTGGTGATACTGTTCTACCAACTTCACTTTTTCCAAGTTCCTCAAGAAGTATTGCAAAATTGAAGTAAAAACATAGTATGCATATTCAGATACTCTGGGTTTTCAGTTAATTACCTTGACTCAAATTTACATTTCAATTTGGGATTCCAAGACCACACCAATAGACCTCTTTATTTGGTAGTTACTATAGCTGCACAATGTCTGCTCTAAGAATTGCCCCATATCATTAAAACAAAGCTGAAGTAATTGGAAACGTTGCAGAGTCTTATTGTTTGTTGGTTAGAAATCTCTTACAAGGAGCACAACACCTTTTTGAGATATAGCTTTTAGCACCTGAAAATTAGAAGGGAGTGTGTATGGTCATAGAAAGAGTTGATTTGAGTAGCACTGTCCACTTCTGTCTGTGCTTTTGAAGTGCATGTATCTTGGAGAATTAGTGTGCATTGGACCTTCTTTGAAAACTTGTCTGTCTGATTTTACGGGTGGAGGTTATTACAATGTGTTGTGTTTGTTTTGAGAGGCAATCAATGCTCCATGAAGAGGGAATTAGATAAATGGATCAAGTGATGAGAAACATTCCTTTATTCTAACTGCTTTTCTTTGTTTCACCTCTGTTAGGAAATAGTTTGATTTCTCCTATATATATTTTTATGAAAAAATATTTAAAAGCTGCAGCTTCTTAAAACTGATTTATTGTGACCTCTGCTACAACTGGAAAAATGTAAATTTAAGAATTTTTCCATTATCTTTCATAATTGTATTCAATGTGAAACCTTGTCCAGTTAGTTTTCCAGTTTAATATGCAGATAATGTTTCCTCTGTACACTTTTGTAATGGGTATAATTCAACCTGTTTCACTTGAGAATGAGTGAGACAGTTATTGCAGTCTTAAGAAGAAGTTGCTGAATTAGTCTATCAAGTTAACCCAAGTATTGAACTGCTTATTGATTAAGGAGTAATTATGAACAATCAAGCTGATAAATAAAGTAATTTTAATTAAAAACTGTTATTATAATGGAGTTTATACCCAACAAAATTATAAATCTGCATTCTGTATTTTCTACAGTTCAATTGCTTACTATTCAGAATAAACATTTCTAGTATAAAATCCTCACTACAAGCAACTATCCATTCTTCAGTTGTTTAGTGCTGTTTAGAGTTATTGCAGTATAATTTATTACATGTTTCAGCTGATTACAGACACAATTCCCAAGTATTTGGTTCACAGCTCCTGAAGTGGACTTGGCAGACTTGTACTTGCTTAGCTGGAGGACTCTGGGGCAGTGTGCCCTCCAGTATGCCCAGTCTGCTTCAGTGGAAGTAGGTATCCCATGTCCTGTGACATCCCATGTAGAACTGTGAATCTGTCCAACCTGACCACGAAACTGGAAAACTGGAACTCGGAAATTCTGAGAGACCCGTGTACATTATATACTTGTTGTTCAAAATCATGTTTTGTGTCTGATGTTTCTAGAAAAACCTTCAAAGATTCTGTGTGCCTTGCTCTCAACTTGTACCTTAAGCCAAAGGGGGTAAATTTTAAGTGTCTAGTCTGGTGCTTGGACTCTAAATCATTTTGCTTGTGATATCTGGTTGTACTGGGGCTGAAAGAATCGTAAAGGGTGGAGGAACAAATTATGAAGCGATCATTTAAGGTACTTCTTGAGATCTTCAAGACTTATAGGAGTCTGAGGGTTGTAATAGTTGTTTCCCTAAGGCAAACTATTTATTGTAAACCTCATTCTTTGACACAATAGTCTTGAAATGTAAACTTCAGGTTAATTTCCAAAAACTTCAGAAGAATATATTCTTGACTGTTAATACCGACATTGCTTTTTGTCTCCTTTTGGCCTTATGGACGGATATTCTTGTCCTTTGGACATTTACAAAAGCACTTTTGTTTCCACAATGGCTTAATATTCATCATTGCCTTATAGGAGTTGTTGGTATCTGCCAAGTAATAGAAAGTCACAACAGTTGTTCTAGAATTTGGTTAGAGTATAGGAAGCCAGAATTTTCTGTCTCTTCTCTCATAACTAAAAATACATATTTATCATGTTGGATGAGGCAATACCAGTAATTTTTAATTATCTGCCTTGGGATGGAAACACTCATAAACTTAGAAGATATTGAGACTTCTATTTCTAGTTTGATATTATTTGTTTTAGTGTTAGAGTATTGTTTGGCTGGATAACTTCTTTTGAATTGCTTAAAATTGATTTTCAAATGTTATTGCAGTTTTGGCTCTTTGCTTGTAATCTGGGTTTCAGTAAGATGGAAGAAGATTAGTTGTCTAATCATGTTTTCTTAATTATGGCATCAAGAAAATTAGAAATGGAAATGACTGAGGAGTTCATTATTATATCCTACTCCAAATAAAATAGGCAGTTAATTTATCCTCATCAATTACCAGGTCCCACAAAGAGAAAGCTTTGTCCATTTAGATGGATTTGAATTGAATAATTACACAGACAGTAGATAGGGTTTGTTTGGTTTGTTTCTTTTTCTTAAACTTCCTTCTCTTTGCCCCATCTTGTAAAAAATTTTCAAGATTTAACAACAGATGATTTCAAGCCTTTTTTGAGCCCCAAATGTGTGTTTGTTTTATGTGCCAGAATATTCTCTCAAAACCAGTATTTTACTTTTAAAGTGGTTATATTTAATTTCAAAGTACAAACAAGGAATGCAGAGCAGCTGAAATTAATTTTCAGAGTTTTAGTTTTCATCTGGACACTTTCTCCTTGACTGGTTGCAAAGACTGATTTCTCCTGTGTGAATCATTCATGAATGTGAAAATACTCTTTGGAAATACTGTTTTTCTGGTGATCCCATGCCCAAATTGAGGAATGGTTGAAGGAATTTGCTGAGCAGAGAAAATGCATAGGCTATTTCTTCTAAGTTTAGGTTGTGCTGAAGGTAAATTATGTATGTTGGGATAATGCATTTAGAAAATCAGCAGTTATTTGTAAGTGTTTGGTATTTTTTTTAAATACTATTTTTCTTTGAAAATTTTAGTTGTGTTTATGGAGTTATGGTACCAGAATCATAATAAGCAGTGTGGTCCTCTGGTATAGGTAATTGGACTTCTGTAAAAATCAATACATGTCTGCAGTCCTTTGTTCTTTGAAGATTTCTGACTGACTGCACCTGAGTTGGTTATGTTGGGGGCAAAACTTGATATGAAAGGGAAGGGAGGATTTCCATAGCCATGATAGCCAGAAAGTAATGTAGGTTGCTGCCAGAATTGTTGTTCTGTCCCTTGCCTTACCTAGCACGAGCCTTTCTGGTTGCATGGTGAGCTAGACCAGGGAGCTGGTGCACCTGAAAACAATCATGTTTGGGTTTTTTCCGTTGGATTAGTTGCCTGATAGTAACCCAGAGTTTTACAAGTATGTATAAGCAAGAAGAAAAGTTGCAGGGTAAAGATCAATCAAGTTCTAAGATAGCTGCCCCTTTCAACAGCATGTTGCTTAGAAATTACACTAGATTACAGTGTGGGAGGTCTTTAAAGGCTTCCAGTCACCAGTACCAGAAGGGACCTGGCCTCTCTGGTAGTTCCTACATGCCAAATCCAGGAAGTTTTAATGGATTTTTTTCAGATCTTGTAGGGGAAGGGAAAATACTCATTGTGGTTTATTGTACTGAGATACCTTTTATCTGTCATCAGAGTTTCCAAGCAGTGCAAGAGGATCCTAGCAGTGTAGAAATAGGGATTTTGAAAATGTAGATTGTCCTGGATCAAGCAAATAACATTGCTTTCCTTAACAGCCAGGAAATTATGCGGGTTTTTGCTTTTTTTGGTGTGAGATTTTTTTTTCTATATCAACACTTTATGTACTGGAGGAGGTCTTCCAGACAGCTTCGCAAGAATTGCACTGTATGCGAGTCTTGGCACATGGAGGGGAGGATTGTTTGGTTTCTCTTGTTTTGTTTTCCTGTTTTCAGGAAGTTCACCAGCTGATTCCTAGGTCATACTTGGGTTTGGTTCCATTTGTGACTCAGCTCTGTGGGTCTGTGTTGTAAATGTTGGAGATTGGCAGTTTCAATAGGCTCCCTGTGCAGTGGTGATCATTGCTGTCCTAATTGTTCTGTCTGGAAAATGTCAGTATTGAAGGGACTTGAACACAAAGTAGAGACAGTGATGATGTTTGTAACGTTTACAGGCTGGTGGGAGCCTGCACACAGAGATGGTATCTGGAGCGGGGGCTATGGTTTAATGCCTGAATCTTGTTATGCAAATATTTAGGTTATTTCTGGTGCAGGGTATAAGAATGTCCTACAAAATGAAAGCTTGTGGAATATTTAGAAAATCCTTTAAAAAGAAAAATACTTCAAAGGACTGACGTCAGTTATCATCTGTTCATCATATTTCAATTTCTTACATTGTGAGCTGTGGATTATCTTTAGAGCAGTGGATTAGCCCATGCTTGTCGGTTTGTCGGTGGGGTTGTTTCATATACTGTAAATTGTTGTGGTGGATGTGTGGTGACTATCCCCTCTTCACACTGCTCCCTGAACTACTCAGTTTTGGATCTGATAACCCTAAATCTGTACACAATAAGGAATTTTGTGTGTTCTTCAGAACTAAAATAGGATCAGTGCTGGAGTGTTTCTGGATCAGACGTGCAAAAGAAACACGCACATCCATATGTTGAGTGTCATCAGAACCTCCTTAATGGGAACTGAAACTCTTTAGGATGAATAGATTGCAATACAACTTGGATATAGCTCACATCCACATAACAAGTGCTGTTCTGGGTGAAATGGGACTGCTGTTGGTACCTGCCACTGGCCGTTCCCTTTGGTGAGCAATGGGTGAGGAGTGCTGGGCTGCAGCAGCAGTAGGCTGACTGCTTTCTGCCTTTTAGAGAAGCTCTTTTGATGTTGCCAATTCAAAAGGCAACAACTTTTATTTCTGGTTAAAAAAAGCGTACGGCCTAGTTTTGAATCCAATACACTTGCTCTTGATCTCTTTCTATGTGTCCTGTCACTTTTATTTTTGGTTCTACAGATACTTTAGTTTTATCCAGCTCAAGGATGACAAGTCTATGATGTGAGTGCCAGAAATGACAACTCCTTTTTTCTTCTTTTGTGTTTGAAACTTCTTGCAGAATCAGAGCAGCTAAAGTGTAGCTTTATAGTTGAATAGCATTTCAGTATTCATTCTTTGTCCATATTTATTGTGGTTAACATTAAAGGTCAGGCATTATCATTCAGCACAACACAATTGTTACTTCTTTATGCCACACACAAGAGCATTAGGCAATTTGATATACTGAATTGAAAAAAAATATGTTAGTCAGTCTGGTTTAACAGAAGTTGATATTCCTGGGTGGTTTTGCTTTGCATATTGCAGTTCACTCTCACTGCCTTTCTCATTTAGGAAACTGGGCACCTAAGATCTCTGAATCTCTAGACTGTAGTTTTGCTGTATACCACATGAAAAATTATGGTCTAGAGCTTTGTGTCTCCTTATATTTGTTTTTAAATGTTGAAGACTGTATCTTTCATTGTAATCAACAGATAAATATTCAGCCCATGATAATAACAATACTGTAACAGGGTAGGAATTTCAACTCTTGAACTCCGGACTAGAAACCAAGCCAAAACTTAAGTCATGTTCTCACGCAGGTGATTCCTCCTCTCTGTTTCTTGATTAATCATTATCTTTGTTTTGTTTATGTAGATTGCAAGTTCTTGTGGCAAGGGTTGTCTTTCGTGCGTGTGTGTGCGTGCGCGTGTGTGTACCCAGGACAATGAGGTCTGGAGCCCCAGTCTGTGGAAGCTGTAATAAACAATCACCTTGTTATTGTTTTCCTGGATATCATAATAAAGAGTATCGAATTAAAACTGTGCTTGAATAATCTGTTACAAAATTGGAAGCATGTCAATTGCTTCTGGCCTTGCTTACAGTCCAGCAGCATAAGGGAGATACTGCTCAAAGGCAAATACAGTGTTTTGTTTGGGGATATTCACTTGAACCAGTGAATGCCAGAGACAGGAAATCTGCTTAGGCTGAAGGGGAATGACTTGTAACTCGGGCTGGAGCTGGAACTTGCACAAAATTATCAGGAGTTCTGATTTTCAAGCCTTCTTCCAGCTTAAGAAACTGCATTGGCCCTCCCTCTTGGGTAGGGGAGGGGCTTGTTTGCTGTAATGTTCGTGCAGCATTTTGTGTCCTTTGAGTAGCACTTTCCAGCTTGAGAGAGTAACTATGAACTTGGAGAACACCGAGAGCTGTGCTGGGCGGTGTCTGGTGAGGCCTGGGAACTTGCTATTCTAGTGTGTCCACTCCCTTCAGTAGAACAACTTTTAAAGCCTTTGTAGGCTTCATTTTCCCTGATACAGAAGAGCAAAATTTCATCCAATCTGAACTGGCACCTCCACACTGCTCTGCTGGTGATTTGGCAATGTGGTGGGATCTGAGAACTGTACCAAACTTAGGGAAAGTTAGACTGCTTTTAGAAAACTTTTACTGTGACTGTTACTTTCCATTAGGTTTGATTTGGTACATTGTAGAGGGGGTATCCACAGATCCCATGAGCTCTATATTCACTTCAGTTTGAGACACATCAGATTGTTGCTTTTGAAGAACTGTTGAACTACTTGAATATTTCATTCTTAAAAACCTACATTTGTAACTTTTAAATCCTCAAACTAATTGAAAGACAATGTTAAGTGAAGATTTGCCTTTCATGAAGACACGTCTTGTTCTTGACTTCATTGTTAGACATCATAGCTTAAATTGTGGCTTAAAAGGAAATTGTGTTAGCAAATCAATGGAAAACACATAATTTCAAGAACCAGAGCTACTTGCCAGTGTTTATACCTGTCAGGTGACAGAAAATCTACTGTAGGTGGTGAGGACAGGTCTTGATGGGTACATGGCATCTAAGATGATTGTACCAACTCCTACTTTATCGTTCCTCTACTGCACCTCTCAATATCATTGGCTCGCTCTGCTGCCAGGTTTGGAGTGATCCAGCAAGTACAGATGGGAAGTGGAGCAGATGGAATCTTAGGAGTCAAATCATGTGATGAGTTTGGGATGTGGACAAAACTGCCACTAGAGGCCACCAAAGTCTGTGACAGCTGCGTTTGACTGCCGGTGACTGGTAGCCAGCAAGAATATTTCCAAAGGCCCACTCTTTTTGCTGCCCTTTCAGCGAAAATTACTTGTTGTCTTTTAAGAAGCATTTCTGCTGTAACTCAGAAAAGAGAGCATTGAATTAAATTAGACCAACTACCTTGTAGTTTTGACATAGTAATAAAACCTGGGTTATATTGTGCAGGGCTTGGAAGGTGTCCTAATTTGGCAAGAATCTACTTCCTCACTTCTGGTTGAGAACAGAATGTAGGCATCCAGTATTAAAGCTTTTATCTTAGCCCAAAAGAGCAACACCTTAGATGAAAAGCAGCATTGAGAGTGCAAAGTAAGCCTCAGATTGCATCTGCTCTCTGAGATCAGTTTTGTAGGCAAGTACACAGTGCTGTGGCAGATGCTGCTTTCTTTGCTGAATACTTGGGGTGGGAGAAAATCAGAAAACCTGCTCTCTCCTTTTCCACCAATTTTTAGTGCTTTCAAAATGAAGCTATTTGTTAGAAAGGCTTATGAAATTGTTTCCCGCACTGAAATTTCAGCTTTTATCTGCCAGTGGGAGACGCTTGTTTGGTGGTAGCTTTGCTTTTGGACATGTCCCTTTAGATGCTGCAGGAGCTGTATGAAAACTTAGCCTGCAATAGTTAAAACAACTTCTCAGAAAATATAAGTTAAAAGTTGCAGCCTACAGATTTTTCTTTACAATAATGAGGAAGTTTTTTGTTCTTTAACATATTCCCTCTTTTATATAGAAAAAAGTGTTTTGGTGTGACCTTGGAAAACAGTGTAGTCCACTAATTTTTATAGTTACATTTTGGGTAATTTTACCTTACTCTGCCCAGAAAAAAAAACATCTTGCATTGGCTCTAGCTGTTCTGGGTCCCGATAGGATTGCTTTTGCTGCCGGAAAACAGCACAGGGAAATCTATCTCTGGAAAAATAATAAGAACTATGGCTCTCCTTCAGGAATTTCCTGGGACCTTGGTGGAGTCTGGGCAAAATTTTCCTGAACATCTGGATTTGGGTAGCCCTGTTAAGAAATGGCAAACTATCTGAATCATGTTATGAACTATGAACATGCTTTGTTTTGTAATTCATTAAACTGATGGCGACAGGTTGAGCGTCTGACTGGCCTAATCATTGGCTTGGCAGAGCCACACTGCCCTCTGAGACAGAAGGTGTGTGAAACATCAATTTGTATGGCTCCACATCTCTGGAAATGAAGTTGAAAACAGGTCCAAAGACTTGCAATGCTTATATTGAGAAGGTACAATAACTAGCATTCCCCTCTTACTCAGGCTATTGCTTTGGAGATGAATGGCTGCACTGAGACCTGCAGGAATGCAGCAGGAGCCAGGAGCTGAGATTGTGCTGGAAGAAGTTGATTCCCTCAGGACTTGAATACATATACCCCCTGTTCTCCACCACCAAGCCTGCTCTGCATCAAAAGCTTCAGAGGTTTGAAATGGAAACCTTCTAATTTATAGTGACAAATACAGCTTAGCAGCGTGGGGAACATTAGGAGCCTCTGAGTAGAGAATAGAGTATGCCCCACCCTGGAGGGAATGATGTAAATGGTTCTAATTCTTGGCACTGGTATTTAAATTTTGTTCATTGTATGCCACAAAAAAAGGTTCAGACATTGTAAACTGTCTGTGTTGTCAAGAAAACTCTCAGAAGCTTTTTGGAGGAAAATTTTTAGAAGGTAGAGGAAATGGTGTAGTTTCTAGAGACAGCACGAATGGTGCCACAGTTCTCTTGACACTCTGCTTCTGCCCTCTCACTCTCCCCTCTTTCCCTTCTCTGCCCCACAAGTCAGTGAAGTCTTGAGAATGAGCTGCAGTGAAGGCCAGAGAAACTACGATTAACCCTGGAGGTTCCTGTTACAGGGAAGCCCAGCAGATTTCTTGTCTCCACAGCTGTAAGGCTTCTCTGCAGAGAGCTGCTGTCCTGGACAAACCCGGAAGACCACGTGCTCCAGTGTCTGGCACTCATGGCCCTTTAGGGAAGGGATGCAAAACTGTGAGAAGTGTCCTTGTGTTTCATTCCCCCAGTTTCTGGCAGTTATCACTTCACAGGTTTCTGAAGCATCTGGTACATCAAAACTGTAGGGTTTTTTTTTCCTTTTAATTTTTTATAGTCACCAATAGAAGTATTCTACATGCATTTGTGTAATCCCTCTTGAACCCATTTAAATACTTGGCATCTACAATACTCAATAAGTTACACAATTTAACTATGACTTGTTTGGAAAAAATATTTCCTGTGGCTTGTGCTTTAAACCTGATGATTTCCTTGTGTGAGTCTCAAATAGTGAATAATCATTCCCTCTTCATCACTCTCATATTATGCTTGATTTTATAGACCTCTCTTTTTCAAGCCTGAGGGTTCCCTCCCTATTTAGTATTTTCTTGTGCAGAAATTGTTCTGTACTTGTGATTATCTGTGCTTTTATGTACCTTCTCTAGTTCACCTAAATGCTTAATTTTTGACCTTATACGTTAAGTTTATTGGGAAGTATATCCTAACAGTTCATTCACTTCTCGATTTAAATTTTTTCTATCTTGAACCACGTTTTTCTGATACAAATTTCACATCATGAAATGGTATGGTTTGGGCTGGAAGGAACCTTAAAGATCCAACCCCCATGCCATGGGCAGAGACACCTTCTATTAGACCAGGTTGCTCAGAGCCCCATCTAGTCTACTCTTGAACACTTCCAGAGATGGGGGATTCACAACTTCTCTGGGCAACCTGTTGTGGTGCCTAACCACCCTCACAGTAAAGAGTTTCTTTCTAATATCTAATCTAAACCTACTGGCTTTCAGTTTGAATCCATGTCTCCTTGTTCTGTCACCTCATGCTCTTGTTAAAAATCCCTCTCCAGCTTTCTTATAGGCTCCCTTCAGGTGCTAGAAGGCCCCAGTTAGGTCACCCCTAAGCTGTCTGTTTTCCAGGCTGAACAATCCCAGTTCTCCCAGCCTTTCCCCTTTAAAGATTCCCTCTAATTATCTTGGTGGCCTCTTCTGGACTCACTCAACAGGTTGATGTCCTACCTGTGCTGAGGACCTCAGAGCTGGATGTGGCACTGCAGGTGGGTTCTCACCAGCGCTCAGTAGAGGGGCAGGATCCTCTCTCTCGCCCTGCTGGCCATGCTGCTTTGGATGCAGCCCAGGACATTTTTGGCTTTCTGGGCTTCAAGTGCACATTGCTGGGTCATGTCCAGCCTCTCATCCACCAGCACCTACGAGTCCTTCTCAGCAGGACTGCTCTTGATCTGTATTGAGACCAGCTGTTGCCCCGCCCCGTGTGCAGCACTTTGCATTTGGTCTTGTTGAACCTCATGAAACTCCCCTGGGCCCGCTTCTCGAACTTGTCCAGGTCCCTCTGGATGGCATCCAATCTTAGCTGCAGGTGTTTACAGGTCAGTTGAGTTGCATAACTATATTCCTAGAATGCTGGGATATTAATTGATTAGGGATACAACAGTTCCTCACAAGGAAAATAAACAGTGACTTGCCAACACAGAAGTGAAAGACTTTATTTTGAACGCAGCCTGGTCTTCCTCAGCCATGCTCACTCTTGTGGTCTGTTTTTTTTGCTTGCAGTGTAGTGCCTGTGCAGTGATTGTTCTCTGCTATTGCTCTAGTTGATTCTATCAAAACATTTTTCATATGATTTGGGAAAATTCTCTTTGACAGTACCATTTACATGCAAGTGAAGCTGGCTTTAATACCTTAGTTCTGCAATATTTCAGTAGCAAGTGCTGGATGTTTCAAAGGTCTGGGAACATGAGGTCTTGAAAGAAAGCAGCATAACCAATTAACCCCTTTTGGCAAGAGCACTGCTGGCACAGCCTCATTGCTGGGAGTAGCTTGTATTTCTTTGGAGATCAGCTTAAAGGTTCATAACTAATCAACAAAACATAATTTTTAGAAGCAAAAATCCTCAAGACAGAGCTACCTTAATTATGCTGGTTTGTTTTGTCCTTATCCCATTTTACTAGTCACTCATTGTTGTCCATGGCAATTTCATAAAATGCAAAGTTGTTTTCTTCGAGTGAGGAACTATCTTTTGGAGTCCCAAGCAGTACGGTTTGATCACGCCAATATCAGCTGGCTAATACTTCCAAAAGCAGATTTAGATCTGAGAGCAAATATGTGTCTTTTTATGAACCTTGGAATAGTGATTTTAAACTTACTACCCGCTTCTCCTTAAATAGTGGATCATATTTAGCTCACATAGATACTAGGACACTGACTTAAGGATCTGTGACCTACAAATGTACTTTATCTGCTGTGTCTTGCAGTGGCTGCTCTGTAGGAAAACAGTAAGGCCTTGGGTTCTGTACTGCCAGATCCGGGGGGAAGATTGTCAAAAATCACCAATGAGTTCAAAAGCAGATTTTCCTACTCAAGACATACTGTAATGAAAACAAGATGTTGTGCTGTTGTGCTTTGGATTGTCCATATTTTCAAGTGGGAGTCCTTTGATATCTGAATGACACTGTGAGTTAAAATAGCAAATCTGCTGTAGAATAGCTAGAGGCCCCAGGACTTGCATCTAGATGTGATAAAAGGTGATCTGCGTATCAGACAGGGCAAACTGGAAATGTTCTAATCTAAGAAGCTGATGGTCCAAAGGCTTTTGTGACACCATGGAGCATAAATTACAGTTCAACCACTGGATGTGTGCATTGGAAATGTTGTCTTAATGTGTTGTTAAAATTCATCTGAACCTAGAAGATTTGTTGGTTTTCTTGGCTGTGTTTTTTTTTTTTTTTTTAAAGATGAACTAAAAAGAAGAACTGAAAAAGGTTGGTATTTGGGAGGTGTTCTAATAACCAAGACCTAGAGACTGTGGGGTGCCAGTGTTCAGATAAATTTGCAAGTGCCTACAGGAAAAAGAAGAACTTTGTTCTGGAAGTCACATGCCTTTGAGTGAAATGCTGACTCCAACACTCAGGCTCTGAGGTACAGTATACCCATTTATTCTACTCCAAAATTGTCCCTAGAGGACTAAAAACTTTTTTGAGGTTTTTTTCCCACTCTGGCACGCGATTCCTTTTCCATGCCTGCAGCTATGAGCAGCACTTGTCTCTGGGCCTGTAATTTGGTGCAGTTTGGGACTTCCAAGTTCTCCAGTGCCCCTACAGTTCTTGGCAGCAGCAGTGCTGCTAAGTGGCCAGAACTTTTGATCTCCATTCAGCCTGCAAATGAACATTTCATCCAACACCTCTATACCTGTGTTCCCCAGAACAATCAGACTCTTGATTGCATCCTCCACCCCTCCCTCCCTTCCTCCCTCCCAAACTGGAGCACTGCAGAATAGCTCCACAATGGATGACTATACTTCCAGCAGCGTCTGGAGGACTATAAATAGCCTTAAATAAATGCGCGTAAGGATCCAGCGTATTGTCTGAATGATCTAAAATTAGATTGCTCTAATGTTTGTGCATCAGTCTTCCTATGCTGTAGGAAAATGAATTTCTTTCCAAAGTATTTAAGCTTGAATTATGGCTCCTTAAGGATGGGGGAGGGTGGGGAGGCTTCTTGAAGGGAAACTCCTGTAGGAATGGGTCTAGTTTTCTTGTAAGACAGAGACCAGCCACAGTCACTATGGAGGGAAAAATAGCAGCTGCAAGTTCCTGGAAAGCACGGACATGTGTAGATGCAGTTTGTTCCTAAAATACCACCTTTATGCTCTCTTTATTTTTGTCTTTCATGGATATTTGCACCTTGAATGCAACAAACATTTTGAATGAGAAGGTGGGGTGGATAAGTCCCAGAGAGCACATTTCCTTTTTTGTGCCTGCGATTAAATGACATTGTATGTCCTGTGTTCAAGGTATTTTAATTCTTGATCTGCAGCCATTCTTTGCAACACATAACAGTAGCTATGTATTTTAGATAAATTTGAACGTTTCCTGATATCAGCTGGAAATACCTGAGTTGGCTGTTACTGCTGTGAATAAGCATATTTGCTCATGCTATACAATGGAATAATGCTTTCTTATTCAAATACCTTGCTATTGAGTTAAGAGAACACAAATGTCAACAATATCAGTCTCTTATTCCCATTTTCACTCTCCAGTGTTTTTGGGGAGGAATGTATTGCAAAATGATATTTTATATAAACCTTCTAATATACTTGGCTTTTTAAACAAATTGTGATTTGTTAGCAATGAAAGCACAGAAAATTATTCATTGTTCTCTTGATTAAATTGCAGCTTGGCTGGAAGTAGTACTGAGGTTTTTTTGGGTTTTTTTTTCTATAGGGATCTTTTTATGCAACCTTATTGTGCTAAGCTGCATAAGAAGGGTCCACTGCATTGAGACAAAATGAGAGGCATCCTCTGTTGTGCTATGAAGCTGGAAACCAGGGCAAGGGAGGGGGCTCTGAGGCATTAGGGTGCCTTGGTACAGCTCTGTTGAACAGGATTAATAGCACATCTCTTGTCTACTTACATGCAATAAGGGACTCTGTCATTACACTGTGTGTTAAACTCATAAATGCCATTCAGGTGTGAATTAACAGGTAAATTGATGAGTTCTGTGGACTCTCTGAATGCTCACAGAAAGTCTTGTATAGGATTCTGCACACTCTGAGAAGATATTCAAGGGTGTGTGTTAATCCTGTGTAGGGATCCAGTAGTTTCACATCTTCAATTTTTGAGCTACTCTGTGGGTTTAACTATTGGTTATCTAGAGGGCAACAATTCAATCAGTGTTTGCATATGAAAATCTCTATTCCTTACAGCCTCTTTTGTGAGGAGCTGTACATTTCTTCATATCAGTTTTCTTTGCTGTTTTTATCAGCCTTTTGAGGGAGATAATTTTTTTAGCCTTTCAACACAGATACAAGGTGAAATTGTCTGTTCAGAGTGTACTCTGTGCAAGGTGTATTATTGTACTCATACTTTTGCATGCACGAACGCGTATGTGACAGTGCATTGAGATGCAAATCCCGGCAAATATTCCTTTCTTCCCTGAATTTTCATGCAAAGATCTGCAGTGCCGCTAAATTAGCAATAGCGAGTTTTAACCACGCGAGGGAGCGGTGCTTATCTGCGCTGGGAACGTTGCAGTCCCTAGCAAGGCTTGGCACCTATTTACAAGATTAAAAGTCTGTCTTTTCCGTTCTTAGCACCGTTCTTTCTGGTTTTTCCATGTCTCTTGGTGATGTGTATGATAAAAAGAATGTAAGTAGAAAGGATAAAGCAGAACATAGTTGATTATAAACCTCCAACTACGTCAACTTTCACCTGAAAATGGCAGAGTGGTTTTGAGCAGAGTGAATCCACCAAATCGTGGGTACGTAATGCCGAGCCCACAGCCTGGCTGAGACAGTGCTTCAGACAGAGGATTTCTCCAGCAGAACGCAGCTGTATCTGCTGATTCTTCAGAGCTATGCTTTCCTCTCTGATTCCCTTCTGCTCCCTTGAAGGCAGCAATTGGAAATATAATTTTATTTCATTTTATTTCATAATTTACCCAACAGCAAATGAGTTCAGAAAGCAAATGACTGTCTTTTGCTCCTACAGGCTGCTGGTGTATTTTTTCCTTCATTTTTTGGGGGGGGTTCCCCCTTCCCTTCCCCCACCAAAATATTCCAGTTAATCTATTTAAGAGTTTGTCCTGGATGCTGGCCACTTTCTTAGGTGATTCCTAAGCTGGGATACAAGCACCTGCAGAGGGGAAGCCAAAAGGACAAAGAAGGAGGTCTGGTTACCTCCACGATCTTCAGGCTAATGAATGTTACATCTGATTATGCAAGAGCAGTCATAAAACAAGGAAAAATGGGAGCAGCAGATTGGAAGTGGCTGGTCATTCTGGGGGACTGTTGGAGACAAAAATCTTGAAAGTCAAAAAGTGAGAGCAGTGTGGAAAGTAGGGGTGAGGAGCAAGGAGGATTGACAGCTGGTGAGGGAAATGCTATGGATAATAACTCTTCTGCTGTTCAGCTTGAGGTGCTGGGGTGAGAACCTGGTAGGGAGGGCTGATGTCCTGGTCTCCTGCAGGCAAGGAAGTGGCTCTTTGGAGAAGAGTTCTAGGGGCTGAGGATGTGAGACTGGGAAGCAACTTCAAGTCACTTCTAAGAATTCTTAGATTTGTAAGTATTTGTAGGCTGCTGTGTGTATCCACACTGTGGATATAGGTCAGGGTTAGAAAATTATCTGCTGCCTCCTCATCTAGTCACTTAGTTAAAAAAAGATCTCAGTGATCTGTCATTAGTTAGTGACATGGCTTAACAGAAAACCCTTACTGTCAATATGCACTCATCCCAGCTCCACCTGGAGTCCATGTGAGCTTTCTTGATTTACCAAAAAGTATAAGGCTAAAATAAAGTTTAAAAGTGGTGTTATAAATGAAAGACACTGCCATTCTTCTGTTTTATTTTTCCTTATGTGCCATTTTGCATTTTGTTTTCATGCACTAGATCTTGCTTAGTGGGGTTTTTTTCACATATCTTCCTTTTCATGGAAGACTAGAGAGCTGGTCTGTAATGCAGAGACATCACACTCTTAATGGCAGCCTTGTCACTGTTCATGGGCTCTCTTCTCTGGCAAAAATGAGAAATGACATGCGTTTTGCAGTAGCATAGCTGCAGCAGCCCCTGCTAGCCTGTTGCCACCTCTGGACACCCAGAAGTGCCCTTTCCCTCTGGAGGAGTTTATGGCTTTATCGGAGGCGGGAAAAGGGAAGGGCCACAGGCAGCTTGGTCTGGGGGGTTATATCCTGGCTTCTTGAAAGAACATCTAGTAGTACTCCACACTCTTTCTAAGCTTTCCAGGGGTTGTTAAAAAAAACATGAGGATCTGTTAGTAAAACCCAGTTTTCACACAATACCAACAAATTTGTTTTTTCTGAACTTGTTATGTTAAGGCACTTTTTTTCCTGCTATGAGATGAACACAACTGAACTTTACATTGTGTCCATGCCTAGAATATGAAATGATGAGGAACAAATGTACTTCTGGCAATGTTCTCGGGCTAAGTGAGGCTGTAGATGGTCAATTAGGCTCGGGGATTCAGTAGAAGTTTAAGTATTTGCATATGATAGAATTGGCAGTTGTTAAAGTGTTTTATTACAGGGTTTGATCTAAACTATAATAAGAGTCTGAGCCTGGAAACAGAAAATCGTCCTTCCCACCAACAAAGCTCCATCCATTTTTGACAGCCAACATGACCAAAAAGCTGGAACTTCCCAATGGGTGTATCCCAAAGAAGAAATTTTTGTAATACAACCAGAAATGTGCTTTAGATCAGAAAGACTGGGTAGTTTTGATCTGCTTTTCTTTACATAGAACAACTTGGCCTTAGTCAGAAAACCCTTGGTATAAAACGTAGTTCTTTATCTGTTTCTAGCTGTTTGGATGATTGATTGCTTGTTTCATTTCTCAAGGATGCTTGGATCCTTAAGAGATAGATGTTTAATTCAATAAGAGATACCTAGAAATATTTAGGTTGGGAAAGAGTTTTAGGATTGAGTCCAACCACTAACCCAACATTGCCAAGCCCACCACTAAACCATGTCTCTAGGTGCCTCATCTATACCCCCGGGAATGGTGCCTCAACTACTTCCCTGGGCAGCCTGTTCCACTGCTTGACAACCCTCCAGGTGAAGAAACTTTTCCTGATAATAATTCTAAACATCCCTTGGCACAACTTTGAGGCATGCTTAGTTCAGTTGCCATTCTCCCTTCTACAATTTATTTGCAGAAAATGAAACTATCATGGTAGCTTGTGTGCCTCAAAGATCTTTCTGAAAACACAGATTCCCTTCAGCAATGCTGGACCAGGGGAACTGTGTCCTCGGGCACTTTGATATTGCTGCAGATGTGATGGTGTGGCTTTCATTCTTGTAGCATGGTGCTACAAGGCAGTGGTGAGGAGAAAAAGAGAATAGGGCCACATCTCCTGTTAAAGTCATCTTGGCTGTATGAATATGCTAGTTTTAAGAAAGTTAGAGACAAACTAGACCTTTCCTGGTTTTTTTTCTCTATAAAATACCCATTTTTATTCACAAACACACTGCTAGAACATTCCTGAGAGCATTGCTTGGAGAACATGGAAAGGAGTAATGCTTGAAAATGTTTCAGCAAATCAAGAAATGTTATGTAGGGGAAATAATTTCTAATGGAATAATCAGTAAGACAGCCAGAAGAAACCAGTGCTGGGATATAAGTGCTGGTAAACAGAAGTTTGAACTTGGTGTGGAAAACAAAACATTTTAGATGTAAAGTTTTGATCTTCCTGAAAAATAAACATCAAAAAATAAAACCCCAAATAATCCCACACAAACAAGCAACCAACCAAACAAAAATACACCAACAAAACCAAACGAACCGAGATTTTTAAATAACAAAACTAAACAAAAGCCCCCCAAAAATCACATCCCAAAACAAAAAACAAGTGGCTGATAGGCAAGATAGAGTTAATTTCAGTACTCAAAGGCCATCCTGATTCACTTTTGGGGATGGTGAAGAAATGTTAGCATGATGAGAGCAGTGCTTCCATGGGACAAGGAGGGATCATTCAAGTTTGGCTTTGCCAGTGTCATGAGTTTAAGTGCTTTTGTTGTGCTCAGACATCCTCTCTTCTCTTGCTTTACTGAGATGACACAATGAAGGAATAAAGCCATTTTTCAAAATACTTCTCATGCTCCTAAAATGTAGCTGTTAAGCGCACAACCTTATTCCTGTTTGTAGTGAAAGATTTCCGGTATTACGTGGTCAGTCGTTACTAATGAAAGATCACAGAAGTAAAGACAATAACAAACCAGTATTCACCAAAAAGCTTAACAAAACAAAATCATTGCATTTATAATTATGTTTTTAATTCCAGAGCTGCTCTGGGAGTTGTCGTATCGGGAGGGTTATTTCACTGATGGCTGAATCACAGCTCTTCTGCTGGAAAGAGCGGTATCAGTTTGACAACTCAGAGCTTTATTGCTCAACAGCTTTGAGCAGGAAGAGGAGCCGATAGTCATCTCGGAGGAGTCTGAGGACAGCTTCCAAAGCTGGAGCCTGGCCAGGAGTCTGGGCTAGGCTGTCTTGCTGAGAAACCTGTGCCAAAGTCTTTTCCTTCACCCACAGTCATCCAGCACTTCACATTTTGGTCTTGTTCTGTAAATTCTGTCTGTTTTTTAAAAAAACACTCTTCTTGAAAACCTTATTTTAAAATACCAGTGATCTAAAAATAGGACTTGAAATGCAAAAGCGGGGAATTTTTTTCCTCAGCCACTAGGTGTTTCTGGATATGCTCATTTTAGACATGTTGTCCAAGTGTCAGCTGGATGCTTTAATGCTGTGACTAGCCTAGCTCATCTCCAGTTGCTGTTCAAAAACAGGCTGAACAGAGTTGCTCTCTGTTGCTCTCTAGTCCTAGGCAAGCAAAAGCTTATATAAATTTTATGAATGTTAGACAATTTTGCTTGTTTTCTTCTTGTTCCAGTCTTCCATGTTCCCATTTTGTACATTTACACCAATGGAACAGTCAGCATTAAACTTCATAATGCCCCCGTTGGGTTGGAGATGACACCTCTTCCTTCCTCAAGGAGCCTATAGTACCTCAAAATGCAGCTAGCCCAGAGTACATCTGGGAATTTAACAAAGGCCTAAGTTTTATCACCGCATCAAACTTATTTCTTTCCCTTGGCTTTTTTCTTTTACTTTTCTTTGTTTCCCTACTGGGTTCTAGTTTGCATCCCCATAAAAGATCTTAGATTTGATGGGTTGTGTTACCTGGGATTCAGCATTGCTCTACTGCTTCAGATTATTTGGGTTTGCATTTTGGGTAGGGGTTTTTTTTGTTTGTTTTCCAGTTGTCTAAAGTTTCCCAGGCCTTTAGTGCTTTATATGCTGAAAAGCTTATTCTGTACAGGGTAGAAAAGCTACAAAAATGTAGCAGCTAAAAAAAGTCTTCAAATTCCTATACCTGTTCTTATGTTGCCACATGTATTCTTTCTGAGAATCTGGCTTTTTAAATCTCCACCTCTTTGCTGCATCCTTCATCACTGCAGAGACACCCTACTTGAGTAACTTTCCACTTATAGCAAAACAGCCCAGATACCTGTGCAGTGCATCAGCCTCACTCAAGAGGTGATGTTAATACAATAGTGTTACAATGCTAAAGCATTATTCTCCACCTCTCTCTTTTCATAATCCTCTTAATTTGTGTTGATATTGTGCTTATGTTCCAGATTATGTTAAGAATATTCATAAAAGCAGACTTACATGACCTTTCAAACTCTAGTAAACTGAAAGCAAAAATAAAATGTTCACTTTTGTTACAGCAAGGAAATTCTGAGTTAAGGGGGAGTTTTCACTTTTGGTAGCGAGAAAGATGAGTGCTTTGCATCTGTTGTGTATCTAATTGTCAGCAAGGTGATGGAAATGCAGCTCTCCTCTGCACTGTAACTGACTTAAAGAATGACCTAGGGATAAAATTATTTAACTCCAGGTTTTCACACCTGGCAAAGCAGTGGTTGGTGTCAGTGATGCGTATTGCTCCCAGCTGCAGACGGATGCTCTCTGATGCAGAACAATGACATGTTATGTCTTAAAGATGCAGGAAACAGGACTCACAGACCACAGATTTCTGAAACTCACAGAGGACTTTTGAATGCCTTGATTTTTGTCACTCTTCTTGATGCCAGCTGCTTTTGAGATGCCTGTTTGTTGCACTCACCACCAGGCCATTTTCTTAAACATTCCTTTCAGGATTTCAGCTTTGCTTCACAGCAAAATACAGTCAAAAACATTAATGATTTTTTGAAATGTCTGAATCTTTGAAAAGCATTTGGAAGTGATTAGCCAAAAAGCATTACAAGCAACTGCAAAAGTATTAGGAAACAATACTGTGTAACACAAAGAGCATTTGGCTAGGACAGGCTCTGGATGTGCTCTTCACTTCATATATGCTGTCAATCACTTTTCTTTGTTGCCTACTGTACAAAAGAAATTTTTTCCACCTTTGAAGTACATGAATTGCATTTGAGACCAATAACAGGGTCACCTAAAGGAATTTAGAGGCATTGGACTTGCAAATTCTTGTCCACAGTCTTGTCCACAGATGGTTAAATGGCACATTCACTACGCATGGAACAGGTTGTCTTTATCGTGCTGAAAATGAAGGTGTCAGATTTGTTGCACATGGATAGATCCATTTAGTGATATGACTATCTTACATATATGCAGCTCTATCCCCAGAAAAACAACTTGCCCTAACAGAAAAGCTCTGCCCCCTGTGCTTTTTCTGGGCCATGATGAGGTTTCTTTGGTCATATACTAGGAAATCACATAGTATTTACTATGTCTTGCAACTCTATTGCGAATACTGGGGGCTCTCCAAATCAGTACTCAGGCTCTGTAATTCAAGCCCTTGCCTTAAGATGACACCACTTAGCTAAAGAGCCCCCACAGCCATGTGAGGACTGATTTCCACAGGAGGAATTTTTCATGGCACTTACCTTAGGTTACTGAGAAAGGCCTTAGGTCTTTACAGTCTTTTGCCATGCCCCCTTTGCAAAATGGAAATCTTNAAAAAAAGTAAAAACCAGTCACATAGCAAATAAAAGGCAAAATGAAACATCAAAATATAGGTGAAAAGCCTATGAAAGGACTCCGTGTGCAGAGTATATATGTATGCATAAATGTATGTACACATGCACACACAACTTTCTGGATGCTTTCTGATTACATCCCAGTAAGAGCCATGATGTATCCAGGGTGTTTAGGTGACTGGTTTCCTTATGGTACTTTTTGCACCATATAAAAGTAATACTATTTGAAATAGATAGCTGCTATGGATCAGGAAAAAACTTGTACAGAGTACCACAGATAATTTCTTGGAAATCTGTCTCACTTAATTGTTTGTGAAGCAGGGTTTTTTTGTTTCTTTTTGAAAATCACCTGTCAGCATAAGAGCAGCATTTTTTTGTCAGTGATTGTTTTATATCAGAGTTTGTGTACCATAGACTTACTGTCCTCTAGTAGAAGTTTTCTCGTAAACAACAATTATATATATCTATATTTATATAAAGTACATTTCAACTTTGTTTTCCTTTTAGCAAAATATTCTGTATTTCATGAGTTTAGGGATTGTTTTTGCCAAGAGACTGGTTTTTGCCACTTGTAAAAGTCATTACGCTACTGGCTTCAGTCAAGATGGCCAAATGCAACATACGGAATTGCTGTTCTGTGGAAATGTGTTTATTTTTCCAAGAGGTGATTGTGGCTCCCAAAATAGCTTCTGTATGACTGTGTAGTAAATTTTAGATTTGCCAGTCTTGGCACTGTCCTTTCAAGCAATTTATTTCCTCCTCTATATTACTTCAACGGTATCTTTAATGAGTATATGTCTCAAGCAGTCACAAGGGCAATTTGAGTCCATCTCATTTCCTGGTAAACATGCAGCCTTCAGTGAAATAAGCTCTTCTGCATTTCAAGTTGTGTGCAAACTTTCACTTGCATTTATTAGCACTTCCTCAGATCAGCCAGTGCAAATTATAGCAGAAAGTGGAAAAGAAGACCTTTATTTTATTCCATTCTTGGGTGAGAAGAGTAAGAGGAAATAAAAGCATAATGTCTATTTTTACTCCTCTTTTAATATTAATATTGCCTAAGTGGGTAGTGCAAATCAAGCTGAATTGCTTTTATTCTAATAAGACCCTTGAATATTTGTCATGGTTTAACCCCAGCTGATAACTAAGCCCCACACAGCTGTTCACTCACTCCTCTCAGTGAGATCAGGGAAAGAATCAGAAAGGTAAAAGTGAGAAAACTCAAGGGTTTTGATAAAGAAATGTAATGGGTAAAGCAAAAGCAGCACACACAAGCAAAGGGAAACAAGGAATTAATTCACCATTTCCCACAGGAATGCAGGTGTTCAGCCATCCCCAGGAAAGCAGGGCTCCATCACACATAGTGGTGACTTGGGAAGACAAACACCATTACTCTGAATGTCCCCACCTTACTCCTTCTTCCCCCCACTTTGTATACTGAGCGTGATGCCATATGGTAGGAAATATCCCTTTGGCCAGTTGTGTACAGCTGTCGCAGCTGTGTCCCCTCCCAACTCCTTGGCACCCCCAGCTTCTCACTGGTGGGATGGAGTGAGGAGCAGAAAAGGCCTTGACTCTGTGCAAGCCCTGATAAGCAACAGCTAAAACATCTCTGTGTTATCAACAGTTTGCAGCACAAATCCAAAACACAGCCCTATACCAGCTATGAAGAAAACTGAGTCTATCCCAGCCAAAACCATCACAATCTATTTTATCCAAAAAGACACTGACAGGTATTGGTAGAAGTTTTGTCTGAAAACCAGGGAGAAATCTCAAAGCATTCCTCAGTGATTAGGAGAAAAAAACATATTACAGGGATGTCGCAACATGAAGAAAGCATCAGAAACGCAATGAAGGCAGAAGAAAGTGTAGTGAAGCAGAGGAAGGCCTATCTAAGGAGACCAGCAATTAGAGGGCTGCTCCTCCTTGCAATTTGATTAAGCAAATCTTGTCAATGGCAATGATTAAGGCTGTGAATCCTGACAAATTCATTAAAAATGCATTGTATGGTATTTTCACTTCCTGCAGAGCAGTCTCATTAAGCATTTCCCTCCATGGGACCCTTGTGTAGGCTCAGTTGCTAGACTTCCACAAGTTACAACATCCTTCACGCCTCTTGGGGCAGAAGCCAAGGTGCCTTCTGAAGAGGATGTATCCCTTTTCCTGCCAGGGGCTGGGAAGGGACAATGCAAAATAGATTTAAAAAAGCAGTGATTGTCTTTGGGAAGGGTGGCTGGTGGTCTGGGACCACATTGCTGAAAGCAATGGCAGGAGACATCTGTGTGGAGAGGGGGCCTTCCTCAGTAGAGTTCCATCCACAGCTCCATTTATCAGGGCTTTGCCAAGGACAAATATTTGGGGCTGGAGAGCAAAGGGCTGTGGGGCAGGGGGAACTTTCTCTTCGTCAGCTCTCAGCACCTTTCAGCTCTGTAGGGAAGATCAGAACTGCTTGGCGACAACTGCTTGGGATGGGGCAAGTGTGACGCTGTCTTCTGCAAGGTCTCATTTCAGAAACAAACTTTATCTCACAGTCTGTCCTTGTCAGAAATAAACTAACAGGCCTGTTCTTATTCTCAAAAAATTACTTCTGTTGCAAACGATTATTTTCTTCATTTTGGGGAAGAGATTTACAACAGAAATGCCACAAAAATTGAGTCGCTGCTTTACTGATAAGGTGATATTTACATTTACTTGTGGACTGTCTCTGTAACACCAGCTAAAGTCAGATAGCAAAACTTCCAGTCTACTTAAACCCAAATGCTTTCCACCTTCCTTTCTTTTTGGCTTTAATGCCGTGTTGTCCTATAGACTGAGTTATGATAATTAGTAATAAAAAATCCTTTAAAAAATACTGAAGGCCTGATTTATTTTTATATCAATAAAGCTTTTGTAATTTCTCAGCTGTCTTGTAGCTTCAGAGAAAATTCAGAGTACCAGCAGAGTAAGTGTAGTGTGGGAGGGGTTCAGCTGAAGCATAAATTAACTGTATTTCATTTCCCCTTAATAAAGAATTTCAGTTTTTCCACAGCTAACTGTATAATCAATTTGATCCCCTGCTGGCTTGCTAACTTGCTGTTGGCTTTGCTTCAATAATATCAAGCCTGTAATGAGGGAAATGGGAGGCTCTAATCACACAGAGGAGAAATAAGCAGCTGCAACAGAACGTGTAGTTTAACTGTGCAGAATTTTGCTGCGGCTTTTATCGCTGAAGAGCTCCAATACATTTCCCCCCATGTCCGCCTTGCTTTGGAGACTAAAAAGCAGTGTACTCCTCCAGACTCATTAATCATATTTCACTGATTGGGTGACACTAAATACTTAAATCCTATTCAGTTTTCAGCAGCCTTGAGCTCACTCCTTCATCTCTGTAAAGTTTTAGCTGTAAGCTGTACTTGCGTAGCCAGGGTGCATTGCAGCTCTGTTTTGCTGTATTAGTAATGTCACATAATTCGTTCCATTCTGCTGTGAAATTGTTAGTCAAAGTATGCTTTAATTGTAACATTATTGTGCCACAAGTCTGGGAGTGCTTATAAAGAAAAAAAGAGAATAAATACAGTATAATAACTGCTGAGTTTGTTTTTCCTGCCTTCACCATGCCTAGAAATTATACCCTGTGTTATGGGTTTGTTCAGTTACTCACTTGTAATTCCACATTTTTTTTTCCAACACTTTGGGTATACAAGACACAAGTTAAACATACAAGATAAACAAAGATTATCTTTAGTCACAGTATCCCCAGACAAAAGACTCTTCTGAGCTAGCAGTCTCCACGCCTACATTTCTATTTCTGCTCTTCATTCTAAATGCTCCACTTCTCGTTGCAGATAATCTGCCTGGCAGAACTCTGCAAAAAGGAAAGTCTTTGTGTCAATTTAAACATTTTAGCTGTTTGTCTGGGTTTTTTTTTTTTTCATTTGGATTGGGTTTTGTTTGACTTCACTATTTGTAGGGGAATGACTTCTGCTTCATATTTGAGGGTTTTTTTTGCTTGCCAGTGCATGGGGGAAATAACTGGTGAGAAGAAGTGGGGGTTAAAGTTCAATTTTAGTTTTCTGCGTCATTTGATCTCATTTTGACTTGTGGCCATGTGATCAGGCAGAATTCAGTGCAAGGAGAGGCAGAGTGGGGGAGGCTGAGCAAGTGTCAGAAAAGCTTAGAACAAAAGTAAAGATCATTAACTAAAATTTGTTTTTGTTTACTTTTTGCCCTACTCCCCTCAAATTATTAATATAAAAGTATACTTCATAAACAATTTCTTGTTGCTTCGTGTCTTGTTTTGAAGTCCCCTAAATGCAGAGCCCTGATGAAAAAAAGCAATTTTTAATTGCACACAAGCATCACAAGTCAATATTGCTGCAAAGTTATTTGCCTATTTTCTGTGTCATTAGAAAATCCTTGATGTCATTCCAGAATATGTGCCGTTTATGGTGAAAATTTAAAAACCAAAGTGATGTAAATGTAATTAGGAAAACAGTCTTGGTTTGATTTATAAACAGGATGATGCTTACCATTGATTCTGCCAATGCAGTGCATATAGCAGCACATGAAATGGCCCTCTTCTTGAGAGAAAAGAGATCAGAACTCATTCATCACTCTTTTTTTTCCAGCACTGAATGGCTGTCACGCTGTATGTGCATGCAGGCAGGTATGTGAACACGTGGGTGCCTGCTCAGGTATCAGGAAGCTGAGGGGAGGTCAGAAGCTTTCAGTCTCAGAGGACCACGCTGTTACCAACAGTGCCAGGGCTCTGTTTTTTCTACTACTGTGTTTGGGCAGAACTCATTAGATACAGCCCAAAACCAGAGCACACAAGAAATCCTGTGGGCCACAGCCTGGCAGGGTGGAGTCCTGGGGATGCTGCTCAGGGCCAAGCAGCAGCTGGAGGTGCCATGGAGGAGACAGTCTGGCTGCAAATCAGGGATAAGCCAAGTTCATGTGCTTATTGCAAACATCATGGGTAACAGCCCGAGGAAGAGTTTTTGAGGAGTGAGGGATCCTAGATATGTGATGGTGAGCATCCTCTGATACTGTCTTGTATGCTGGCTGGACTGAGCAGTTCCACTTCCATGTTGTTTTCTAGTAGGATCCCGAGATTTATGCAGCAGATGAGTCTATCTTGGCTCAAAAGACAGAGTTGCATTGCCTTTTAATTCTCGTGAGTCACCATTTTCAAGCCTGAGTGCATAAAATTAAGGATGAGAAGCATGTTGTTTTGGTTTTAGCCCTTAAGAAAGGAAAAAAAAATATTATTAATGAAGTTTTACAGTTCTCCCTCTGCATAAGGAAGAGTGGTTTTTATTACAACATGAGTACTCCAAAGTTTCAGAGAATAACAGCAGCACTGAGGAAGAAGTGCACACAAACCCTACAGGGTCTGTAGTAGCAATTATATTTATTAGAAACTAGGCCATGAATTGCCCGTCCTCAAGACATCTGCCAGTAGCAACCATTACCTGAAGTACTGGTTGAGAGAGAAGAGTTGAAAAGTCTTGAAATAGAGTCAGGGACAGCACAATGTAAAGGAAGCTTTGGCAGGATGAAGGAGTACCAAAATCTAATGGCAGTGGTACTCTTTGCTAAACAGTGAAGTTTGTGGCTATACACTTCAAGTGATTTAATATGATTTGAGTGTCAGCTTTCAGAATGGCACATTATTAAAATGTTGGTCAGAATTCTTGTGAAAAATGCAGATAATGAGCTCCTGGTCCTCATGATGAATATTGTTCATGAAATAATTTAAGAATTATTGAGAGCACATACATCTGAAAAGAAGCTGCTTGTCTTCTTTCAGATCTTGACTCTTTTGTTGTGACTGATGTAGATGTCATTTGGCACAAGGCCTTTGCAAAATGAAGCCTTTCTTCGTGGGACTAGCAGAGAGAATGACAACCCATTTCTAATTTGCCACCATTCATCTGCAAGAGACTTTGAATGGTTTCTGGCTGGAATGATTTGACTCAATCAAAAAATATACCCATTGCCAACCCCCTTCTTCATTTCCCTCCATCATGTTTTATCTAATGTTTCCAAACTTTGCCTCCTGTAAAATTTGTGAAGGGGAGATTTCAAAACCTCTTAAGAGTTTAATGTTCTCCTTGCAACCTTTAAGACCTTTTCTCTCTTCCTACCCTTCATTTCAGTTCGTTTCAATCTATGCCAGCGTGCTGCCTGTCTTCTGGGAGTGAAAACTGAGCCATATTTAGCTAGAAGGAGTGTCTTTCTCTGCTCTATTAGAAGAGAAATGCCACAGTAGCAGCCTGAATTTTACATCCTTTTTGTGCTACTGCGTCACGATGTGAAACTGCCTCCAAATCACTGTCTGGTGTCACCTGCAGGGCTGCCTGGGCACACCTGCTTCCAGTGCTCCACCTTCCCTTCACTGGCTTTGCCTATACTCTCCTTATAATAATTTTCAAAGCTTGTTATTATATTTTCTTACACTGTTTTCATTGTCTCTGGTTTTTGTTTTGTTTTGGTTTTTTAATACTATCTCCATTCTCATTAATGCCATCAGACCCTCTCATTTTAGCATTATGTGATGTGATTAGCATGTTGTTTACAACATGTTCTGCCATTGTATTAATGAAGCTGCTAAATGAGATGAAACCAATTTATAAACCTCCTTAAGCTCATAGAAAGCTAAATAAACTCACATTCTCACTGCTTACCTTTCTGGTTTTTAAAGATGGCTTTAAATGGCTTTCAAGCCTTGTAAGTCAGCTTGAAGTCACCCTTTATGCAAGATTAACAAGACACATCACCAACCGTCACACAAACCTGTGAAACAGGCCCTGCTATTATTTCATGAGGACAACCAGGTTGGGGATTGCAGGTGTTACTTCCATTTTCAAAGCATTTTAAATAAAATTGTATTATCAATTTTTAAAGCAATTGTTATTTCTTTCAGGTGTATTCAGATCTTTGCTGAATCTTACTTGAAACTACCATTTTCTCTTCTGATCTGCTGCCTTGCAATAAAAATCAAAGCATTCGAGCACTTCCTTTATGAGCTTACTCATTATGAGTCTGGAGAATGTATGTAGAGAGATAAATGTTCTCCAGAATACTCTCTAGTAATTTCTGAATTTTAATTTAGAGAGTAGGCACGCTGTGGCTACAAGTCGAGACCATGGGCTGTATAAGACACTTGATGTTGGGAAAAGGGAAAATGAAGATTTTGAGTAGACCCAAATATAGGGCCTTATATATTTTCTTTCTGGCCTTAACTTTCTCCAGAACATATTCAAATACCTTCAAACAGTTGTATCTTACTTTTTCTGGACAACAGTCTTGATTGTCATGGATATCCTATACACAGGTATGTTAAAAAGATTTACCTGCAGCTTTCTGGCTGAAAAATAAAAAGCATTGTGAGAGTAGTAATAAAAATACAGCATGTATCACTTTATTATAGTTTTATAATGCTCTACAGAAATTAAGGCACCACTGCATCCTGTGCTATTAGCATTAATTGCACCAACTAATCATGGTAATATGGTCAGAGAGGAATTTGTCAGCATCACACAGCACTGTGGTTAGGTTGTGTCACTGAAAGATATTCCTGGCTTTTAGTTTGGTACTTTCCCAAAACATTCAATACATCTGATATGAGTTTGCTTGTTAGTGATTATTCTGATGTTCTAGGAGGTTGTTTCTCCATCTCATAAATAAGCTGGAATTTTTTTCTTCGTAGTTTTATCAGATAGGATGCTGCATTTTACTTTTTCTTTTGAGGAGGTGTGACTTACGTGTTACTTATTCATTGTTGGACATTCCACTGTACTCTGCCGCTGCCCAAAATTTTCACAGGAGTCAGTCAAAATATTCATCAAACTTTGTGCAGTTGTCTATTTCCTGAAGGTAATTTCAGGCCACAGTTTTAACAAATTGCTAGTTATTCTGTGTGCCCCATTTTCTGAGAAAACATCAGAGGGGACCTGATTTTCAGAAAGCACTGAGGACAGGAGAACAAACCACATTAAAGTTTCAACTACCCTGAAATTACCAACTGTTAAATCTTGACAATCATTCATTTCCCCACATTGTACCCAGTACTTTGCTTATCATCTAGTATTAGAAGTAACAAGTGTTTTCTCTTGCTATATATTTGCTGTAAAAAGTACGTAATTGAAGAAATTTTGATGAATGTATAATTTCTGTGCTATGCCAGATTTATAATAATTATTTTGATTGTGTTAAAACTACATAAATACCAGTTTTAAATCCCTCTCTCAATTGATTTTATCTTGCTTATTTATTATGATTTAATTTAGTATTTTTCACTTTGTTTTTATACTTTGCTTGGACCTGGAGTTATGATGGTCCCTCCCACCCTTACTTATTCATATGGATTTTCAACATTTTTTCCTTAGGGTATCAATTTCTTTCACCAATCTCATAAAGATACCTTGCTCTCCTGTCTGTAATCTCCTTTCTGCAGTGACTGGTTTTTTTTCTTTTGAAATTTAATGCAGCTATAATTCTTTCTTTGACTTTCATCCTCATCTTCTAATGAAATTAAACATTCATGTCACAAAACTTGTGCTCAGTAAAACCCAAAGATCTGTTTAGTGTCTCAAGTTATATTGTAGTATTTCAGTGAAGGGCTTGGACAACTGTTCTTCATTTCTTAATGGAACTCTAAGCAAAACCATGTTAAATGAGGATTTTTTTAACTCTCCATTATTTTGTTCATTTTGAAAGATGATATCTGAGTTTTCCATGTGAAGTTTCTAAGTTCATTCTCCAGCTAACCTAAAAAAATATGTTGTTTACTTTAAAAGATTTCAAAGTCTGGGCAAGCTAAGATAGGGGGACTCAAGTCCATTTGCATGACAATATTATACTACAGGTTGTATATTCTTTTCTTCTACAGAAATGGGATTATGGCACGAATATACAGGATTTCTTATCCATATAATTTGATGGCAGGAAATATTAAAATAAACTATAAACTCAATTTGCAGCTTGTCTTAGGGAGGAAATTGCGATATTACTGGGTAAAATACAGATTGCAGACTAGCAACTAAAAAACATGGATTTGCAGAAATAGAACGATTACATAACGTTCTCTGTCATTTTCTTTCAGTAACATTGAATATAATTACCTTACCATTTATCTCAGTAAATGTTAGGTTCCCAAACAAAGCTACATAAACAGAAATTTTTGTATCCTTTAAAAAAAAGACCTTGAAGAGACTTCAACTACCTATATTCTTGATGAAGCCTCTACATCTTAATTCAAGCAATCAAATTAAATAAGGAATTAAAGTCCAAAGAAAACAGTTATTACTTTGTGGGAAATTCACTTCTACAAACAGAATTAGTATACTTTGTTAATTTTTTACAACAATGAGGACCTAATTTTTAAAGGTGTTGAACATCTAATTAGTTCATAAGTGAATTAATTGCTTGCGGAAGGTGCTCTATGGAGATACAAGGAAATTGCAAATTAAGCTTTGCTGCTGTGAGCTCCATCTCTGTGCATCAGGCCCATTGGCATCAGACGTGTTTTTCTTATGCTCATTTCAGTCCTGCTCACGTATGAGAAGTCAAAATGGGTGCCTGTTGGTACTGAGTGCTGAGGCTGCTCGTCTCTGGTGTGCTGCTGTCTGGTACCCAATGTTGTGTGGCTTCTGATGAAATGCATCGCCTACGGCAGGCAAGCTGAGGGGTTGTCCTTTGTTACCATTGGGTAGGGACTTTTTTTTTTTCCCAACCTTCCCCCCCATCAAACTGGTGTCCAGGTTTCAAGAAAAGAGGTTTCACAAAAAAAAAAAAAAGCAATATTTGATATTTGTTTTCTTTTTAAAAAGCAAGAAACAAGTAAATATCAGAATGTTTATTATTTTTGTGTTGTTTCCTCACATAACTCAATTGCTTTGAATTGACAGCAGTGCTATTTTTTTCTTCCCAGTGCCTGTGAGGAACTGCTGAGGTTGAGCATTGGCTCTGGAGAGCTGGTGAACCACATCACACTTCCCAGCACCTACTGAGGCAGGTGTCCCAAGCTCCAGCCACCCCTGAGATCATGTCCTTCCCCCTCGTGGCCTCCTATCTTGGTCAAGATGAAAAAGAAAGCAGCTTCTCAGTTGAAAAGGGAGCCTGCGGATTTTTTAACAGTCTCAGTGAAAGAGGAAGTAAAGACCAAGAGAAGATATGATAAAGATAAGGATTGATTTAAAGGAGTGCAGCTGGGGCAAGAGTACCCTACTAGAAACCTTCCAGGTTATAATCCAAGAGGTGCATATTCGTGCCTCAGTCCTGGCTTGAACTAAAATGGACACCTTGACCCAGGTGTTACGTAACATCTTATTATTTTGGCTAAGATGTCCAAAGTAGTGTTTTTGTTTTCTAAAAGTTGAATGCTTGTATTGCTTTTTCCACAATTAAAACCATGCTGGGATTGGTAGTTTTTGTCAGCTTTGAAAGTTTGGCTTCCATAGTAGTTTAGTTGAGAAGTTTTACAAGGACCTGAAGTATTTACAAGCACCTTCATCGCCTAAAGTCTTGCCTGACTTACAATACCTCAGCACCTATTGCATCTGGAGCCCCCAAACACACATGAATTTGGATGTGACGGTAGGGCTTGATTACTGGTGTATAAAACACAGCAATTGACAGTGAAATAGTACAGCTGTTCTGTGCTTTTTAATAAAAACCTAGTATGTTTAGGGAATTTCAAGCCTTAAGTTTGGAGCTGATACACTGCAAGCTGTTTGGCTTCCATTGCCTTGCTCATTGCAGCATTTCCTCCTTAGAACAGGCAGTAAGGAGCAGTATCAATAGAAAGAACCTGCAATACAGTGAGATGACTGCTGTTGGCTGGAAAAAAGCATAGGATATAGCCAAAGAAAAGCTGGCTGTAATCTGCTTTTAGTGCTCTTTTTTCTGAAGTACGGCTTAGTTTGCTCTGTGTAAGTGATGTCAGCCCTGCAGTTCCACCCCATTTCATGGGGCAAGGAAAGGGTAACACACAGCTCTCACAGGAAAAAGAGCTGACGCAGGAGTTTGATGCAGATTTCTACCTACCTGTGTGTGAACCAGTTACACAAGAACTACAAAGTGTTCTTGTCCTCTTTTTATTTTTTTCCAGTAAGTGGTAGTTGCAGACACTGTGATTTGAGTTAGGGCGAGGTTCCTTTCTGCTTGTATTTAGAATAATACTTGCATTTACAAAACACAGTGTAGGGTTGAACCTTCACATTGTGCCTTTTGGCAGCTTTTTTTTTTCAATAAAATCAAGCCATATTTCATTGTTGAGTCTATTGCAATCTGTATAGGATTCTCTCATGTGTTTCTATCTGGATTATAGGGAGGTAGGTAGGTCTTAGAGAAACATATGAAGTTTGAGATTGCTGCAGGTGTAAAGACATATTTACATACCTTGACTATTCAGGAACTTAATTTTTTTTTTCAATAAACCTTTCCACTTGCTCTGAAGTAGCAATTCAGTCATGATTTAGTTATGGATTATGGGATATCTAAAATGTATGCACATTTCCTTGTGTAAGAAACAACTTGATTTTCATTTTCACTTTAATTTGCATTTCATTTCCAGAATTTCTGACTCCAGTCACCAAACTGGCATGGTGCATGAAAAGAGGAGAAATTTTCTCTTGAAAGTGGTCTTGTTTATTAGAATTTTATCTACTCAGACATTCACATTTTTATCTTCTCTTTTATCACTTTGTCTTTTTGCCCTGACTTCAGCATGTTTACTTAAAATGGCTATGAATAATTACAGCTGGTGATTTTATAGATGTCATTTTATGTCTATAATGTGTATATAGGCACATTTCTAGATATAATACATTGTATTAGAAGTGATACATATATGTTCTAAAAGCAATATATTTGAATGGTGGTGTTTAGATGAAATTCCAGATGTTTAAATACTCTGCTTCTACAAAATAAACAGCATTAATTAGAAATTACTCTTGCATTACTTCTTCATTCCATTGTTTGGGGTTTGCCAACTTACTTGATTTTCTTGTTTGAGTTATGTGAATTAGGAAGACTTAGTAGACATAGGCAAGCCTACTACTCCCTGCTCATGCTCTTCCTGATCTCCATGATTACAATTTATTTCTTCTAGTTTTTGTCAGAATAGTGAGGAAATGTAAGGAAAATAAGCTTACACAATGAGAAAATTGCAATTTATTACTACATAGCTGCAGAGGCCTTTTGAAGTTTAAACAGAAATATAATACCTGGCTTCTCTAACCAATGCATTTTCTTACTCCTTTAAAATTTGCAAGTATTCACAAACAATGTGTCAGTGAAGGGGATGCTAAGACACTGTGGAACTGACCACACTTTAAAGTAATCAATCAAATAGAATTCCTGAATAATATCACAAGCAGTTCCTACATAGAAAAGGCATGTAAGCAATTTAATAGCAATGTGTAATATTTTACTCAGTTTTCATGCGTAGATTATAAACTAAAAATTGCATGTAAGATAGCCAGTATGGAAAACCAAACCACGTGTGTGAAAAGTTAATCAACACATTCAAAATTATACTCAAGTTATACACATTTATACATTGTTTTCCTTGAATAGAGCTCGCTCCACATGTCACAATTCAGGGTTCCCAGCCTATGACTGTTAATTAAAGAAAAGGAAAGACTTTATCAAAGTAGTAGGGGATGAGATTTAAGTAATATCAAAAAAAAGCGCTTTTTTTGCTGGCAGACAGGCTTTGTCTCAATATTATAAGTGTTGGATTGTTTGGGGTTTTTTAATTGTATCATTTTAACAGAAAAAAAAGAAATACATGGATCTACAAGTAAGTATAAAAACCAACCTTTAAAAAAATACATTGGTAGCAAATAAATTCAACTAAATACATGTTTGGAAGGCATATTTTACTATGCATGATTTTGTCTTGCAAGAACCAGCTAAAACCAGGCCCACTAGCTTCAAACAAACACATTTCAGTTTCTGACTCCAAATACCTTAAATAGCCTCCTGATTAGCAAGGTGCTTAGGCATGTAAGTAGTCTCAGTGAGTATCCCCAGCAAAGCTAAATATATTTGCCAAATCACTTAACTAAGGGTGTCTCCTGAATTTTTTGAATTGTTGCATTGTTTACCCTGCTCTAGTTTCTACCAAGTGACTCAACGACAGTTTAGCAGCTGGAGTAGGACAGCTCTCTATCATACCAAACCCGTACTTGGCCAGAGTTTCATTGTTCCCTTTAACTCCACTCTCTAGGTGGAGGGTGAGGATGCGGCTTGTAAGTTGGGTTGGAGCGATGGG
>VXBC01004469.1:720882-735789 GCA_013399945.1 Ploceus nigricollis | reverse complement strand
GGAGGGGTGCGGTGGTGCCCGCCGCCTCCGCGGAGGGCGGGTGCGCGGCCTCTCCCCTCCTCCGCGGGGGGCGGGGTGTGCGCCGCCGCGGGCACCGCGCGGCTGCGAGGCTGCGGGCCGAGGCGTAACTGGAGCCGTATCCCTCGCCTGCCTCGCTGCCCCTCGTTCCTTTGCCGCCGCTTGGGCCTGAGCGTTCTCCCCAGCTCGGGGACCGCACTCTGCTCTTGCCGGAGAGGGCCATTCAGGCCATGTAGTTTGTGGGAAACCTGCCCGAGAGCCTAGCAGAAAAAGGTGGGGGAGAGAGAAATTAAAAAAAAAAACCAACAAAAAAACACCCACAAAAAAAAAAAAAACCCAAAAAACAAAACCAAACAAAAAAAACCCAAAAAAACCCAACCAAACAAAAAAAAAAAAAACCAGAAAGAAACCAAACAAGACGAGGTGGTTGCTGGTAGTCACTGGGAAGTTGTGGCATCTGTATATCATGATATAGACTTAGTTTGAGTTAGCCTGTATACTTCGGTCTGAAGTGTATGTGGGACACTCTATAAATATACTTGTAATTTAGCTTGGAGAGTCTCCTTGTAAAAGGAGAACAGCCTGCTTGTTCGATAATAATCAATTGTTTTTATATTTCTTTCTTTTTTTTTTTTATATCTCAGAGTAGTAAGAAGCAGGTGAATAGGCTTTAGAACTCAACCCATAATGTTTAAGTATAATTTGAGCTAAGCATATAGTGCCTGGCTGTGGCAGTTACAGCAGAGCTCTATTGCCACTGTAAATAAGTAAACATTTAAGACTGCCTGTGTTTGTACTTAAAGCATTTTTTTTCATTTTTGTTCTGCTATTGTGGGTGAAGGCAGTCATTTGGATTTTATCCCTTTGGGTTTTTTATGTACTGAACTATAAAAACGACCCTAGTCAATTAATTTCCTGGCTTCTTATAACCCAGTGGTAGCATTGGGCCACCTGGTGGGCTCCTCTCATGGGGGAATCCTCTGGCAGCGCCCAAAGCTGCCAGTCCACTGTGTTGGATGCTCTCTGAGAAATGCCCATGTTGTAGATAATTTTTAATGTCATACCGAAACTATTACACCCCAAAGCAGAGATCTTGTTTGCTTAAACACAGCTTAATGCGGATGGAAACTGGTTGTTTTATCGCACTTGATGTAGGTACTGGGTGCCTCCTACTTTTTTCCAGAAGACTTGTTTGTTTACGTCAGCAATGGTGTCACAAATAGGATATAGCAGGTTTGCACATATTTCAACGTATGGATGTGTATGCAAGCACTATGGGCACTGATGCATTTGTATCCCTTACTTTTGCATTTGTGGTAACAGCTCTTTGGGGACTGGACACAGAAGTTGGCTCTGTTGTGTCATATGAGATAAGGAAAGTTGTAAATTGCCCCCAAATGGTTAATTCATAAGTGGAGAAGCTTAATGTTCATAGGAAATCTTGGTTATCTGCAGTCTTGAATACTTTGTCATGGACTCAACCTTCAAAAATATTGAGTACAACTTTAAGAAGAAAGGTTTCATCTTTTTTTAACATCTCACAATATTTTGAAGAATCTCATTTTTAATATGTTTTTATCTCGATGGGCATTATACAATAAATGCATGTCAAACGTGCTGTATTCGCCTCATCTTTTTAGTCACTGTACTCTTTTAAATTTCACATAAAACCTGAAGATTTCTCAACTTAGTTTTTTCTCAGGCTTGTGGTCTTTACTAGGGAGAGAATCCATGTCTGATGTGGTTCTTCAGTATCTCTGCAGTGTCTGAAGGCACTTCTTTACTAAGTGTGTAAATTCCTCATTGTGTGTCCTCATGGTGTCAGTGCTAAATTTGAAACTCAAGACATTTGAATACTTCATTGCCATCAAGAATGGTGCTTTTGGAACCAGTTTAAGTTTTTAAACTGGAATCGTGTTGTTTGAGAGAGAAAATAAAGGTTATTTCTGGTGGAAACATTAGAAAATATAAGGGATTTATTCACATATAGTGTAGTGTATTGCATTAAACTGAGACTCTGAAGTAAAAATTAATTACTTAAGAATAATGTTTATGTTTTTATAATCATTTAGGGTGTAGCTTGCTCATTAGAACACTGAAAGGCTCTGTTGAAAGAGGCATGTAAACCGTCTGTAGTGTTGGCATTCCCAACTTTTCCCTCCGTCCTCCAAAAATCCAGTAAGAGCTAGCCCATCTGCAGGGAGGCCAGATTTTGCAGCAGGAAGAACAAAGTCAGTGAGCGAGCCAGCTGCTGCTACAATGCCCACTGTCTTCTGCTCCTTGCCTTTGTTGCTGATGTCACCGTCTCATTGGCAAAATCTGGGCTTCTGCGCTCAGCTGGAGTTTCTCTAGCACCTGACACCAGAATTGCAGAGGCTTAAGAGGTGTAAGCCTTGAGGATGCTGTCAGTTCATTTGGAAGAAAAAGACAACTAAAGACTGCTACCAAATTTAAATATAAACGTAACTCTCTTTGTCTGCCGAGCACTAATAGATTGTTCATTGGAGAAAGGGAACGCTGAACTAAAACTGTTCTTGCCATGTTCAGTTCTTTGTACATTTATTGTGGCTGGCCTCTCTAAACAATGCAGATTGCATGCAAGTAGGTATATTTAATAAATTTCACACATTTATTCAGTATTCTGATAGGCATTAAAATGCTCAATATTCATTTATGTCCATGTTTGGCTTTAGAGGTCAGAGGTTAAATGTGTTGTTACTGTATGTACTCTGCTGTGTGACACAGCATTTTAAACTAAGAACAGAATAACATTGATAATTACTTTATAGAAGGTATATAACAGCATTCATTCATCCACCCATTTTCTACTGTTAGTTAACTTAGTTACAGACAGCTACTCTGGCAGGATCCCCTATTTTTATTTTTAAATGAGGTGAAGTTCACTGCACTGCTTTATTTTTGTTAGTTGTTAAAACATTCTTATACTTCTGGCAGCAGATAATGACAAATTCTTCAATGTAATGCTCGGAGCAAGGGAGGCGGAGAGGGAGAAACAGGGAGGGAGAGGAGGGGAAAAACCCTCCTGAGCATATGGAGACATCCAGAAAAAGATGTGCATCGTCAGCTGTGATTCCATTGTGTGCTTGCAGACAGGATCTGAGCTCTTCTTCTCTTGGGAATTTAAACCTTACAGAAGTATTCTTTGGCTTTTACCCATCAGGATAATGGAGCTTAGACAACATATATTTAATGTATTTATTATAGATAATATTTTGATAATATTTTATGATTTCAGGGAATAAAATACAGTTTCCAGGACTCCAGCTCTGTGTTGGAATAGCATTTTAAACAGTCATATGTATTGCTGAAATGGTAACTTAGAGTAATAAGAATAATTTCTAATATTACATCAGTGGTTACATATTACAAAAGCATCTTACCAATTCTAGAGTTAGTAGTTTGTCACAGTATTTACATTATGCAAACACTCCCTATTTTAATGATTCAGTAGCTCAGCCTTTTCAAAACATACCAAGTAGAAATCTGACATGAAAAATGACAGGTTGTATAGTTTAATCAATTTAGGATACAGAATTAGAAAAAAAAAAGACAAAAAACCCAGGGTATTTTTTAGACAGTTTTAGGACAAAGCAATTTTGTCAGTGTTGTGAGTATTCAGAAATAGCATTTATATGATGGAAAAATGAGTGGAAGAAATTAATTTTCTTTCATTCAGCCTTGCATTTACCTATTACCTAGAAGAGCCTTTCCTCTCCTGAGCATCTGGAATATTTTTGCTGATTTTATACAATTATTTTGAGTTGATGAATAGTTTGAAAAATAGATCTTGAATGTGGTAGATTTGCTGCACTGTGTTTTGTAACTGTTTATGATTTTTCAATCTTTTTCTGTGGAAATTGCACGTTATTCAAATTAAAGACTAATGGAAATTTTATTTAAGAGTTTTATGGATATATAATGGAAACGATTCCTATGGAAAATGTATCGTCATCAGAGTGCTTGACATCTTGAAGTTTGAAATTAGTTCATTAATTTAAGTGTCTGAAGCTATACCGCAGCATATTAACAATATGCACATTTTTTTCTTCGGCAGCTTCATCATTATGCTATTCCAAGTCTTGCATTTCCTTAAATGGCTTCCATAACAATCTCCCATTAATACAGTTACTGACAGATATTATTTTTCCTTTGCTCTCATTTTAGCAGTTACAACTGATAGTAAATCTCACTCTTTCTATGAGTGTGCTCCCATTACTTAGATATTACGAAGAAGCTTCTTTGGAATGTGCATTTGCCTTTTGCAGCTAAGATTCAATGTCCTCAGTAAATCCTATTTACATTTTTCTCTTTGTTTTTAAACTTCAAGAAGTTATTTTTTGCTTGGAAAGGAAAACTTGTATTTTGCTAGAATAGTCCCCATTACATGGAAACCTTTATTGGATTAATGAAAGGGCAGAGGGTATAGGTGACAAATTAATTAAAATATCTACCGAATGTGTTGATTTATCCATAAATCTTAGGTAGTATGGATCATATGAGCTTCTGTGAGGGGACGTAGTGAGAACATATATCTGCTGTAGTGTTGACTGAGAGTTGCTATTTTGATGCTTTTTTAGTGAGCTATGTAAGACATATTGTTGCTCTTGGGTAGGATTTATAGTGGGCATATCACAATTGGCTGCTTTATTGGCTGCCTCAGTGGAGAAGCCTGGGACTGAAGAATGGGCATGGAAAGTGAAAGAACATTTTGCTTGTTAAGTCAGAATTATTATAGAATTTTATTCTTACTCTGCCTATGCTGTAATTCATCTGTGTGTGAACAGATTTAGTTTTTCATTGCTGTCAGTATTGATCTCTAATGAGCCTGGCCCATGGATTTTGAAGAAAATGACTCCAATTAAAAACAATGCAGTTTGTCACCTATTTGTACCTCATGGATTATGTACGAGATACTAAACTGCATTTAAAAAGGAAACTTCTTCAGAATAGAGGAAACTCTGCCTGTGAATAAATTTGAGAGTATATACTGACACTTTTATTACACATATTTTTATGAACTTACAAATTCATCATATGCCTGTGTGATGCAATTAGAAACTAATAAAAAATCTGAAAACCCAAAAAACCCAAAGCAACCCGAACCCTAAGAAAACCCAAGGTCATAAATTTTAATACTTGTGAATCTGAGAGTTCAAGTATCATCTAGGCTACAGTGGAGATTATTTTTCTTTGTTCTGCTTGCACCATGCTTTGAGTTTGCAAAGTAGCTCTTCAGCCCTTTCACTTTACTCTTTCGAAATTATTGTCAGGACTTGCTGACCAAGTACTTATATATTCTGAGAAATACATGTGATTATTGTCAACTAATTTCACTTGCTAGTCTCACTCAGTTTTATACCTTGGTCTCCAGATACATGAACAATGTCCTTGTCCTGTTCTATCCATTTTCTGAAATAGATTCTTTGTGGAGGAATATTGAGTGTATAGAAATAAATAAATAAATTCCAGTTTTCAATTATAGTCTCAAGGAGAAAAGCTCTTCTTCCAGTCTAAATCTTTGGTTTTTTTCCAAAATTAAAATTTACAGCTAGAAATGTACTATTTTCTTTAAATGAGTCCAGAAGAGCTGTTGCTATTATCTGGGATGCAAAAAAAAAAAAAAAATTAACTTGTTGATACTTTACAGGCTATAAAATGTAGCTCTAATAGCATAGTTTAAAGGTTTTTTTATTTTAATTGCTTGCCAATTTTTGTTGGCATTTGCGGTGCAAACATACTTTTGCTTGTTTTGCTGGATTTTTTTAAGCGTTACTCTGAAACAAAGATACTGAATTTTTCATGAGGCCTCAAAATATTTTCTTGCTACAGTTCTGTGTGAAGCTGGTGATAACTGCAGGATGATGAAATCATTTGTGGCTCCTTTTCTTCTTAGTTTAGGAATGATGGAACCTGGAGACTCAATGTAGATGAGAAAAGCCTCACTAAGCTCACCAAGTTCATGCTCACTAAATTTGCATGCTGTGGATGATCTCTTCCAAGTATGTCTGAAAGTGGCAGTTCCCACTCCTTTTCAGCTTAACTGTGGTTTGTAGCATTGATGTTACGTGTTTTGTTCACAATGAAGTTTTTATGGACCATGGAGGTAAATGCGCCTTAGGTACCTGGAATAGAGACCACAGGGGAAAATAAAGATGTAAAGTGTTCTGAAGTCAGAAGACAGTGTGTTATTCTGTTCCATATCAATTGTTTTTAGTTGAGGTTTTTTGACCTTTAAAAGAGTTTTCTTTTACTCTTTGTGGGATGGAGGATTGGATGGTGGTGTTGGAAAGTGGCAGGTGTGGCTGTGGTGTATTCCATTTTTATATTGTAGGTAATGTTGATAATTTGTATATTGTTCGAGGCTGTGACCTGCTCTTCATGTGGGCCTTTGTGCACCACTGTTAACAGAGTTATGCCACTCTGAGACCTGGCTTGTTGCAAGGGTAGTTCCCTTGAGTTCTGAGCGTCATCCCAAGAAGCTCCTGATTCTTGTGGGTTGGGTGTAAATTTGCATAGGCGTAGGTGGTAGTTGTTTTGCTTTTTCTTCAGCCTGCAGAGTGGTCTTCAGAAGGGAAGGAAAAGGACTAACAGATAATTTCGTTGTCCATAACTTCATGTTCATCACTTCTTTTCTTCACTGACAGTCTAGTTTAGTCAGAGAAATGTATCAAAAATATACTAAATAATACATCTATTCAGGTACATGAGCCTGTTGCTAGTTGCTCTATAATTCAAGAGGTTTTTTTTGGGAAGAGAAGTCTTGTTAGTCATGTTTTTGTGTTTTAAAAGTAGTGCATCTACTGTGAAGTAATAATGCATTGTCTTTGTTTTCAGACAATATTATTGTTAAACGTTTTATGAATAGAAAAATGAAAATCAGCAAAGCTTGTCCTTTCCAGTGGGGCCTTGTGGACACTACTGTAATGGTCAGGAGCCACATGACTTGTGTACAGACTCCTTGAGTGGCTTTATTGGAGGCCACAGAGACTAGGAGGTGGGATGCAAAAACTAGGGAAAGACAGCAGGAAAATAAAAGTGAGTAGCCACCTTAGTTGTCAAGAAACAAAATGGTAGTAGAGTACTTACTCACTGGTGCACAGCAGGTAAAAGACAAGAGGTGAGTGGGAAATGCTCCTGTTTGCATGGGCAGTGTCCTGTTTACTGCCCCTCAGGGGAAAAGGTCTCCCCACTGTGGGCTGGGGCTGCAGCCCCCATGTGCTGCTGAGACTGGGGCTTGTCTTTGGTGTCTCTGAACTGCCAAAGGATCTAGTAGCTTACTTAACATTTTATTCCAATACAAGATGATTTTTTCTGTCAACAAGGACCCACTCAAAGCCCTGAGTTAGTGATCCACAGAGCTTGTGTGCTTTTTGGACATTCCTGAGGAAATAATGTAGTCTTATCTTCTGTACGTATATTTTATATAAGAACACTTCTTTGTTAGTGGTGCCCCTAAATAGTCTGTTACTGTAGTGGTATCCTGTCTGTGATTGAAAGAACTTTGCAGAGTTTGTTTAAAGAAGGTTTGTGTAAGATGGCAGAAATGGCAAAGAAAGAGGTTGATTCTAAATTCTTCTACTCTCGAGGCATAATTAGTGTATGGTGGGTTTTTTTTCCTGATGACTCTTTATTTGACACTTTATTTATTTGTGTTCGCATTTGCTTTATGTTCTGCCTTTTTGTTTGTCAGAATAGGAAAGTAGAAAACTCTTCTTTGGAGGTTTGCTTGGATACATTTGTCATAAAGTGCTCTTTGACCTACAAACAGAAATTCAGGTATAATATTTGTGTGGGCAGTGGCACACTCCTCCCTTGAAGGAATTATTTTGCTGTGCAATGCATGGCCTCTGTTCTGTGGACTCTTTCCTGCTTTATGAGAATCCATACAAGTGAAAGGCTTCACTGATGCTTGTCACCTGGGTCAGGAGTGTTTTAAGTGAAGGCTGAGAGAAGAAACATGCTTCTGTACATGCAACTTATAATGATGGTTGAAAGAACACCAGTTTCTCCTTTTTAGAGATTTGAAACTAATGTGCTGTCAAATCAAGCAGTCAACCAAAAAGGAACCAAGCACTTTCAGAGTTCTCACAGATTCGTTAGTGAAAATAGAGGCTGTGTACTGTGTAAGTTAATGTAAACATTTTAGCTGCTATCACTGTGAATTTGCAGTAGGCAGCAGGTAGAAAGGAAGTTGTGTGACTGGAGTGATTGTGCCACTGGAAGGGGGTTGTAGTTATGTCTGGACAAGCAGATAGCGCTCCACAAAGTTTGTGTTTCCCTCATGGTGTTATGCTTAAAACAGCAATGTCCTAAACGTCATATTTTTGTTCTTCTATGCCCATCTCCAAAAAAAAAAAGACTAATATTTTTCTCTCAAATTTGTTCCTAGCATACTTGAGATGTATCTGAGTAGTGAGGCCCCCTGCATACACAGCCCCTAGAAATCATTGTCTGCATCGCTGAGTCTTGGTGAGTTGTCTGTATCCTATTGCATTTAATTGGATTGTGTTGCAGTTTTATCTTCTTCACTGGGGAGTTTGATGTGAGATGTCTTAAATTGATTGTGTGGATACAGCAGAAGAAACCTTGGTTTTAAGTAACATGGGATACTGTACACTGTGTGGAAAGACTAACATTTTAGAAACTTTGAAAATAATGGTGGGACTAGTTATGGAAGCAGAGGGTCCTTGCTTTGGTGCCAGGACCAGGAATGGGACTTTCTGCTGAGAAAGAATATCGCATGTTGATCCCTTCAGCCTTTCTCATTAGGTTTGTTTGATATTTTATACTGTAACTAAGGAATTGACATTTTTCAGATGTGCTGATTATGGTCTGTCTTATGGCAAAGGTTGAATATGAAATAATACAAGCTTTTCCATCCAACTCTGTGCACTAATAAATTACTTAAATTGAGGGTTGAAATTGGTATAATGACACTGATGACTTAAACTGCTTGTTGCTCAAAAATTACTGTCTTACGACTCCATCAGGCAGTGCTGTGCCTGTTTAACTCTGCTCTCAAGAAGGGATAATACCACTGAGAATTAGAAAAAGAGACCCCTGCGGATTGTTTAAATGCAGACTAATAATAGTTTGGTAGCACAGTGAAAGAAAGTAGAATATAAATGCTGTGGTTTTATTTTAGGTGTGTTTGATATATCAGTATATTCACTTGGTATAAATCTTTTACAACAAATACGCATTTGAGATTTTATGTGAGAACCTTTTCAGTGTACTCATGAATAAATGTTGTCTTTTAACACATAGAGTGACTTATTAAGGTCAGAAATATGTATTTTTGAGGCTTGCACACTAAATATAGAGGTGGGAAATGAGCCTGCTGAAAGAGTTTTTAGTTGTTTGGTGGATGACTGTTTATAAAATGCCAACCAAATATGGGTAAAATTATGTAAGCCCACATCAAGTATCATTTCCTCTTTTGTTAATTATGTTCAGCAGTTTTTGCAAACTAACAATGCTTTTCTTTAAACTTTCCTAATTTTCTAGCATCAGTGAATGAGAAAACAGGTTAAGCAGTTTTCCAGTGCTTTTTTCAGTCTTTTCCCTTTCAGTTCAGATAAAACACTCTGCAGTTCATTCTATTCAATGAAGTTTATAATTCTGGTTAATAATTTGTTTTTGTTTTATATTAACTTGAAAGTGCTTAGCCACAGAGATGTACTTATTTACACTTATTATTTACACTGTATTAGTTATTATTTATTTACGCTACTTACCTGGACTGTATAATCATAATTTACTTGTGCAGGTCTTCTCAATAATGATCTGCTTTTTAAGCAAATTGTTTTAAAAAAATGCAAATACTCTAAAATATTGTTTTCCTAGTGAGTAGCACTCAGAATGAGTTAGGTGTAATAAAGAGAAAAATGTCACTGCCAGGATTCTTTATAGAGAACATGAAATTTTGTTGTCAAGTTGATCGTATGTTTGTTTTCAGTTGTCTCAATTTCAATTTTCGATTAAAAAACTGAATGCATTAGGGAAATATGAAAATAAAAAGCAATTTCCATATAATTACTTGGGGTTTTTTCCTAATTAATTTATGTGGAGGAAAAAAAACCAACCGATATTTTCCTTAGTGTTGCTACATTCTGCATCAAAACTTGATACAGTGATAGAAAATAATCCAGTAACTTCACACGTGCTGACCAAAATACAGTTTCTGCGATTAGGAAGTTCAAAACCTTTAATAAGAGCAAATATGACATAAATATTTTTATATGAAGTCTATGGTGATGACATTGAGGAATAAACCACTGTAAAAAATGGGTGTCATGAAAGGATTTATAGGGCAAGGGTGAAGCAGAGAGGTAGTTTTCACTAAAATATCCTTTTACTTTCAAGTGTGTGGTTATATCTGTGTTCCTATTATAGGCACTTCAGCAAAAGTAGGTTCCATAAGCCAAAGAATAGTTTAAAATTTCGGTTCCATTGAATCCTTGTAAATCTTTCTATTGAGTTTTGAGTGTCCAAGGCTTCAGTCCTATTATTTGACATACTTGCATGTTCACCTTCTCTGTTGCAAAATCAAAGAGCTGTAGCTGTTTATTTTAACCAGTATACCCTTCTGAAATTTTACTAGTGTTGGAAGGATACATCAGTTGGAGTGTCATTTAAGAAATCTGGGCCTTGGCTTTTGACTGGTGTTGCTTGTGGAATTATAGATGTTGGTTTTGACTGTATGTTGTGAGACTGCACCATGACTGACTGAAATTGTGCACATTCAGCTTGTCTACCACTGTATCAAGTTTTTTGGAAAATGAACCTACTAGTTAAAGCTTATTTGGTTCTTTTTCATGTTAGTTGAGGTAGTGGGTAGCAGCTGCTGTGTGCTCACAAAAAAGGGGATGCAATTAGAATGATGATAAGTTTAGACTTGCAAAAAACCCAAACAGCTACAAAATCTGTTTTAATTTCCAGTCTAAAAGTTAACCAGTCAGAAAGCATTTTTTAAATCTCTCCTTTTTTCATGAAGTGGTTTGCTTTGTAAGGAATAGTTCTCAGCAAAAAGAACATAGATTAGAGAAATCTCAGTTTTCTGTCACTCTTGATCTGGAGAGTCTGTTTCCATCTAACTTTGTAGTGATTTCATTGTTGTTTGTGTTGTAGTTAGTGTCAAATGTGATAGAAAATATTTGTGTGTCTTTTCATTCTGAGTTATAGTGCTTGGTGTTTACAGCTGTAGTATATACAGAAAATTCTGACAAATGTCTCATTTTTGACTGTGTTCTCCTAATACATGTTTGTGTAAAGGGAATGCTGTCAGAAAATAAAGTGCAATACTGAAAATAAAACTGCCTTGTATTGAAACAAGTTTTTAGAGCCTTGGGTATTAATTTAAGGATGCAAATGAGGAACTTAAAGTAGATTCCAAGTATCAAACCTGAACAAGGCAGAGCTGGCTTCTGTCAGCTTGCAAAGCAGGGCTGGAATGGTGCTTACGTAGAACCCTGGAGTCAGTTCAGAGCACCCTAATTCCCACAGAATCTGTGTTTCTGAAATAGCTGAAATAAAATATTGGTATGTGTAATCTTTAATAAATCTGGTCTTCTCTGTGATGGATACTTAATCTATGTTGAATTGGTTTGTGATGAATAAAGGGAATGTGTTTTCATTGCTAAACCTCAAAACTGGGGAGTTGTGTCTTGCATTAAATGTGATAAGATTATTCTGTGTTCAGTCACTGCTGTTCAGTAGTGACATTAGTTAACATGAATTGCCTATGAAGATGCTTGTAAAAGTGGATGCTTGATTATGGTGAATTTAATGTAATCAGCGTTAAAATGATACTCCTAATCTGAGAGTGAAGTTCTGTGTGGGTGGTGCGATGAGAACTGAAGTACTAGGAAATGAGCATCTATTGAGATTTATACAATTGCCCCTAAAAGCTTTTTTCCCCTAAAATTGGAACTGGGAGTTTATGAAAAACCTTATTTTGTGGAAAAGTCGAAATTTACACAAATGTAGTATATTGCATTTCTTTCCTTTAAATTTTATGAAAATCTAGAATACTGTAGAGAGAAATCTTATGCTTGCAACTAGCAGAACTAGATTTGTTAGTAATGAAAGTACTTTTAAAGTACTTTTGTAGTTTTGAGGCCACAATGTTCAAATTCATTGTAAAGCTGGATTAAGCTATTCTTATATATGTAAAACTCATTAACCACTGTAAACGGATTTAAATGGAGTGCTCTGTCAGTGAACTTTTTACTGCATTGATGGAACCAAACTTAATATATATCCAGGACTGTTGAAAATGCTCATTCAATTGATTGAAGCTTGCCTTTTGTATGTAGTTATATCCTGGAAGATTATTTTGAACATTGAAGTTTCAGTGAGATAAATAAAAAATATTTAGGAAATGGGATTGCTAACTTGATTTTATTCACTTCTTAAATATTGGTTTTGACTTTGTAATGGACTTTGCTAAGATTTTTCATTTCTTACCTTGATAGGAACCTTTTTATATGGACAAAGTTATACTGTATTAGCATTAGCAGAAGAAATAGCTGTCATTATCATCTGTGGAAAATCAATGTATATTTTATATATAGATTGATGACATTGTATCACCAGTATTGGAGCCTCAGAATTCTAGAGGGGTCAAGAACAGGACAACTGAGCACTTGCATCATCAAAGAAGATGAGATGCATTTACTTGGGCAGATTTTCCTCTGGGCCTGTCTTTAGTCCCTGAATTGGGAAGAGTGAAATATTTACACGGCTTGGCTCTTGACAGTAAATAGTATTAATTAAATACAGGGCTTGGAAATGGCACTGGTATTTCAGATGAAGGCCAGTAGATTTTGCCTTGGCTTCCTGGAAATTGAATTCCAGTAGTCTGTTTATTTGACAGCATTATAGTACAATACTTTGAGGTTCATGGATATTTGTGTACATTAAAGTGGGTGAATTTTTCTAATACCACAATGTGGGGATGTTAGGCTCAGAAGACTTATCTGCTGTAATGGTAAGGAAATTTGTAGATGATTATAATGTAAAGTCTTGTGCAATGTGTTTCTCACTCACTAATTTGCTTTTATATTAACTGGACTGCCAAGAAATTACAGGTTTTCTTTTTAAAACAAACTTTGGATGTTGAAAAATTCAGATGAAAGGTCCTAGATAAGTCACAGAAGTTCAGTATTATGAAAATGATTGAGAAATATTGGTGAGTATTACAGTATCATTGTGCAGGGCTCTAACTATTCATATATGTTACAGAAACCTCCAAAAAAGGGTACTGGCACTCTTCTGTACACAGTATTTGTTACAGTATGTGTGTAAGTGTGTTGCTAAAACTTTATTTGCAACTGTGGCCATGATAAATGAAAAATATGCTCTGTTCTCCTATTCCAACATCTGTTTTTATGGTCCAGATTCTTGCCATTTTTTCATTATCAGTACTTTTCTTCCTTCAGTAATCCCAAATCAATAAACTACAGCATTCTCTGTACACCAAACTCTGTATCTTTCAAAATGACAACAGTAGGCAAACTAGGAATATTTAAAATTAGAACTGAGAAAAGAATTAGTTTTATAGTAGGTATTGCAATTTGGTTTTCCTTGAGGGAAGCTATAGTAGTGTCAGGAGGAATTAAAATGTTTCTATTCACATTTTTTTCAGCATGTTTTTCTTAGCTTATATTTGAATGTTCTCACTTAAACTTTAAAACATTATCCTTTATGAGTATATTATGAGTAACACGTAGAATTGAAGATCCCTTTTTGCCTTGGATTCTTCCGTCCTTCAATCTCTAGGTACCTATTTTACTGCTTTAAGAGAATGGGATATCCCCTGCATTTCTTTCTTCAGGTTGTGAGCTTGAAACTACTGTGTGGTGACACAGTTTATACTAGTATTTTAAAATGGGATAAAACCATCAACATTTCTCTAAAAGTAGGTGGCCAACACATGAAATTTCACTTGGGTTAATTTTTATGGCCTTTCAGTTTTCAGTTGTGGTTTTTTGCTTGGCTTCTCTTCACAGATCCTGGTTAACTGTGTTTTTATTGCTTAGTCCTGCTGAACAGACTCATGTAAAACTTTTTCTGTCTCGAGTTACAGTATGTAACTTCCAGAATGTATCCTGTGGTGGAATAGGGTTTATCTGCAGCTGATGGTACATGGAGTTTGATGTATGACTAGTAATGTTTAAAATATTCCTTGTCCCTGACTGTGATTTTAGTCTTTCCTTCCTCATGAGCTTGCTCTTTTGTCAATACTCAAGTTCTAGGCTCTTGATCAGCTGTATTGGGTTTGCATGGCCAAACTTTGATAACAGGTAGATGCTTTGAGAAGCTTCCTCCTTGTCCAGCAGTGAGTATGCTCAGCGAGTTGCTGGCACTTAGGTCAGTAACCCCAAAGACGGACGTGCTGCTGGTCAAGGCTGGGCCAGTTAGGAATGGGGGTAACCTCTGAGATAACATTTAAGAAGAAGAAAAAGAAGTCCTTGCGCAGTTGTAATTGTGGGCAGAGAAGAGCAGAGTGGGAATGTGTGAGAGGAACAAGTGTGCAGACACCAAGGTCAGTGCAGAAGGAGGGGCAGGAGGTGCTCAAGGCACCAGAGCTGGGATTCCTCTGCAGCCCGTGGTGATGCCCATGGTGAAGCAGCTGTGCCCCTGCAGCCCACAGAGATCCATGGGGATGCAGAGATCTGCCTGCAGCCTGTGGAGGAGCCCCACACCAGAGCAGGTGGGTGCCTGAGAGGAGACTGTGACCCTGTGGGAGGCCCAGGCTGGAGCAGGGTCCTGGCAGGGGCCTGCAGACCTATGGAGCGAGGAGCCCATGCTAGAGCAGGTTTTTGGTAGGACTTGTGATCCTGTGAAGGACCCAGAGGGGGGAGC
>VXBC01004469.1:605208-720772 GCA_013399945.1 Ploceus nigricollis | reverse complement strand
AGAAGGCAGCAGTTTGTAGGTAACTGTTGCTGCTGAGATAGACTCACTTTAGAGGAGTTTGTGAAGAACTGTCTCCCGTGGGAGGGACCCCATGTTGGAGCAGGGGAAGGACTCTTCTCCCTAAGTAGTGGCAGAGACAATGGGTGATGACCTGACCACAACCCCCATTTCTGTCTCTTCCTGCACTGATGGAGGAGAAGGCAGAGCTGGGAAGGAAGGAGGGGGAGGGGAAGGTGTTTTTGAGGTTTTATTTTACTTCTTATTATCCTTCTCTGATTTTGTTAGCAGTAAATTCAGTTAATATCTCTGATTCTAACCTGTTTTGCCTGTGATGGTGTTTGGTTGGTGATCCTTCCCAGTCCTTATCTCAACTCATGAACTTGTTGTTACACTTTCTTTCCCTTGTCCATCTGCAGAAAGGAGTAAGAGAGAGGTCTTTGGTGGGTGTCTGGCATCCAATCATGGTCAGCCCACTACATCAACATTGAAATATTTGAGGAACCAATACCAGTGAGTCAAATTCTATAACACTATTGTTGCCACACTTGAAACATACTCAGTACAAATCTACAGAAGCCAAAAAAAACCCAAACCCAAACTACCCCAAACCAGACCATCTTATATGGGATATCACCTGCTATTGCACCACTGTCACACCCCAGCTGTGCTACCACCACTACTGTGTACCACAGGCTATGTGCCACAACCTAAATGGTTAAATAGATTTGTTCTATTAATTTTCAGCCTTAGTTGGTTAGTGCCAAATGTGTTTTGTATATACCACATATGTTTCACAATAGTATGTATTTATTTTTGAATACAGGCATGGAACCATGCATATGGTGCTCTGGTCCTGTTTTAGGTATTGTATGCACTTAAAGGGGAAAAAAACCCTAGCAACCTGCTGCTGCTGAACTTGATTCCAGTAACAGTAGTTATCAAAGTTGCATCTTACTTACTCATTCTCTTATTTGCTTCATCGCTCGGTTTCTGAACTATTTCCTTCTGCCCCCAGCTTCCAGGGAAACTGTTTTGTGGTCTTCTGATACAATCTCGTAAAGCTTTGGGATAGTCCCATGTTCTGTGTCAGGACAACTTGATCCATGGTTGTGAGACTCTTTCTAGAGAGTTGAACTTACTTGTGTGCGTGTATTTTGAGGGGTAATTGCTTACTGAAAATTTATGTTGGGCTAGTGTAAAGCTGTTAATGAGTTGGCTGGAATTTCATAAGTAGCTTCACTGAGGAAGGGGGTAAAAGTCCCTGCTAATCAGAAATGCTGTAATGGCTCACTTAGGAAATTCTGACATAAAGTTTTGGATTTCAAGGCTAGAGTCACATCAAGATTCAACAGTCAGTAAGCCACAGGAAAGCCACCTGTGTGGTTATGGGTACAGCTCTGAGTGGGAGCTGCTACAGGGTGCAAGGAAAGGGCTCTTGCAAGGCCACCATCTGAGTGGCACAGCCTGTGCCCTGGGTAGGGGCTCAGCTGATGAGTCAGATGGCTCCCTGTTTCCTGGCCTCTGGTCTCACTCCCTGGCTGCTCTTGGGACCAGGGTGGCCCTGCCTCTCCCCATTGTGCCAAGTTGGGGACGGGCAGGTCGCCAGTGTTTTACAGCTGTGGCCAAGAGTGTCACCCGCTTCACCCAGGATGACTGCAGGAGCTGTGCCTGCAAGTGCACCAGCAGGCCTGGACATTGAGGCTGCACCCATCTTTGCTGAAGCAGGGAGAGGCTGGAGGGCAGATAGCAGCAGGCCTTTGCCTTCTGAGCACTGGGATATGGGTGCACAACAAGATGGAAGAGGGAATTGCACTGCTCCTGATTCAAAGCAGAGATTTGCTTTTGGGTCTCCTTCCTCTCAGGAGATGGCTGCTTTCTCTGGGCTGATCAGTGTCTCTGAGCAGAGCTTTGCTGCCTCTGGAATAGCTCTGCTTTTTTACTGGTCTGTGCTTTGTCAGAGAACTGATTTTCCTACATTGGAGGTGAGCATCCTATCTGTTTCATGTGTCCTACAGTAAAGGGCAGTAGTTTCTTCTCGTGCCTACTTTTATAGATGTAATTTATTTATCTGCTACCCATAAGGTTTTCTTCTCAGAGAAGGTACTGCAAAGGAAGCTAAGGTATACATTCACAGATATATTTAGCAATTACATCCCCTTGTGGATGTTCTTAATGCTTTGAATAGCTTACCCTACTTTGACATGAAGTAAGCTATCTGAAACAAGGGCATTTTTTCCTGGTGAATTGACTATTTGCACGACTTGAAACAGTTTTAAAATATGTGTTTTTCCTGTTCAGTGGCTGAAATAAAAAATTCATTATAGGCACAGCTCTGCTGCTTGTATCAGATGTATGATTGTCCATAATTAAATGGATGCATTTGACTACAAAGATGTAATACAATTAAAGTTTCACATGGTTGCTACTGCATATGCCATCTTTTCTTTCCAAATCTATTGCTAAAGTCAGTGTGAGGTATTTTCTTGTGTAAACCTGATGAGTTTTTGAAAACCTGAAAAGATCAAAATGAGACCTATTTAGATATCTCAGAGCAATTAAGAATTAAAATGTGAGCTATGTATAAAGTGGCCAGCAGTGGTAGAACTGAACTCTTAAAAATTTAAACCCACTAGGGAGTACTTTGTGTTATGGTGGGAAGGGCCATATGCTATAACTTTTCTTGCTATTGACATGATTTGGAGACTGTTCTTACTGTTCTGATTTTGTGGAAATATTGCTGTATAAGCACAGTGGTAACTTCTTCATAAATGAGCTGTACTCAGTTCTGTTACACTTGTGTAAATAATTTCTACTCAAGTGGTATTGCGGAAGCTGAGAAAGGATGACTGTGACCCTGCCCTTAGAATTTCCTCAGGGGAGCAGGGACTTTTTTTAAGAGACAAGATTCTGAGAAGGGAAGTAATGTTTCTTGCAGAAAGTTTGAGCTAACTGGCAGTACAGGAAAGATGAGAATGTAAAATCCAATATTAGGTCAAACCTGCTTCTGCTAATATTTCACTTGCATTAGCTGAATGTAAAGACAACATTGTGTTTTATTGGTTTTTAAATGATTTTGCTTACCACTGACAGGGAAGGAAGTCAGTAAAAGGGAACTGGTAGTTTCTTACACAGACTGTCTTGAGGAGGAGAATAAATTAATGTAACATAGTTTTCTGTGAGGGTACATATCTGCAACAACATGAAAATTTTTATTGCATATTTTAATAATTAGAAATGTGTAGGGTTTTTGTGTGTGTTTTATTTCTGTGTTGTAATTTGTACTGGTTGCAGTATCAGTTTTTAGTTCTGTCTTGTTGATTTGTTTAGGATACCAGGTGATACCAACCACTCTTATGCCATGCCGGTGACGGGTTCTGTGGCCCTTGCTGTGCTAAGCTTCTGTTGTTGTGTTGAGCAGGCAGCTAAAATGTTTTATTTAGGCTGGCTTAGGGTCAGCTACAAACACTGAACGTATTGTTGCCAATTTTTATTTTTTTTTAAATTTTAAATTCCACCAATAGTTTACGTAAGGTGGCAGGAACATTTTTTAGAATCTGGGGTCTTGGAATATTTGCCCCTGCATGTGATTGAAATTTCCCTCTTAATTATACCCACAGGAATGAACTTGCATAGGTAACAGCAGGGACGGACCTTGTGCTAGAGAGCCAGGGGCTTATTCTTCACTGCTAGGTTTGCCAGAAGTGTACTAAACAAATCACTTGAGCTTAAGTTCCTCATTTTCTTAGATGTAAAATGGGGTCAATCCTCATTATTTTCTCCATATGCAAAGGTCAGATTCATTGGCATTTGTGGATTGTGTTGAGAAAATAAATATATTTATGCATTTAATTCTATAAAATGTAAATAAAATGCCTGCTTCTCTCTACCAATGTGAATCAATACTGAAATTGTAAAAAATGCTAGAGAGAACTTGCCTATTAAAACATTGAAGCAGTTGCCTTTTGCTGTTTTATTAAACAAGAATCAACCTAGATTGTTTTGAGTTAGCAGTATTTTTGTCTGCTTTTGTTATGAGATAAAACACCAAGTATTGACTTAACTTCACATTTCACAGGAGAAGAATTAAAAATTATCCCTGTGAAGGGTGACTATGGAGTTACTCTTTGAAATTCTAATTTAACACTTCAATAATGGGTCAAGCCTGCTCTGAATCCTCTGTGGGATTATTTGATTTGCTGTCTGGTTAACCTCAAGGAAAATGGGATGTCTTTAAATTACTAGAGGTGCTAGCTATCACCTTATAATGGAACCAAAAGGGAAAATTTGTTGTTTTAAATTAAGATTGTGACCTGATGACTAAGGCCTTGTATGAATGGGGCTTAGTTTTAAGATCTAAATTAAGGTTGAAATTGTAGGGTGGTGATTAGGGTTTTTTTTGTTGTTTGATTTTTGTTGTTTTTTGGGTTTGGGGTTTTTTGGTATTTTGTTGTTTTGTTGTTTTTTTGGTTTTTTTTTTACTGGCCATCAGCTTTCTAATTGGAGATTAATATAATTGAGGGATAAGGGAGAAATGTCTTCCTTAACTGGGGGGGAGTTGGGGTTAGGGTTTTACTATTTGTTTTGTCTTCAGTGTTATTTATGCATGGAGAAGTTTTTATTTTGTGTTTCTTCTATTTGCATGAATGTTTTGTGCCCCAACAGGAAGAATCTTTATTTTTTTCATAGTAAAAATTGATTATGAAATTAAATTCACATGACTGGAACTGAAGGGAGTTCTGCTTTTTATAAGTAGATAAAGAAGCAGCTTGTATATTTTGCAAGTTTATGCATGTAAAGTTTATCCTGCCACAACATTTAAAATTAATTTGCAAATTACTGAAATACAAGTACTCAACTGTTTTATGCTGTGTCATACATGAAAGGAGTATTTGGCAGTTATTTAGTAACTTGAATTTGGGGGAGTAAAAGCAGGGGAATTTCAGTTAAAAATTAATTCACTTTAACGTTTTACTTCTCAGTATTTGGTGCATGTTGCTGTTACTTTTTCTTCAGCCACACTTCACCTTTAAAAATCATATAACAAAACTAGTCATATCCCAGCAGATTGCGTATTTCTCTGTCTTACAAGTTAAGTTGAATTTTTAGAAAACGTCTATAGTTTGTGATGTCGTAAATTAAGACAATGAAAAGCTTAGCATAATGCATCATTTTTAATAATGAGTAATATTGAATGGAGACAAGCTGTGCATTGCTTATACTGAGAAAATTCACAAGACTTTTTGACATCAGTTTTGACATGAGTCGTGGGCTCAGCTCCAGCAGTCTTCTGGGTATAGCCTGTCCTACAGAACTTTCCATTGCCAATCTGCCACACACCACGTGCTTGTATTTCACTTAAGATTTCTGATTTGAGTAACTGGGTCTATATATAGTTCAAATTGCATATTTAACAGAATTTACTCGCTGTTGCTTCTGAGAATTTTTTGTTCCTTTTTTAATTAATGAAGCTATATTTATTATGGTGTAGTTTGATATGTATAAATTTGAAATAAATTTTGAATTGTGTTTCAATGTCTTGTATCATGTTTCTGAAGTTGGTAATTGATATGGAAATTAAAGCCTTAACCAAATCTGAGGATTTGCAATTTTGGGAGGAAATACTAGGTAAAACAGCATAGTCATCAGTTTTGTACACATGTAGGGGAAAGGAATTTTTTTAGGCTATGAGAGTTTTTTTGTACTCTCTAAGAGCTGACACATATGTAACTAACATAGTGCAATAAGGTTTATAAGGAGAGAAAGGATGCACATTTGTTTTGCAGTGTTTTGATCAAAGGTTTGTTTACAAAAGGAAAAAAAAAGACCTCTCCTGCATTAAAATTGATGTAATGAAGTGCTAGTTGCAGCAGAAGCAGGCAGGGCTGGGCTTGCAAGCCTCTATCTGAAGAATTGCTAGCATGCATGAGCTGGGCTGCTTGTTCACTTCAAGCTGGATAACTTTCTGGTGATAGGAGAGGTCCTACAGCTACCCATTTGCTAGGTACTAAAAATAGTGGTGCTGGAGTGAGGAAAGTGCAGCAGCGCAGGGCTGAAAAACCTCTGCAGCCCTCCAAACACTAAGATCTAGCAAGCAAAGGGTTAAATCAAAACCATCTCCTTGTGGTAGGCAGAGTTACAGGCCAGCTCATCTCCTGAGTCTGGCTCAGGCAGCATTCCCTGGAGGTCACTTATTTGAGCTTTTGGGGAAGAGGGTGGCATAGAGAAGCACAGGTAAAAATTGCTTTTGCTAGGGAGGGTTTTATTTGCTTCTCTTGTTTTTCCTAGGGGGGAAATATTAACCAATGTGTCTTAGGGGAGTGTGAGGAGTCAGTCAATGGCCAGACAGAAACTTCAAAGTATTACTGTGAAATAGAAATCCTCAGATTTGGGCTCCTATGAAGAGTGAAGAAGAGTGATTTTATTATTGACAGATGAAGTGCATCTTGATTTCTCTTCCCCTTAACTGTGAAGTGACCCTTCAGAAGGTGAAAAGTGGCTCAAACTCTGATTAGCTGAGATTTGGAGATTTCCTGAATATGAGGTTACATGTTTTGCCAAATGAAATGGCCACAAATCCTCAAGCTTGCTGTGAAATTCCAGCTTGGCTCAAAGAAGAATACCACGTAATAACATAACTTACACAGACTGTTTCATGTGACAGTGTTTTGTTTTTGCTAGCTACTGTTTTCTCTCCATTTTATTTTTAACAGTAGATCTGTAGTTTAAGCTGTATTTCAGATGTGCCTTTTCTTCAGTATTTATGTGCAAAACACCACTAAGAATAAAAGAAGAAATGCAGATTTTCCTTTTTTTCAAGCTTGCTTATAGCATGCACAGAGAAGTGATAAATATGTTCACAATCCAAATAAAAAACTTTTCAGTATTGTAGGTATCATTTGTCATGAAAGAACTAGTCACTCAGCAAACCATTTGTGTAAGTAATTCATAAGACATTTTCTCTTTATGTGATCACAGCATTTCTCCCAATGGCAACAACTGCTTTCATGTGAAACCAGTAGTAAGAACATGTATTGATGTATTTTTAATTTCGTTTAATGTAATTGAGCACCTGGAAGTAGACAGGACCATAATCATGTGAGCAGCCAGCTTTCCACAGAACCTCAATTTGCAAATGGCTACTACAGTTATTTAGTGTCTAATCTTTGTTCATGATCCTAAATTTAGTGACCTGTGCCACTGTTAGGGTTGGTTTGACATCTGGCCAATATTCCTAACTGTTTACTATTAAGTACTTGGCATGCTTGTTGCTCTGTGTGAAATTAATATATGTTAAGGTTCACAATGGTCTTGTGAGGTAGGGGTTGTACAGGAAAGTCAATGGCAGAAATTAGGGTGAGAGACTAAACTGTGTCTTCTAGATATTAATGAGAAAATCAGTAGGGTGATGACTAGCAACAAATAAGATAGTTTAATTTGTAAGCATTGATAGTAGCTCAGTCAACTGGGTTTCATTTGTAGAAGCACAGTATCACAGAGCGAGAAGTCAGTAGCTCAGTAGTATCTGTACAAACAAGCTCCATCCTAGTGAACTTTTTGCCTTCCAGATCTGTGCTTTGTTTGTATTAGCTGGGTCTTTAAATACAGAATGAATGAACAAGAAAAATAACTCTCTGGCAGAAACTAAGATGAACACTTCATAAGGTGTTTAAGAAAAACAATCTTGATTTCCCTCTCTCCCCCCTGCCTTCTCTGCCTTCACAGTCTCTGCTTTCTGCTCATGTCCAGCTAAGATAATATAGTAAATGTCTGAGCTCTCACAAGTAAGACTGTCACATTGATGTTTAACTGACTTTGAAACACTGCAGCTGTAAAGGGGAAATGAATTCTGTTCTCTGTCAAAGCCTGTAAAATTGTGTTTGTTTTAGCAGCTACTGAAGATGGAAGTGTTTATTCCATGACTGCTTTGATTGTCAAAGCTGGACATATTTTCCTGTATTAATAATATTTGCAGTTTTTCATTAGTTATCATTTCCTGTTGGCTCTTGAAGGGAGTATTGAGATGCTGATCACTGTCTCAATCTTTTCAGCTCTTCTGAATCTTTTCAGCATTTGAACGGAAATCGTGGAATTCCTTTAGGATGGGGGTGTATGTGTGCACAGCATGTGTGATTATGTATTCTATAAAACTTTTAAAGCATTTGCAAATGTCTGATGCTTTTTGATCCCAGAAGGCAGTAGCTTTTTGTGTAAGAGACAGAGGGGCAGCTCTTCCAGTTTGTCAGGTGATGGAAGACTGTACCAAATATGCAGGAAATGCAACTTATTACTCATCTAGTTGTTTTTAAGATGACTTCTGTCACAGACTTTTGCTCCTGATACATAGTGTTCTTTTGATATGAAAAGACTGACCAGAATCTGGGTGCTTACTGTTACTGAAACATATGTTATGCTGTGTAATTTATTTCAAAAGTGGCTTATCACATGCACTTACCAAATCCTAGCTGTTCAACGCAGGTGAAATCCTTCTGAAGTGTTTCTGATGCATTGTTGCTATAGCGAGGGGGGAAAAAGGTGAGGTAATGGAGTTGGAGTATTTTTGGTTTGTTTGCCTGCTTAAGACAGATCATCTAGAGCTCAAACTTAATTAAGTATCCTTATACTGGAAACAATAACCATGTTAAGTAAGCCTGTCACAATCTTGGCATCATTAGAACAGAGAGCAAGCAGTGAGGGAAGCTGGATTTCTGCTGGTGTTGGTTCCAATGGTATATAACTTACTAATTACCTTTGCTGTGAAATGGTTGGTAAAAAGCCAAAATACTGCTTCCCTAGTTCCCTAGGATCCTTGTTTTGAGAGGATTATACTTCCTAGTGTTTTTACAAGAATTACATGGATGCCAGAATGTTTCCCAAGCTTCTCTTTGATAATCAGTACAGTGTAACAGGGAAAGCTTACCAAAAATTACTGAAGAAGTGAGCAGGAGAGAGATAAAAAAGGTGTGAGAATAAATGAATCTGATAGTTGTGTATTTATGTGTCTTCCCTACCTTTGTCCTTTTTAGTCTGGTTTCTGAAGGAAGTGAAACCCATGTGATCACCACTGAGATAAAACATGTTTCTGTGCGCTTGTGGGATGATGTGTGTGTGTTTGCCCTTCCACTGCCCCAAAGGAACTGTGCTTCCACAGGGTATAAGAAATTACATCATCAGGTCTGTCATCCTATTAGTGAAAGAAGGACCTTACCTGTTGGCAGTCCTTGTGTGGCATCAGAAAATCATTATGGGAGAGCAAAATTAGAGATGACTGAAGGCACAAAGTCAGTCAAGCACATCTTTGTCAAGCTAAATTTCCATGCTCCTTATTCTCTGCTTGTCACCTTGGGATTGAAACACCTTTTCATGCAGCAGAGGGATTATGAGGTTTAAGATTTTTTATATTAAAAATCAGAAGATAAGTTATAGGAAGACACTGTTTTATGTTCTTCAAAATCTGTTGAAAAAAACATGTACAGTATTAATATAATCTTCTGTACGGTATATGGGTATTTAAAATTTACACCTACCTTTCTTGATAAAAAAGTGTGAAAAACTCCATACACTGAGAAATTCAGGTTAAATATGCAAGTCATAGATAGTTTCATTGTACAAAATTAAAGTTACTACTGATAGGTCTAGTCTTGTTTTTCATCTTTGAATTAGCCATAATGTCATGTCTTAACATCCTTTTTCCTCAGTCTCTTGATTTTCAAGGTAGAGGCAGAAAGAAATTGTACAGTGTTCTCTGGCGGTGGATCAGTACAGGCCTTCATTTGTCCTTCCCCACATCTAACATAATGATTTTGACTGCCAGTGCTGCAAGTTGTTTGTTTCAGCCTCAGATAATCAATCTGATTAAATACCTTGGTGGTATTTGATATTATACAGAAAGCATTTGAAGTGGCAGTAATATTCACTGAGCTACTGCTCATGTGGAAAGCTTCATTTTAATAGTCTTGGTGATAACAAAAAATTACTGAAAAGAGTGAGATGTATATATGTATGTATCTTTTGCCACAAGTGATTGTTGGCTTACACCACTATGAGAACTTTTCTTATGTGCGTAGTTGCTGTTTGGATGAGTGAAAGCAGTGAGATTTATGCAGTTAGTCTATACTAAGTTTTACTCAGTAAAATGATTGAGGGGAAAAATCCTTTGCATGGTAACCTGGTAGAGGCAGGTGTCACATACTCAAGCTGTTACTGGCCAGTTTTGTGTACATCATATTTCTGTGTGGCAAAAGGTGCCCTTGATCGGGTCTGATACTCCTGGTGAGGCCAGCTGTACTTAGCTAGTTTTAGCCTAGGCTTCATTATTTCTGAATTTCAGTGGTTGGAAGACTTTGCTTCAACTTATATCATAAAATGACACCTGATAAAATTTTCCTACTGGGGTTAGGGAAGCCCATCACTTCCACTGGGACTCACCAAGTCCAGTGCATGCTGCAGTGTCTTTGAAAGCCAAGAGTCATAGTTTTATCCCTTAAGTCTCAACCTGTCTCCTCTTCTGTCTTGAAAGTCATTTTCAGAGAGACTAAAACTTTTCTACTTCATAACATCAAGGCAGAAATTAACTTTGCAAACTAAAAGGATCCCAACAACCGAACTATAAACATAGTTTCTAGTGAAAACTTTCTTCATTCACCTTCCTCAGCATTTAAATAAAATGTCACAGTGTGCCTGGTATGTGAATAAATGCAGACCTGATTTAGCTTCCTGACTACAGCAGAAAAAATTTCAGGCATAATTTTTAAGGAATGGTTATTTAAAAGTAATGTGTTTTTGTTGCAACATGATTATATATTTAACAGGAAGCTAGGTTGGAGTCTTTATGACTAACTTTTATTACTACTGCTCCTTTGGTTTCCAGGAGATGATGACTATAATGATATATAAGATCTTCAACTAGGTAGCATAATCTTGGACAACTTTCCTTTTTGTCCCAAGGTACAAATGATTGCTCTCGATCATTATTTTATAAAGAAACAAATTAAGTTCAAAACCTATGTCAATATAGTATTTTCATTTTCCTTCCAACTTCTTTTAGTCTATAAGAAGATGGTAATGGGACCACATCCTGAGGTTTTAGTGCTTCATGTGCTCAAGTACAAAGTGTAACTGGAACTCGTGTTTGATGTAGATGAAAAACATTGTTTTTTTAAATCAGCAAGGTATGCCAAAATAATTAACTCTTTGAGATGGAGTCAAGCAGGGAATTATTGGGAAGAATTTTTTTCCCCTCTTGCATATGTTTTAAAAATACCTTTCTTTTTGACAAAGGTAAGTATATAATGAATAGCAAGCATTCCTTGACCCCATGTCATTTGCTGCTTAGGAACAGTATTTACCTACAATAGCTGTAAAAGCTTGCATGAGTAATAACTCATGCAATAACTCCAGGTAACTCTTTCAGAAAGTCTTGTGTGGAAAAGAAATAATTTGGGACAGAGTTTCATTTGAGATTCGAAGCATTAAGCATGAATATTTTCCTATGGACCACCAGCTCTGTTCAATTACTTTGGTAGCAATGCAGATGCATGCATTTTATGATTGTTCTTTAAAATACCAGAAATGTTGCTGTCAGTGTGCCTTTTACCATCGTATATTATCATGATTTGACAGCTGACAAAACAAGCATTTGAAGGCTGACATTTGTGCCAGATGTCTTTCATTATATATTTTTACAGGCTTAATTTTTCATGTGTGCACTTTATATTGGCAGCTTTAATATATTTTGCAGATGAAGCTTAATTGTTTTTCTTTTGTGCACATTTATATTTTAGTAGATTAAAATTTTACCACAAAATGTACTTGTAATTTAAATTGCTGTGCAGAAAGTAGAAGCTTACCGAAAACATGACCTAAAAAGGTTCAACCATTCTTTAGACTTTAGAAAAAAGAATAGAAAGTACCTTATTCTGATAGAGAAGCTTTTGACTACCTGGAGAACTTAACACTCCATTTTTCTTTTTATCACCTTTTGGTGCCCCTTGAGAAACTCATGTGATACTGCTTTAAGGAGCAGAGTCCTGTTATCCATAATCAAGTGTGTAATTTAAATTTTTTCATTGATTTAGCTAGATTCTGTTAATATATGTTATTTTATGGCAGTTTATGAATCCTTGACAAACAGATGAAGTACCTTCTGCCTCCTTGTTTCCTAATGTGTCTAGGAAGTGCCTCCTTAGCAGGAACTAAATGCAATGGAGTCCTTTGGTGATCCCATAGCTCCTGCTGTAGACTCACACCAGCTCTCAGCCTCTTTTCACAAGAATATCTGAGGAAATGGTAGTGGAGGGTAAGAAACATTATTTGATGCTTCAACAACTGTCAGAAGTTAAGTAGGGTGGAATTAAGTCAGATTTTTATTTTCCTTTTCTCAAAGATAGCGAGACATCTGATAAATGCTTGTTACATATGAGGGTGAGATTATAGTGTTGGACTTTTTTTTACAGACTGTGTTGATGAAAGGGAGATTCTGAAATAAGGAATAGCCACTACTGTGGCATTTTCCTGTGGTGACAGGAGCTCAAGTTGTAAAATTGCCAACTTGCCCAAACCAGATTATGGTTTTACCTATAGTAAGCACCAGGACTGTTCAGTGCGTTGTCTCAAGGTGATCCTTAGTCTCACTCAAAGGTTCATCATGAATCTTATTCTAACAGGACTCTTCTGAGAATGTACTTGCAAAGGAAATGGTTTTGGTAAGTTAGTTCTTTGATGACCTCTGCGTTTTAGGAAATGAATGCTGCTAACCTGAAATTGAGCTGTCTGTAGTTGCAGCAGTGACCCCTTTTCCTCACTCCCATGTGGTGGCAAGATAAGCAAAAAGGAACAGAAACGGGATGCCATTGCTTTTGCCCTAATACATTTATGATCCTCTTCCAAATGAGATTTGATTCTGGAGAAAACAAAATGGTGGGAAAAAGACTTGTGGTTACAGGAATAAGATGGTAAGGTTATCCACTAAAGTCTGCTGAAAATGATGGAATAAAATTGAGTGGGTATTTTTAAAACAATAAATGTAATTGTTGACTCATTTATTTATTTCTTTTTACATAATTTCCCACCCACATACACACACTTGTTTTGCTCCACTGTACGTTCCAAGACTCTGTTTGCACCTAATCTTGTTGCTGTAATCCTGTCCTTGCTTCTCTTAACTCCCTTAAGAACTTTCAAATAATGGTTTGAAATGTTAACACTTCTCCTTTTGAAAAATATTTTTCCTCAGCTTTCCAAATGAGCACCATTTTGAATTGTACTTATGGTACTTTTCATTTTTCTGCATTTAAGAAACTAAAATCGAGTGCTGTCATCCTTTGTTTCCCTTTGGTAACAGAAACCATAAAAATGAATACGACCTAATTTGTGCCAGCAAAACTGGTAATGTTATCTGCATACATTTGAACACCATTCAGAATTCTAGTCATATAAAATCTTCTCTCATCTCCCTCTCCTAAATGCAGAACTTCTGTGCATTTTAATATAACACAGTCATGGAGATAAATGAGAATTTTGAACTGCAGAAAGGCTTTAAAAACTTAAGATACTTGTTTATTCTACCCAAGTGACAAATGTTTTTGACAAAGACACTGTTATGGCATGTTAGTTCCGTTGTAAATATATTAATTTGTATATTTGACTACAGATACTATGATGGATATTTTTATAACCATACTTTAAGGACATGTTTTATTCTAAGATATAAGATATCTTCTAAGATATCTCAAAGTACATAAATTTCTGTCGCACTGTTTATATCAGTAATAACCAGGAAATTCTAAATTAAGACTGACACTTATTTTTCATGTGCAAGTGTATTCTAAGGTTTCTGTTTCCAGATCTCCTAAACTGAGAGCCGAAACAGTGACTCAATACTCATGAATTTCTGTGTTTGTTTTAGTATGGCATTGTTTCAACATAATTGTGTGAATTATGTGTTTATATCCTTTCTATATACCTCAGGATTTGGTCAGTAGGAGAAGTTAAAAGTCCAGCCGCTTGTGATTCCAATAACCAAGTAAATAAATAAATTGTTATAAACTCTGGCAGAAGCAGAGAGATTGAACTATTGCATCTAGTGCTGTTCTACAAATTAAATGAGTGTTTAGTGCTCTCCCAAGTGTAATACACAAATGGATGTTACCAAAAATATGCGCTGTTATTATCAGGCAAAAGATCTAAGAGAAAAAACCCTTAGAGTAACAATTCTACTTTTCACATAAATGCCTTTTATTCCTCTCCTCTACATGCTGTTTTCCTGTCCTTTTTCTATCTACTAGTGTTACATCACTTGCACACTTGGTTTTTAAAGGCTCTTGTGAAAGTATCACTCTATTACTTCCAGCTGAGTAAGTACTCAGTTGCACCTCATAAGCTTTCCAAGTCACGTCTTGCAGCAGTGACAACCCTGTTAGGAAAACAACTGAGTTTTTAAAGCCCCGTTCTTGTTCTTGCACACCACGCTGGTGATGCTCGGAGCTGACTGCGGGCCTGTCGATGAACGATGCTGCAGTAATTTCAATTATTCTATCCAGCGGTGATGTGGATGTTGATCGGTTTTCAGATACTAATCCTGTTCCTTAATATAGCAGTTGGCCACATGTGCGAGCTCGTCCTGTTGAGGAATGGCCTTCAGGGAAAATGAGTCCTGAAACATTTGGGCACGGAGTTTATACATTTCCTAGGAACTGTAAAGCTGAAGAAGAAATGGCGGACGATTTCAAAGGCAATGACAAAGTACCACTAGTCTATGTCACTGAAAAGCAAGTTAAACAGTCTCTGTAAGACAGAGTATAAGACTCCTTTCCTCAATTGCATTTGGTAAAATCTGTCTTAAACTTTTAGACAAAATTCTTGGGCTATTCAAGTGCTGTCAGGAGTGAAAAAAAAACTTGAAAGCTATATGCAAGGTGGTTTTTCTTCTAGCGCAAATTCGACTATTCAACCTTAATGTCAACAGCTTTTGTCACCAGGAATGTAATATAACCAATTGGAGAGTAAAATCTCAGCCTAGCTACTTGGGGATGATTCCTTTCCTGTTGTAAATTAGTGGGAATTCTTGTGAAAGTGGCTTCTACATCAGGAGTGTTTTGGAGAGTGTAAGTGCAGGCATCAGCTGCCTTTCATTTGCCTGTCTTAACTACACGTTATGTCCATCTTTGCTCTGAAGAGTTGTGTGTAAATAATTACCTGTCATCCCACAAATAGCCCAACAGAGTTGTGATAGGAAAGCCGTCTTTGAATGGCCTATACACAAAAGGACAAGTAGTTTTTCTGTGCATTTGGTTGTATTTGAAATTAGTTTTTGCTGGTTTTTCTTTGAGCTGTTGTTCTTCAGCTTTGTAATTTCAGAAGGCTGCCATACATAAAGTTCAAATCCTCATGGTAAACTACTAGTACTCTTAAGTCCATTTTTTAACATTTTTTCTGCTGAATTATGGGTGCTTGGTTTAGTTACCTATCTTTAGACAAACATTTTTGTCTGATAGGACCAATTTCATGATCTGTGGGGAAAGTATGTTTAATTTAAGATCCAAGGACGCTTCTGAAGGACATGTGTGTATGTGTGTGTGTGTGTTCAAAATGGAATTAAGAATAAATCATCTGGGTTTTTTTCTTTTTGCCCTTTTTAAACTACAAAAATGTGTTTCAGTGAATTTCCCCAATACTGTAATGTGTGGAAGCTTTGTACTTTCTGGTTCTACCTTGTTCTTAGCTTGCTTTTCATTGCTTTTTCATTTACTTTGGCTCCTATGAAATATAAGCGTCAGATTTCTAATGTACAGCATGTTGGAACAGGTTTTACTGCATCTCCTTTCTTTCCATTTGTGTGTTTGGGTACACACAAGTTTGAGAGTAATCTACCTTTGCTTGCTGATTAGAACATTTAATTTCTTTGCAGGGTTGAAAGGAAGATTTACTTCTGTAGATCAATAGAAATTTACCTGTTTTGAGCTTAACTTGTAGTTGTTACATGTTTTTGTACTTTTGGTAGATATGACTAGCTTATTTTAAATTAACTTTTGGTCAGAAATCAACAATATTGAGAGGGAAAGACCTCAGACAAACCAGGTATATATTCCAACTCTTGGGATGGCTAACATTTTCTGCTTACTATCAGAAGCACTTCAGGACTATGTTACCTTGTTTTCACATAAAAACTGGATTCATGTCTTGCTCTTGCTTAAAATTCCTTTCCTCCCTTCCCCCTGCCTTTTTTTTAATTACTAATTTTTTTGTCTGTGCTTGTAAAAAACCTTAATGAGACATCCAGATTTGAGAGGTCAGGGTACTGTTCAACTTGACTGTAGATTTTAAGTTTTATGTGATAGGAAGAGTTTTCTTTGAATATAAATTGTTGATATGGTAGTGTTTGTTCCTGATGGCATTTTGAACACATCTGCTATCATGAGGATATGCTTGAGTCTTTTTTGAAGCAGAGTTGAAGGAATGAATTCTGATGGCACCTCTAATATATATGCAAGGCCTTTCTAGTCCCAATTATAGTAATTCATGATTTTTTATGTTCTGAGGGACTGCAGGGAGAAATGTTCTTAAAATTTGTTTGCATAGCTATTCTCTGGTGATATTTGTACATGGTGTTTCATAAAAGCTCTCATTAGCTGCCTTAAGATAAGCCAGAAGAAAAAAAATCTGAGAATAGTCTGTATTTAAAGTTTGCTTTGTGGAGTTAGTTGTTTAGAGGACTCTTATATGTTTTACAGAAGTAAACCAAAATCATGCCATCTTTTTAATAAGAATGCTAATTTTGACAGTTGGAGCAGTTGCTGAGGTTGTTGAAGTTTCTAATACCTCTGTCATGCTGTCTGGCTTTATGTGAGAATTTTAATTATTTTGGCTTAGTCATTTCTGCCTTTTTTTGCTTTTTCATTTTTGCCTTTTTTTTTTTTTTTTTTTTGCTGCCAAGGTTCCTAAAAATGGAGGCAGTAATAGTTTGTTCCTTGACACACTTTTGTGCTTTACTGGGACATAGAGAACTCTTCAGGGAATTTTACAGAACTTGTGTAATTATAACTGCGCATCAATTTGTTCATATAAGAAACCAGAAAGATACGTTTGTTTCTACAGCAGCATAAACTGAAGGGTTGCAGCAGCCAGTCCCATGCTTAGTTCTCCAGGTTGTGCTGCTTGTGCAAAGGTATTGATCTTTAGCGTGTTTAGCAATCTTTGCTTGGTTGCCCCTTTGTACATTTCAGGATTCGTCAGACATGGGATATGTTGCCCTGGAAAAGGGCTCATTTGACAGGAGGTTTCAGGTTTTTGCCTTTGGGGATTTTCCAAATATTATGAAGCACAATTTAAGTAAGTTTTGCAGGAATGTTCAGGCAGTAATCTCAGTCTTAAATTTTAACATATGTTGTATTAGTTTTTTAATATGTAAGAGGAACCTGAATGTTTCAAGGCTTTTATTTGAAATCCTAGTTCACAAGGACGCTTGTTTCAAGAACTGAAATGTGTTGCATTTGTGTGACAAGGGATAGAAATTAACATGCTACCCTGTATTCTTTTACTATTTATATAATATATAAATATTTATGTACTATTTATATCTGTTTACTATTCCTATGCATTAATGGAAGCACAGTGTTTATTTAGAATAATACTACTTGGAATAACACTTAGGGAAAAAAAATCTGTATTTTTTTTGCAAGAAGTAATGAATTCTGAAACTGAGGGAGTGCTGACATGCCTTTTCACTGTATCGTAGAGTAGGGAAACCTTGTTCTGTTTTTTTATTGAATTCTGTACAAATCCTGTGATTACTTGAATTACTGGATTATCTTTTAAACCTTTTTGACTGCATGGAAGGGATGCACTGACATGGCACTTGCTGTGATCATGAGAAACCCAGAAGATGATGCTTTGAGTGGTCAAGTGGAACCTGCTGTGTATTCTGTAGATAACAAAATTTAAAAGCATAGACCTTTAACTCCTCACTTATACCTGGTGTTTGTATGGTGCGTGTGTTACCTAGGGAAGTTGAGCTGGCAGAGGCAGAGTACATAGAGCAGCATTCCACAGAACTTGTGACTTTGTACCCAGAAAGTGTTTAGCAACCTGTAGAGGTTGTAACAGCAAACATTTTAACTAACTTTGAAAAAGTTGCTATTACAGGAAGAAAATAATAATTTAACCTTAAATAAACATTTCTGAAACTTAAGGAAAAAAAAAGTTTTATTACTTTGTGGTTTTGTTTCTGGGTGGATTGTGAACATATGCAAAGGTTTTGCCTCTTCTTTAGTGTAAGAGTTCATAATAATGAATGATTGGTAGAATGATTTTATACATTATAAAAAGCAAAAAAGGATAGCTTAATATGTAGGTGAGTTAGGAAGAAAAATCAGATTTTGACAGTACTGTGTAAATTTGACTAATCAGTAAAAAGTACAGTCTGAAACACATACGTACTAACTGCCTGTCTGAGGTGTGTGTCTTGGCAAAGTGCATTGGCTTTTTATCAGGTGGACAGACTAAAAGGTAAATGCAGTAGATATCAGGAAGACTAAAAGCTCAGTTCTGGAGCAATACAGTATTGCCAGGATGTAGTAGTTCTGAGGCCACAGGAAGTTTAATAGCAATAATGATAGTGAAATTGTTAGCAATTTGAAATGCCTTAAGTCCATCTGAGGTGGGTGAGACTTTTGGAGCACCTTCCTTTTCTCCCCTTATGGCTCTGTGAGTATCTTTGCAATCAGGTTGTCTTTAGCCACTGATAGGTTTTGAATGTTGAACACTAGTGGAACGTGTTGTATTTTGGGTATTTTTGTTGTACTGTTTCTGAAGATGAACAGACCCTTTAACGTGGGTTTATTTGTCAGCCATGCGTAAAATTAAGGTCCACTACATACTCTGGAGTATATATAGATCCATGCCACTTTGAAATGAGCATTGTGTGTCTACCTGAAGGGCTGGTGTTCCAGCTTAGCACAAAGATATGTGTTACCATACTGATTTAGGTGGGCAGAAATTGCTCCTATGCTTGGGCTCAAGCTAAGGGCTGGCTCAAGCTAAGGAATAACTTTCTGCTGCTTCCTGTGCTTACATATCATATAAAGGTAAATGAAAAATAGTTGAGTCCTGACAAATCTGTTAATTGTTGGTGTGGAATTTTAGGGCTATTCAAGGAATAAAGTAATGCTTCTGATTTGTTTGCCAAGGATGGTGAATTCTGCTGTAGAATTTCAGTGAGTTGTTTAAACTATGAATTTAAATATTGAATAGAATGGTGTTTCCTAAGCAGTTATTTAAACAAAACATTATCTGAGTGATGTTCAAAAAAACCTCTTTTAATTGGCTTAGAAACCTAATTAATGAGAGGGCCTTCAGGTCTTGAAAAACTCGTGAGAGTTTATATTTGCTTTTCAGATTTAAAAGGGGTTATATAATTGATTAGGATGAGCAGCCTCTACCTTTCAGATTATAGAAAAGGAACACAGCTCCAAAGACACCAATTTGCCAAAATAGCTTGGATATATTTAAAAACATTATTTAGTAACTATTTTCTACTTAGGTACTGTTTCTATAAAACCTCTAACAGTTATTGAATATATATGAAAGAAAAGGTTAACTATTTGACTTCTGAAACATATTGGGTTTTTTTTGTGTGTGTGGTTTTTTTTTTTTTTTTTAAACTCAAATTGAGCCAGGATATTCCAGAACTTTTTGGCAATGAAACAGCTCTCCTCCCTCAGTATATTCAAGACCACCATGCATTTCTAATGGAGACTTACAGGGAAAATGCTCTAAATAGAACCATGTGCCAACCATGGCCTTTTGAATCACTGTTTGGAAACCTGCTGCTTTTTGATATTTACTTCTAAGCCTATTGTATAATTCTTTTGGCCACCGCATGAACATGCATTTTAGTAGTGTTAGTACTGTAAAAATCATAACACTGACTGTCATGATTTTTTTCTTAGCTAAATCTACTATTACAACATTTTTCCAACTTTTTAGTGTTTGGTCTGCTGTATTGGAAGATGTGTAAGTTTTTACACTTGAGTAACTGTACATGTGGAATCACTTAAAAATGAGAATAAATGCATTTCCACATATGGACTTTTCATGAGCCCAGATTTTCAAAGCAGCAATTAAATACTTTTTTTTTTTTTTAAAGAAGACATTTACATAACGTATAAGAAAGTAACATGTACCTTATTATCTCCTGATATCTCAGGATTATCTCCTGAGCTGGAAATTAGGTGTGCTAATTTTTTTCCTGGATTCAGCACTTATGACATGTGAGCAAGTCCAGCTTTTGTAACTGATTACTATGGACATATCGACTTGAAGATTATCAAAGTGCAATTGCAGAACTGCAGACAGTAACAGAAAAAGGTTAAAATGATTAAGTTTATTTTTGTGTTGAGGCTGAAGAGTTGTAGAATGAAGTCTGAGTTGCTTGTGTAGTAAAGCTTTCAGGTTTTGGTTCATAGTTTCTTATGTGTAATTCAGAGAGTGGTGGTGAACGGTGCTGCAGCCAGTCACCAGTGGTGTCCCTCAGGGGTCTGTGCTGGGGCCAGTTCTGTTTGATATTTTTATTGATGACATGGCATTGAGTCTCTCATTAGTAAATTTATGAGCAACACTGAGCTGGGAGCGTGTGTCCATCTGTTGGAAGGTAGGAGGGCTCTGGAGAGAGACATGGAATGGTTGGGTGGATGGGCAGAGTCCAATAAGATGATGTTTAAGAAGTCCAACTTCTGTGTCCTGCATTTTGGCCACAATAACCCCCTGCAACGTTGAAAGCTGGGGACGGTGTGTGGCTGGACAGTGCCCATGCAGAAAGTGACCTGGGGGTCGACAGCCACCTGAACATGAGCCAGCCAGAAAGCCAATGGCATCCTGGCCTGTATCAGGAATAGTGTGGCCAGCAGGAGCAGGGAGGTCATTCTTCCCCTGTACTCGGCACTGGTGAGGCCGCACCTTGAGTGCTGTGTCCAGTTCTGGGCCCCTCAGTTTGGGAAGGACTTTTAGAGGCTTGAGCGCATCCAGAGGAGGGCAACGAGGCTGGTGAGGGGCTTGGAACACAAGCCCTGTGAGGAACGACTGAGGGAGCTGGGGTTGTTTAGCCTGGAGAAAAGGAGACTCAGGGGTGACCTTATCACTCTCTACAACTTCCTGAAGGGTGGTTGTAGTCAGGTGGGGGTTGGTGTCTTTCTCCAGGCAGCAGCTGATAGAACGAGAGGTCACAGTCTCAAGCTGCACCAAGGGAAATATAGGTTGGATATTAGGAGATAGTTTTTGCAGAAGGAGTGATAAAGTACTGGAAAGGTCTGCCCGGGAAGGTGGTGGAGTCACCATCCTGGATGTGTTTTAAAAAAGATTGGATGAGGCACTTGGTGCCATGGTTTAGTTGAAGTGTTGGGGCATGGGTTGGACTTGATGATCTTGAAGGTCTCTTCCAACCTAGTGATTCTGGGTGTGATTTTGTGTGATTAGAAGTACTTGAAAATAGCAGCATTTTTTCAGTCTAACTGTAGTGCTATTTCTGTGACATAAGCAGACCTCTTGAATCTAGTAGCTTTTGGCTTTGATTTTTAAAGGCAATTTCTTGTTATGTAATTATTTCATTGTGTTCATGTTTGAGTTGAAACCTGGTATGCTGGGTGTATGCCCAGATTGCTCAGGGTAGCTGTTCATGCAGGATACCAGATGTGCGCAGCTGCCCAGGGCTGGTGTGTGTGCTTTGCCCTCCAGCAAAGGTACAGCGGTATCAGCTGTGCCCTTGTCACATATAGCTGTACTCTCCTCTTTACCAGAAGGTAGTTAGGAGTCGCTTTTAATGGTACATTCTAGTTAAGCTCTTTGTATTTTACCATGATGTAAGTCATTAATTGCTTGCTTTGATTTTTGTTTCTTGGTACCAAGGTCTGTGTAAGATAGCAGTCAGTAGGTGCTTAGCCTGAGAATGTGCATTTGTAAATTTTGCCCTACAGACTCCTGTTTTCTAGGCACCCATCTGCTTTGGCTGTATGTCTTCCCTGTGCGAAGTGAGTGCTAGGCTGCTGAAGTGCTTGATGTTGATGTGTGTGCTGGAGGGTCCTCTCTGTGACTGCACCTGCGTTTTTTATTTCATTATCAGGAGAGCAGGCAGGTCCTGTCTTGTTGCTGGCCTAGGGGCAGCCCTAAAGAAGCAAGGTGGTTAAAACCAAAGTATTTGGTCTTTGAAATGCCTCTTGGATGACAGTTATGCAGAGGGCCTGTTTTCTAGCATTCCACCCCATCTCATTTCTAAACTCTAAATGGAGACTTCTGGGAATTCTGTGAGGCTTTCTGAGAAGTCTGCAATACCTGTCTAAAATGATTCTTAGTGGAAAAGTTGATGAAGTTCTGGTGTGACTCTGAGGTGCTGTCTCAGTACCAGAATCCTGCTTTAAACCTGCCTCTGTCACGTGTTGTGGCTGCAGGAGCCAGCTCCAGGAGACAGGTGATCTGTTGACTACCTATCCATCTGTCTGGGCTAGTGGTTATTCTTCTTTCTGAAGCAGGAAAGATCAAAGATGCCCAGGTGTGGCTCAGCATTACTTGCTGCACAGAGCTGGCTAAACAAGGGGATAAGAGAATTCATGAGGGTTTCTCTAAGCAGGCACACCTCTTGTGTCAAAATTACATCAGTTCTGTGGGGTTGTTAAGGATTACATACCTGGAGGATTACATACCTTGGAGTCAGGTCTTCATCCTTCATCTTGGAGTGAATCAAAGTATGACTCTTTTTGTGATGTTAATGTTTGATATGCTGGTACTTCTTGGTAAAGATGTTGTTTTCTTCTTCTAAGACTGCTTGGTGTCTGATACAGATCTGAAATCTTCCTCCAATGTAATTTTACCCTCCATGGCTCTCTAGTCTCTGTAGTATTAAAAATGTGCTACTTTTTCCCCTTAGTGGATTTCTTCCTTTTCTTTGGTATCGCTTCAAGAAATTTCCTTGTTAAAGATTATTTACTCTGGGAGGTCTTTAAAAACTGTAAACGTTTCTTTGAACACTTAATTCACACCATACAAAACCACTGAGCTCTAGCTTGTAGATTATGTGAATATGGAATTGGGAAGTTTTTCTTGGAGAGTCTGGTGACTGTGCTCAGCAAAGCATGTTTCTTTCAGGTGTCTTTGAGGCATATACAATCCCAAAGTTGGATGAATCTTTCATAGTTCAAACTGTAGCAGGGCATGAATGTCCAAATAGTTTGATGGGCTCATCATAAATTAAGAACTTACTTAGACTTTGGTTGTTGCATTTAGAAGTTGTAGAATCTCCATCCTTGGAGATACTCAAGGCCCATTTCCGCCATGTCCTGTGCAGCCTGCTGTAGCTGATCCTGCTTTGAGCACTGGGTTGGGCTAGATGATCTCCAGAGGTCCCTTCTAACCTCAGCCATTCCATGTTTCCAGTGTCACTATGTCTCTGGTCTACTTTCCCCAATTTGGGGAGGAGGATTGGACAGTGGGGATAGCTCCATGCAAGCTGAAGCAACAAGAAGAAAATTTCAGGCAGTACTGGCCTCTCTTTGAGATTATCTCTCTGATTGTGTAACAACTGCAGCCCTGAACCTTCCTGGAGTAGGATCAGTTGAAACCTGCAGCTGTGGATGAGGGCTGTGACTGATTCCCACGGTGTACCCCTCATACAACAGCTCTGTGTCTGTCCTGTGACCAGAAATGATAGGACGGAAGTTAATAGACATGGGGAAGTTAAAAGCACGAAAGTTGTCAACTGATTTGTTTTTTATCCTCCCAGTCCCAGAATTAGGGGCACTAAATAAAGTTAGCAATAGTCCTTAAAGTGTGGTGAAGCTATGTGCTTCCATTTGAGGCAGAGGTATGTAGTGTGCATCCTGCTCTGGTGGTACCATCATCTGTGAACTCTCTTGCAGCATAAACCTTTGTTCTGTGCTTCTCTGTTCTGAAGCAGGAAGGGAGGGGGAGAAAAAAAAGGAAATTCAGAGTTCAAGGTTCCCTAGGCCAGAGCTTTAATACTGAAAAAAAGTACTGGTATCTTGAGGAAGAAAAACATCTTGCCAGAAGAGATTTTCCTATGGCAATGAATTTAGAATATGTGAATGAGAGTAACTTCATCATCTGGAAGTTGCTATTCAGTGGGAGGGAGGGTCCTGCTCTACTTGCATTTGGTTGCTGTACTTATTTGCCTTTCTCAGCATGTTGTTTTTCTTAACAGTAAAGAAGATAAAGTTAATGAAGGAATGATATTACAGGATAGGTAAAAAACTTAATCATAATGCGTTTGCATGACACAGTAGAATATCCAAAGCAGCACTGATGACTGTCAAGCTACCATTTCCCATGTTTCAAAGTCTTGAGTGTGTAATCTAATTTACATTCTGTAATAATATATGCAGGACCGTTCTGGGGTTTAATAAGTGGGAAGCAATAAGGTTTTAATTTTGAATTGGAGCAGTGATGCCTTAAAGTTTTCAAGTGAACTACAGAATTGTCTTCAGCTAATTTACAAAATTGTTTGCCATCAGTCTTTGATTGGTAGCAAAGACCAAGTCTGGGTGGTTCACTTTGGGTTTTAAATGTTTGGATGGGCAAGAAGAATTCTGGTCATGATTGATCATGCATTATTTTCCCTCGTCCAAGACTGAAGGAAATTATTCTCTTTGTTACCAGCTTGTGGAGTATTGGCTGCTTTAGCTGTGTGCTAATTCTGGTTTTTTTAGAACCACTGGATTGTGGTTGGAGGTAAGGGATCTTCTGACCCTCGTGGTGTCTTTTGGAAGGTCTTCTTTGAGAGGGTGCAGGAGGAAAGAGTTTTCTGCTGACCATTTAAAATTATTCTGACATTTACATTGCTGCTTTGGTGGTGAAATGAGCCCTGCTTTGTAACCACTGGTTATGACTATGGTATGCTGCCAAAAATTTGCAGGAATGCAAGAGAGGAGAAAAATTTGGAATTTAACAGCATATACATCATCCAGAAGTGAACAGAATTTCATGGGACAAAATGAAAACAGTTATGTAGCCCATGGGGATTTCCTCTACTGAATATCAAAGGTATAGTGTAAACCACTGAGGTGTAGGCACTTCTGCTTGAAAAGCTTTCAAGATCCTTTATGATGAAAGTAGTTAGGCAGTTGAACTGTAAGAGTTGCTAACAAGTCTCATTAGAAAGTACATAGCAGCGTTATTTGAAATGTCCCGTTGACCTCAGTACGTCTTTGTTTTATTTCTTTTTTTCATTGTTGCTGTTTGACATTGAGACTGTGTTGAAAAGACACTGTGATTTGATGTTTTTGGGTATGCCTGGCATTTTCATCTCGGTGGCCTGGCTTACACTGGGCCAAATTCAACTTCGACAAACAAATGTCCTAAAAATTACTAGAAACTTCATTCTTTTAAAAGCAAATATTGAAATTACAGGTTTTTGCCTATCATGGTTTCTGAAGTTTTTAGGAATAATAAATTTTTTGGTTGCTAGATGGTATGTGTGTATTATGTATTTAACTGTTGGACAAAGAATTATTATGATCTGTACTAGAAGATTATAGCTTTTTCCAAATCTACAGAAATCGTTACCATGCAAACAGCAGTCTTGAGAGTATTAGGAAACCCTTGCAGAGTGTCATCAACTTCTCCAGTAAACCTTGTAAGACAGAGCTTTAATTCTGAATAGGGTCTTTGCGAATGACCAAAAAACTTGCTTAAAAAGAAAAAAGAGGGAGTTTAAGGATGTCTGAGTTAACAGCTCCTGATTTTCATTAAACTTCTCAGCTATCTGGAATATTCTTCTCTCTTTTTCAAGCGGGCACTGGCCAGTTGGTCCAAAAACTGAAACTGGCAGACATGTTGCAATTTGAAAGGTCTTGCTTCCCTAGGTATCCATGCTGAAAATCAAAAGTTTTGTTCAAATTGTAAAAGGCAAATATATTTGATAACTTTGATTACAAAGTTAATTTGTCTGGTGTGTGTAGATTTAATCAGGATGCAACTGGAACTCTCTTAATCTCATCTAGCAAGCACCTTCAGTGACTAATTGTAGCTTGACTTCTGGAGTGGCAGTTTAGAGATCTGAGAATCAAACAGTTAATGAAAAGCAAGCTGATGACAAGAAGAATGCTGCTGAAATCTGAGGAGTTCTACAGTTTTCATTTAGAAATATATTAAAAATTTTAAATTAATCAAGACTTAGATTAATCATGATACTTCAGTTGTCCTTCAGGTATTTTTTTCCTTTATATTTCTCTGACATTAAATAAGCACATATACAAATGATTGTAATTAACTTAGGAACTAAAAAAAAAAAACTTTTTAGAACATAAGGTACCTAAAGGTTGCAGTTTTTACTTATACAACTGTTCATGTAATGCCACTGATAAACAAAATACAGAAGGAATTGCAGGTTAAGTAAAATAGAGTTCTGTGCCAGGAATGCCATCTCCATTGCACTTTTTTAGCTGAAATGCACGCAGGGCTCCGCAGTCACGCTGTAGAACAGCAAGTGGTTTTATTCCACCAGCCTGGCCAATATAATCAACATTTATGTGAACAAATTACAGATAACTGCAACAGGATTATCTCTACTACTTAACCTGTGATCTCTAGAAGCTCTGTGCACACATGTAGTCAAGAAATCAATGGCAGTACTACAGCCTGCCTGGGTACGTAAGGAGAGGTATTAGTTGTCTGAACGGAGTTGGAAACAGAGGTTTGTTCCAGGCAAGGTGATTTGTGGGGTTGCTGGAAGACATTTCATGAATACCCCATCTTGTGTTCTCTGGTTAGGTAAAGCAGGAATGATGCATTCTTCAGCAGCTACATTTTGGTTCTCACGCCCCCTCCACCCCCCTCAACATTTTTTTTCAAAAATATAGTACAGTTCTTCTGTGTTTTACATGAGAAGCCTAAGGGAGTTCTTTTTGTTTGTATTGATATGTTCCTCATCTGTGCACATTGTTCTCATTATGTACTTTATGAAATAGGCTATTATAGGGATAAGCTAAAGTAAAAGTAGATGCACTATTGTTGTTTTAGTAAAACATACTAAGATGGCAAAAGATATAACAGTAAGAGGCATAGTCACAGGGTAAGAATAGAGAGGTCTTGGCTCCCATTGCAGCTAGACTGGCAGTGGCATAGGAAAATTACATACAAGAATTTAAGGAATTAAAAGTCATAAGATTACTAGGAATTATAAGACTCAACTGTGCCTGAGAATAGAAGATTTTAGTGCTTTATTAAAATCAACAGTTAAACACAGCTTGCAGAAAAAGATAAACCCAGAAAAGTCATAACTCCAGCCTAATAGTACAGATATTTTTGAGGAGCAGCATATTAGTAAAATAACTCTTGAATCTCTGCTCTTAATAGAATCCAGTGCTGGAGTTTTGTAGCAAAGAAAACCTCCTTTGAGACTTTTATTTAGGAGCTGAATCTTATGAAATTATGCATTACCTGATAGGTGAATCAAGTGAAAAGAAAAGGAAGTAGAGAATTAGAATAAGTGGACTAAACTGAACATTTAATACTTGTATTAACGTGAGTTAAGCACAGGTTCTGGATGTGTAGGACTGTGTGCTTACTAGTTGAGCTGTCTTGTTTGAAGCTAAGGTTAATAGCTTAAAAGTTGTTTAACTTGTCATACCAGTCTCACCATACTTTTGTTTTTCCCAAACTAGATGAAAGGTTTCTTTAAGTATGGTTACTGTAGTACTGCATTCCTGATGATGCTGGTAGCTAATGACACTCGTTGTTGTAGAAATCAGGAAATGTGGGTTGAGTCTCTGGGGTCTGTGTGGCTGGAGTACGAAAATATTCTATTCTAAATGGTAAGGTCTTGCTGGAACAACTTGGTATGTATCATTGCTAATACAAACTACGTGTCTGTAGGTTTTGCTTTGCAGATGAATTCACTGGCTCGCTGTAGTGCTGATTCACTTCCACCCATGCCAAGATACTGCTAAAACTAAAACTTTATTTTTGCAATGAGAGATCTCCACATTTCTTAGTGTGTTTGGTATGGGNGTTGTTTAAATGGGCTGGCATTTAACAAAAATTAATTTATTTGCACTAATTAAAACAGCCCTTGTGTCGTACAGCCTTGTATTTCCATTTGAATTTTTAATTTAAATATAAAGAAATTATTCATAAATGTTTACATAACAGAATGTTTGCATAAAGTGCATTTAATGTACACCAAGCTCAAATGTGTGAGACTTTCTTGCCTGTTTGGCTTGTTTATCTAAGTTCTCCATGGAGTGTGGGTGGGGCAGAATTGGCTTTGGAGACTAGAAAAAGATTTATGAATTCGCAATTAATGTAACTGAAATATTAGAATCCTTGTGAGAAATTTCATTTTGACTGTGTTTATTGAAAAGCAAGATAACTTCACTGAAGTCATGTTGACACAGCTTCCTAAATCAAATACATCTGTAGTATGCTGGATGTTAATGAAAGGTCCTAAGGTTACTTGTTTCATGTCTGAAGGAAACATTTTCTGTGGAAATACAGCCCCTATTATCTCTTAAAGTTGCTGCTTGGGTTGAGAGCCTAATTTAGTCTCCTTCTGAACCTCTAGTCCCTTTCCTAAGTATTTCAAACCTTGAAATCTTTATTATGTACTACATGTTATATCTAGCTACATTACATGTTATATCTAGCTCCTCAAATATGATCATAAGGGGAATAGTTCATTTCTGTGGAAACAAGTTTAGTCTAGAACATGATATAATTGTTTGCATGAGAGATGTTGCAGTTTAATTCCTGGCTCCCCATGTTCTTAAGTAATTGTTGTACACTTCAGTGTTCTGAGCCGTGTCCTTTGATGCAAAAATGTAAATAGAAAGATTAAACCGTATAGGTTTTCAAGATTTCTTGAAGAGATTATTGTCATTAAGGTGTGTGTACAGACTGTTCTGAGGTATATCTCTTGTGCGTTCCTCATTTCTTCACAAGAAAGTCTTGTTTTAGCGTGATGAACTTACTGAGAAAGCACGGTGATTTTAGTTTCCATGAAGACTGAAATATAAAGAGAATTTGTCAAGGAGTGAAGCAGTGACATTGCTTTGTAATGTGCTTATTCTTTCTGACTTTCCTGGATGGAAATAGGGAATTGTCCTGCAAAGAAGTAAGAAGAGACCAGAAGCGTGTATTTGTTGTCCACTGTTGGGATAGGTGACAAAATGTTGTTTTCTGCAGGTTTACTAGGCAACAGTGAGGTTGAGGAATTTTACAGTGGTTCTAAAATGACCTTTCAAATAAACGTTAAATATGAAAAAGATCTGGAATTTTTTTAGTATTGCCTATATGCAATTTTTTTAGTATTGCCTTTCCTGCCCTTTGCCCCAGTTCTGTAGAATGATTTAAAAACCCCTAGGTTATACAGTTTTCCCAGTTACTTTCTTTGCAGAGGGAGTGAAACTCCCAGTATCCTCACTCAATTTTTTTTCTTCTATGAAATATAAAACATTTTGCACATAATAGTAGTATATTAAAGAGTTAAGTACAGTTGTGTACTGTTACTATTTGGCAAGAAGGCTACAAATGTTGAAAGAGTGAATTCATCACAGATAAGAACTTAAAAAGAGGGTGAATTAGAATATGAGTTGGATTTTTTGAAGTAGGTTGGAAAATTAAAATTCCAATAATTGTCCTGTAAAATGGCAAGATACCTATACTTCTAGCCTGTATTTGTTTATTCAGATTTTAAGTCTTTTAGTTGTGTTTCATAGGATCTTATGAGAGTGCTCTCTAACATAACTGAGATTCAGTAGAGTAATGCTTTCTTCATTTCGCTGCCTTAAAAACAATTTTTCTGCCTCTATTTTGAGTACTATTTTTGTTTCCCATCTGCTTGAAACAGTTGACTTGCAAAGGCTGCAAGCAAAGATTGGCCATAAAGAAACAGCAAAATTAAAAATACAGCAGAATGCTTCTCTTATTTTCAGTTGACTTAAAGCATTTTTTAGCTACAGCCACACTTACTGAATGTTGAAGAGCAGGACACTGTGAGGATGGACTATTTCAGCTGTAGTCAGGGGTGGAAAATAGTTATTTTTAGGATCTTGACTTTGTTTTTTGGAGGCTAGTGGTGTTATATTTGTTTGGTTTTTATTTGTAGACCAATATATTAAAAACCAAACCAAAATACTAGTGCTCCCTTCGTCCCAACCCTAAAACTCTGCTAGGCTTCAGACTGTAACTTAGAAATAAGTGCCTTCTGCCAGATGAATGAGAGCTGCCTATCTAACAACTCTTAAGTTTTCCAGAATGATATTAAATCAGTAAAGGAATGGTGAGTACAGTGCCTTTTAAAAAGATATTGTTTTCCATTACTTTTTTGCATTACTGTTAAATTTTGTTTTATTGTTTTGCTTCATGAATAAGAATCATGATGTTATAGCCAAACACCAAACATGTTAGGAAATCTGTCTGTTTTCAAATTCTATCAAATCTGGGCATTCATCAGGTTGGAGCCAAGGTTTCATGACTTGAAAAGGCAAGAAGGATTCAGTAGTAAGAAAAACTGAGTACATTGTCTTTGGGAAAGCATTCAGGTCTCTGATAAGACTGGAATTCTGCTGTTGGTTACATCATTCACGGGAAGCCACATGCATACAATTGGTGTCTGCCCTTAACTTGCATAAGAGGAGGCCAGTCTGTAGAAATACTTTTTGTTTTGTTATGGTACTGCTGTGTCTTTTCTGTTTATTTTTTGTGCCATACTGAAGTAAGTTTACAGGAGAATTTTTATATATACTGATTTTTCTAAAATGTAGTTAAGAACTATCAGGACATTGTTTTCTATAGTCCACTGAAAATTCTCCTCCTATAAAATCTGTTGTCTATTTAGACTACTCGTTGGATGATGAAAAAAAATAGAAAACTATTAAAGTATACATTTGTTATACTTTGTGTACTCTGGTCATTGCATTTAGTTCTGGATTTAAACTCTGAAAGGCAGTAGTGTGGGTTGAGGGAGACTGAAATCTACATTATTTTGCAAAAGGTAAGGGGAAATAATTGAATAATTGTTCAGTAATTTAATTAGGATTTTAGCATGACATTTAAAATATATAACCAGTGCTTTGGATTGTTTCACACTTGGAAAACTTTGCCCTTATAAAGGAGATGGATGGAAGATGAGCCTAAAATAGGCAGCTTGGCACATGCTTAACATCTTTAGAGGGGTTTGAATGTAAGGATTGTTTCCAATAGTATAGTTCTAGAAAAACCACAGCATTTTAACGATGTTTCAGGCAACAAGATTTCCCAGTTATGTGATAACCTCAAATAAAACTGCATAACTGCAAAAAGCTGGAGAACTTGTGCAGAAAATAATCTGGAATTATTCTATATAGCTTTTTTTAGAAATAGAAATACTAAATTAATAAATCCTCCTTGTGTTCATCTCCGAAGTAGTCTGTACTCTGTGGTGCTGTTATATTCTGTGGTTCTGTGAGTTTTGCACCTGAAACTGTAGTAAGAGGAGAATACAGGTTTCTGCTTGCACGACACCACTGTGCCCCAGTCCATAACTATTCATCCACGTGTTGCTGAAATGTCCAAGGAATAATGAGCTGCCCTTTTTTCTGAGTTAGAATTAGTCTTGCTTAGTGTGGAGAAGGGGAACTCACATTGGTGCAGTTGGTGCAAGTTGTTGTTTGTCACTTAAACCTCAGTTTTCTGTGCATAGTCTTACCCTTTTACATGGAGTGCCTTTTGCCATAATCTGTGGTAGCTGCCCAGTATAGATGATCCCTTGGTAAAATGTTAGGCCACCTTACATTATACGCAGGGTGATGTGGATGCAATACCCTTCACCAGCACTGCACTTGTGCTGGCTACAGGGACCTTAGCTCCAGTGCAGAATTGTCATCATCAGTTCAGAACCAAAGGCAGTTACAGATAATGACTTGCTGAAGGTTTCATCATAGAGATAATACCATCATAGCATAGAGATATTAAAGCTAGACCTTTATCATTTAAGTGATGCTGGAAGATGATAGCCTGTGTCCAATTAAAGGCAAAGCTTATAGTGTGTTTAGCTTGTGTGCATTCACTTAGCACAATGTGTCACCACTACTTTTTTTTACAATAAAAGTTTAATCTGTTTCTTTTATTGCACCTTATAGGCATTAATGCTTACAATACTAGTAGGATATTTGCTAGGTGGTTATGCTAATAAATTTATCCACTCAATTTATATTAGGGTTCAGTCTTGTCTAGTCCAGGCTTTAAAGGTGTGTTCCTGATGGATTTGCCTAGCTCAGTCTAATTAGCACTGCTGGTTGATGGAGTTAAAGCCTAGGGGGAAGCTTAAGCATTAACTTGTGAGGTTTAGCACTTTTTGAAGAACAATTGCTTTGTTTTAAAGGTTTAGCTAGTTAGGTCAAAAACAATAGGAGATTCAATATCACTGAATTTCCAGGCAAAGTAGTGCCTTAGCTGTGTGCTCCCAGAAATTCGGGCTTTCTGTGATTCACTGCAGTACAACACAAATGAGAGAAAGGTGCTATTCTTTCCCTATATATCAGAAGTTGTAAAAGACCTCTGAGATCATAGAGTCCAATCCTTGACTGACCACCACCTTGTCACTGAGTGCCACGCTAAGTTGTTTCTTGAGCACCTCCAGGGATGGTGACCCCAACACCAATGTTTAACAGCCCTTTCCATGAAGAAATTCTTCTTGATATCCAACCTACCGAGATACCCTTCTTTTTGAAAGGTGGTTGCTGAAACCTTAGAAGTTCAATGTTTAAACTTGTTTTTGCAGTAAAAGCAATTATGATTACAGTGTCTGACTGTTTCACGGTTTCATTGCTTGTTAGTTTTGAATTATTAGCCCTTTTCAGTAAATATTAGCAAATATCTTAAAGGGAGGAGGACTAAATATCTTAAAAATACTTTTATAACAACAGAAAGTTAAGTCAAGAGGAGAGAGACATTAGTGGCTGAACTGAGGAGGAAAAAGTGTGAGATCCAAAGGAGTTGGCATAGGTTAGGGTGATTTCATCCATGTCTCAGGCATGGGAAGAGCTTTACAAGGTCAACCAACCACATGGCACAAATCTGTAGTAAGGTAAGCTTTGTTAGTCATAGCGCTTGTTGAGTGACTATTAAGGAAGCGTGTATTATTTTACCAAAAGCTTTAGCTTAAGTAATCTATGTTTAAAAAGGTGGCCATGGGAGTCAGCAATTCATTGTCTGCATGTTAAATTAACCAATAATTCTAGTTTAGATTTCAAAGGTGCATTCAAGATACATTGCATTGTCATAAGTCCAAGCTTAGTCTTGAGATGATGGACTAGAACTGATTAAGAAGAAAAGGTAATTCAGAACAAGCTTGCAGATTTGTTTATTTGTTAATGTTTATTTGTTAATTAAAACTCGTTCTGTATAGGGTGGTTGAAACATCTGTTATTGGGTGTAGTCCTTCATATAAGTAGTTTAAATTTTATGCTAATAAAACTTTTCAAGTAACTTGTCTCAAGGTGTCAGATCAGAGAGGTTTTCCTTCTATTTACAGTAGTGGAAAAAATTTTTAGATGCAGTTGTAGAAAAAAGATTGGGTCTCTAGGAAACATCGGTCTGGCATCACAGTTACAGATGGCATATGAAGCTAAATCTTTTGTATCTCTGCTGTTTTGCGAAAAGACTTGATGCCATTATTTTCTCTTTTTGGGAACACATGGAAGAGTTTTCTTTGAGTCTTTATACCAATTAGGTAATTGATTATATCTTACCACACTGTGCTGTATATGAAAATCAACTTTTATATGTGCATAAGGGTTGCATAATGGCATCAGCAGACTTGTAACTTTTCTAATGTATGTAAAAGTGCTTAGCAAAGGGCATTTTATAATGAGGAGATTGCTTTTTCCCTTAAGACTTCTGCTTCCTATTTGTAATGTTACCTGTTTGTTTAGATAATTGTGAAGAAGTGGCATTTTCTTTTCCTGCAAATGTATTGTTTTTTCTATTAAATGAGAAACTCATTTATTGTTTGATGAGATGAAGCCTTTCTGGAAAATCTTAGAACTGTCTGGTATCTGTTTCTGACATTGTCACTACCTTGGAAAGGTTTTCATTTAAAGCATTTCTTATGTCAGTCAGAAATGCAAATGTGATAAACCAGTATTTATTGATTTTAGTATGGTTTTTTGGGGGGTCATAACAACCCTATGCAGCACCACAGGCTTGGGTCAGAGTGGCTGGAAAGCTGTCTGATGGAAAAGGACCTGGGGGTGCTGATTGACAGCTGGCTGAACATGAGCCAGCTTGTGCCCAGGTGGCCAAGAAGGCTCATGGCATCTGGCCGGTATCAGCAATATTGTGGCCAGCAGGACCAGGGCAGTGATTGTCCCCCTGTACTTGGCACTACTGAGGCCACACCTCAAATCCTGTGTTCAGTTCTGGGCCCTTCAGGACAAGAAAGACTTTGAGCTGCTGGAGAGAGTCCAGAGAAGGGCAGTGGAACTGATGAAGGGTCTGGAGCACAAAAGTTACTAGGAGCAGCTGAGGGAGCTGGCGTTGTTCAGCCTGGAGAAAAGGAGACTCAAGGGAGCCTCCTACACGCTCTACAACTACCTGAGAGTGTAGTGAGATGGGGCTAGTAGGTCTTCTTTCCCAGGTAACAAGGGACAGGACAAGAGGAAATGGCCTCAGGCTGTGTCAGAGGAGGTTTAGATTGGATATAAGGAAAAATTGCTTCACTGAAAGGTGATCAGGCATTCGAACAGGCTTCACAGGGAAGGAAGTGGTGGAGTCATCATCCCTGGAAGTGTTCAAAAAGCATGTGGCTGTGTTGCTTGGGGACATAGTTCCGTGGTGAATACAGCAGTGTGAGGTTAACAGTTGGACTGGATGATCTTCAAGGTCTTTTCCAACTGCAGTGACTCTGTGATTCTGTAATTTTATGATTTTGTTAAAGTCTTGATAAAATTTAAAATGTATAAAACATCTTAGAACTACTATAATAAAATATCATCTTCAAATCGGTCTTTTTCTACTTTGAGGTCATAGCTTCATTTTTGGTTATTTCTTACCTCTGCTTTACTAAGGAAAGAGATCTGTATGGCTACTGTTGTTTATATATCCATGGACTGATATATTGCATTGTCTTGCCTTGCTGCTTTATTCACTTCATTAATAAGGAAAATAAAGTTGATATTCTGATTTTTTTTTAAGTTATGTGGGTCGGAGACAGATTATGATACTAATTTAATAGTGTCCTTTTACTGAATGGCAGATCTCTGTGCACATGAGAAGTAATGATGGAAAATACTTAGGTGGGTAAGATAAACTGGAGTCAGAAAGCAGAGATGCAGGGTGCCATTCTAATACAAAGCACCTTCCTTCCTAAGTGATGACATCAGCAAAATAAGCCAGCCACTTTTTAAATGGAATTGTGATCATGTTCTGCAATGAGTGTTGACATAATTTAGGGATTTAACGTGTCTTTGAAAACAAAATAATTTAGGAGGACTTCAGTGGTGTTGGACTTTAATTTGAGCAAAGTGATGAAGTTGTCGTGTCATGCGTGCCGGTATGCAGATGGTAATTCTGCAGCTGTGCTAATTTGAGTACAGCTGTGATTAACTTTTGCTGCAAAACACTTGTAGTCCATAGTTTCTGCCACTTTCTGCTTCTCATTTGAAGTAGATTTCTTTTATTTTGTGGTTGGAATCTTCCTGGTTCCATTCAGTTCACTTTCCACTCCAATGGAATAAAGATGGTGGTGGAGGAAGTGAACTTACTTCCCCAAAAGGCAGCTAGATGAAAGTGAGGCAAGAATCAAGTTAAGGAGTCTCTTGGGAAATCATTGTGGACTTTGACTGCTGTTTCCAGCATATTGACATCTGATCAAGTTTATAAATGTATAGCAAAGAAAAAAAATGTATACACTGATTAGGTTTTTTAGAAAAGTGTTCCCTTTTTTAGGAAAGTGGACAATATACATTTCCTACTTCACATGCAGATTTATGATAGGAAAACTGAAACAGACTATTGAGGGCATCTGACTTTGTTAGAAATGGTGTCATTAATTAGTTGTGATTTTTCAGACAACCCTGTGGGAGATAATTCTAAATGTTTGTAACAGACTGTAAGATGAAGATCTACTAAAGTCACACTGGAGATGAGAGTGGTTGACCCTCCCAAGAGATGAAGAGGAGGAGAAAAGGAGGGATACCATGAGGGAGCACAAACTGAGGAATACATACTAAGTTTCCCTCTGGTAGTACCATTACTTTGGGCATTCTGAATATGGAGACGGCAACGTCCTTATGGACGATGTTGTGCACCATGCTTTGAAAAAAAAGGCATTGCATCTCATTGTTTGAAATAAAAAGGATGATTGAGCACACAACTCAAAAAAAAAATGCTGCAAGTTTCAAGGCATGATCAAGTCTGGACTAGTTAGGAGTGGACAAAAAGTACCTCTCTAAAGCTAGGTGCACATAAATTTGTGTGTATTTGTGTATTTTACACTACAAAAAGTGTGAAATACACAAATGATAAGCCATGTGATTTGAAGAAGAAATGCTTTAAAAAAGACTCAATGAGACACCTACACTGCAGTTTAAAACTGATTGAAAACTATGAATATTATGAAGAGAATTAAGGCACTTGGGAATGATGTGAAACAATCGAAGCAAGGCAGGATGGGGAGGGGGGGGCGGGGGGGAGAAGCCAGATCTAAATCAGAAGCTTGTGATAGTAGAAAGTAACAAAAGAGAAAGCAAAGCAACCCAAGGAGAAAACTGTAGCTGTGCAATTAACGACATAGAAAATGAAAAATGTATTCCTCTTGTGGTTTTGTTTTTTTAAAAAAATTAATACTGACATGTTTTGAGCTCTTGAGCTGATGATGAAACACTTGCCTTTCCTGTTCTGGCTCAGCAGGATATGAAACGCAAAGTAGTTGAACATACTGGGTAAGTTTGTCAACTTCTGTCCATAACTTCATGGGCTTATCTGCAGAGTTATCTGGACTGATAATGTAGATTTTTCTTTTTTATTGAGCAGCCCCACACTCACACCTAAACTTGTTATATGTGAGAAAATTTAGATCTACTGAGAAGAAGTTTAATATTGTGTTGGGCAAGATGTTACTTATTCTAGACCTAACAGACTAACTCCAGTCTTAGATAAAATCTTGTAAAGGCTGACCAAGGTCTTGATTAACCAGGAACTAAAACACAGCAATATAATTAAAACTAACCAATATAGTTTATTTGACAAGATCATATCTGATTTTTTTGGAGGAGGAACGATAAGTAGCTTTCATGTTATATGCTAAGATACAATATCTTCCAAAAAGAGAGCTCAGGTATACTTCAGGTGATGAAGTGAAGGTTGCTGTCCAGTCTCCCCTCCCCAGCAGTAGCTGTACACGGGCAGTAAAATGTTCCCTTATGAATTTTTAAAAATATTCTTTGTTTGTTATTTTGATCCAAAGGAGCAAAATAGAAACAGACCTGGGACCAAGGAGTACGAATCAGGACTTTCTTCTCCTGAAACAAGCTCTGTAACTCTAGCTTAAAAAAAAATTTACTGTCACTTTTTGCTCATGTTTCTTCCAGTCATTCTGCTCAGTGAAATACATACACAGAGGGAGAGCAATAGATCACAACAGATCTTCTGGTTTGCTGATCTGTTCTCTGTAACGGGATCAGGTGTTTGCTCACTACACACATAAACAGTGTGAGTGTCCTTCGAAGGGAACCCAAAAGGAAAGGTGTAAAATTTTATCATGTGAAACTCTGAGTTCCCCAGCATGACAAACATCTGGCTTTTTGAAATAGTTTATTTTTTTTAGTTCACAGACATCTTGAATTAGGGCTGTGTAATTTAAACATTGCATTTGTATTCAAGCTCATGCTAGTATTTAATGAATGAGCAGTTCAGCAAGAAATATGATGCCAAAAAAGCAGAGTTGCATTAGCAGTATGTTTTTAATGTATTTCACATTTACTTGAGAAGTTTTTCATCAAATGATATTTTTTCTTCCAAGATGAGTATTTCATTCTTTTGCACTTAATTTGCTTAAATTATAGAATTGGCTCCCTTATCCCCCATCCCAAAGTCTGATTGACTAATATTGCAATAACATTTTGGCTGTAGTCTTTTATAGATGTGTATATATAAAAAACATAGAAACCTGTTTTTATATAAGATACATAAACATGTAGAAACATGCATATATATATATAAAATAAAATTTAATGCATAAAAAATTGTGGCCTCTAAAGCTGACAAAATGGGCAAAAGTTGGAGAAGGTGATATTTAAAGCTAAACTGTTGGCTATGCTGACAGGTCTCAATATGAATATGAAATCTGATTTTAGTTGCTTCCATCTTCACCAAGTTTTTGTGGTAGGTGTCTGCCTAAAGCTGAATTGGGCAAGGATTGCAGTCAAAAAATAATCTTCTGACCAAGGCAGCTGTAAAGAACAGAATTCTGCGCTGAGCTCTGCCGCCAGCTTCCCATGTGACGCTCGCATGTCGTTCAGCTTTTTTTGGAGGTCGGCACCGAGTATTCATCTTGATTGCATGTGCTCAGCTTCGGTCTGATTTGCAAAAATGCTGAGTGCTCAGTCTTCTCAAGGAGAAGCTGTACTTTGAGTCAGGAGATTACGTGGTTTGAATATTTAAATGAATGTATTTCCTAAGTACTGTGGAAAAGAAAGGCCTAAGTTTCCATAATAATCACCTCTGTTTAGATACTGCCTGTTGCTCATGTTGAAAGCATAATGCTGATCCTAAACACAAATGATACTGTAAGTGAAGCAGGTCAGCTTACTTGTGAACTTCATAGAAAGTTCCTTTATGAAAATAATACTCAACACCGAACATTTCTGAATACTGCACCAAGTGGTGTGTGCAGTCATGCAATGGGCAATGGGAGTAAGACAAAACATTGAATGCAGTGAATAGTGTGGTGGAGTGCAGAGGGCAGCACAGTTGGAATTTGTGTGGTTAGATGTATTGTAATTAATCCATGTGAGGAAACTGATTTCCTCAGGCAAACTCAGTTAGGTCCTAACTCAAGATTGATTTTCTATTCCTGTGCTGTAGTTGTTTGGGGGTTTTTGGGGTACACTAGTGTGAAACAAAATGAGCAAGATCAGAGCCCTTATTGTCACGTGAAACCTGGTTTTGATGGGGTGAAGTGATTTTGTGAGGGTTTTTTTTGTTCTTTTTCCTCTTTCAGTTTTATAACTTAACTCTGTTGAACATTGAAAAGGTTTATATGGATGGAAAAGCAGCACTGCCTCTTCAAGATACAAAGATAATAGCAGGAAGAAGTAGCCCAAGGATCACTTACTTCCTCTCGGTGTCTGCAGATGGTTTTAATGGCTTTAGTCTCCTGCAGATACTCAGCTGCACTCATGCCAAATTAACTATTATCTTGTACCTAGTTATAAATACCAAGGAATAAAATTGGAAGAAAGCTAATTTATGGTTGGAACTCCCAGTCTTCTCTTGTAAATATTACATGTCTTGTTTCATTCCCCTTTCAGTTCATTGCCTTTAGCCTTTCATCAGCTCTTTGAGGTGAGGGAACCCAAAATGCATTGCCTTAGTCATAGGAGTCATTTAGGTTGAGAAAGACCTCCAAGAGGATTTACTCCAACCATTAACCTAAACTCTGGTTAGAGTGAAGGGGTCTGGGATGTGTAGGGATGTTGCAAATACAAGTAAGTGCACAACTTGCTGGTACTCAAATGTGTATGTAATAGAGAGGTTTATTCTGTCTCTGTGGATGATTAGTGGTGCATGTGGAATGAGTGCTCATGCTCTTTCTGGGGGTTTGTTTTTCTTTTTTCTTAATAATTTTTTTAGAAGTTGTGTACTTTGAGAGAAACTCTAGGAGCTCATAAAAGAAATTCCTGTTTTATAATGAAATGGACATTTAAAATGGCCACTGTAGGAAAGATTCATACAGCATCACAGAGTTTTTGGTTTAAAGCTGATGTAGCTTTTCCTGCTCTCTCTAATAAACAACTGCAAACTTCATTAGCTGCAGTAATTGTGCAAAACCAGAAGTAAGTTATCAGATCATCTCAAGTATATGGGGTGTATGTAGCAGAAAGGAAACTAGTCTGCAGCAGATGGTGCTTTGCCATGCGAAGAGAAGCTTTGTTGCTCCAGAAATGCAGACGTACACATTGTAAATGAAAATGTATTGAATATCCAAATATTAAAATGAGTAAACCTGTGAGTATTAATCAGTATCACTTGGGATTGGTTGTTTCTGGTACTTTTCTTCTGTTGGTGGGTTCAGGGGAAGAGGGAGTTGGCTTGAGGGGTTTTTTTGGGGGGAATTTATTACTTGAGGAGAGGCTTAGCTGTCTGTGTTTTCCACTCTGAGACATGAGGTGAGTGTACTTTCCTTGAAATAAAAAAATCAGTTTCTTCTAATTATATAAAAGTTCAAACTGAGAAAACTAAGGAAATATTAGGGAGTAAGCAATTAAGTAATCTTGAAAGGTAATGTGCATGCCAGGAAAAGGTCTCATTCTTTCAGTGGCTATTAATTACTGTCATATATGGACATAAGGTAATGTAATTTTAATATTTAAATTTTACTGTTCCATTGTCAAATTCTACTATTTCATTGTCATAACATTTTATTTGACAAATAATTTTGCTGAGGACTCCAGCAATGGATAATTAACCACAACTGTGGCAGAACTATGCAAATTTTTGCATGCATTATTGTTAGTGCCAGGTAAAAGTATCCCAAGTAAACAGAAGGGGACAGTTGATTTGAGGTTGACTGATAACGGATACTTCCCTCTGTGTACTGAAAGCATGTTTTCAAGCAGTTGTTTGCTTTGTAATTTTAGGTATTGTTACAGAATTTGATTCTAAATATATTAACAAGTACTGCTGGAAAAATACTGTTTTTAGATTTCCAGCAGTCAAACAGTATCAGTATTTCCAAAATATGCCATTAGATGTAATTGTTTTCTTTCTTGGTCTCAGCCTTTTCTCTTGATAATGCTTATTGCTTGTGACCATGAGCATCTCACTGCATCTTTGGAGATGATTTACGTAGATCCAGATGTGTTTATGTCCATATTTTAAAACAGAAGTAGATAAAGACTTTCAAGTGTTCTTTTGGCATTAGTGCAAATGCTTCTTGGGAAAACTCTGTGTCAAACCTCCTGACCTAATGTGTTGATATGGGTGTTGTTAACTGAGCTCTGTACAGCCACATTCTCCTGTTGCGCACTTACTTCTATTTCCTTTCCTACTTCAGCTCTTCTAGCTCTTGAGTGATTTTAGCACATCTCTGAATAAGAGCTCAAACCAAAATTGCCACTTTCTAAGTGAGAGATTCTGGGCAAGTTTGGGATTTTTTTTCCCCCTCTTATATATTTTAAAGACTGGTTTTAGAAAATCCACGCTGCTTCATCTCAGTTAGAATATAACCTTTTTTGGGTCCAGGTCCACTGCCAACTTTAAAATTAAAATGAAAGTGAACATTTCTAGTAAGGTTAAATATTTTGTGGTTTTTTTTAATGTTATATTTAAATATATGTGTAATGACTGTTTAGTTTTGCCTCCCTTTTTTTCCTATTCCAAGGAAGCTCATATAGTCAGGTATTTAAAAATAACTCTCTGAAAAAAACTCCCGGAGTCATGTTTACTGACATAAAGCCCCAGCTGAGATGGGCCTAATGTTGAGCCATGGAAAGTGTCGGGTTGTGCTGCTTCTGCGTCTCCAGGACCAGGCCTGCAGTGCTGTGTTAGGGATGCTCCATGCTCGTGCCCATCCTCTGGCTCATCACAAGTTTTCCTGTGACAGAAACAATTACTTTACTTTCTTATTTGTGACCCTGTAGCTTTGAAATCACTTGTCTTTCCAGCTGGTCAACAGCTCAGCAGCAGCTGCCTTCCCTGTTCCATCACCCACAGCCTTCCCTGCCAGATCCCTGACTGCTCCTTTTCTGAAAAAAAAAATAATTTTCTTAAGATTTCTAACACACATGGACTATATTGCTGACACATTTGATACTTAGAATACTTAATTCAGGGCTTTAATGATGTATACTTTCCCATCTTCAGGGCAGTGGCTACTACAGTTGCTGTTAATTGCTGTGGAGCTGGGGTGAGTGGAAGTCCTTTCAGGGACCCTTGTAGGACAATATTTGGAGGTACTTAAGCAGGATTCTCTTTTGGGTTTAGTTATATAGTTTAGTTATCTGTATTTTCATACAGATTTCCTTTGTTTTCCATGAATCTGTTCTGACTAATCCTTTGACCTGTATTTCATTAAAAGTGTTGACTGCAGAATGATGGTTTTGGTAATAGATGAAACAAAACTTTTCCTTTTTTCCTTTGCGTGTGCATGTACAAAATAAAAAGTACAGGATGACCTTTTATTTGGTAATTGAGAAAGTGCTTGACTTTGTTAGGAAAGCCGTAGTATTAAGAATACTGGTCACTAGTCTTTTTAAAATTACTGCCAGTATGGTGTATCAGTTCTCACTCCCACTTATCCTCTTATTCAGTCCCCTTCCCATCCCCCACTGCTCCCTCCCTATTTTTAGAGGCAACACAAAGCTGTTCTCCTTCAAACGAGGAACAAAGATTAGGTTAGAGTTTTAATGTTTTTCAGCAGATTTCTAAAATGTTAAATGATCCATATTTGAGCATCGTATTCCTAAAACAGTTCTAAATTGTTTCTATATTATATTCATGAATGTTGCATTTGTTTACTTCTGAAATTTTTACTCCTTACTCTAAAACCATCAGCAGGTTATGGCTGAAGTTTGAATTGTGGCAAACCTGAGGAGCACAGATTCCCTTCCCCATATGAGAAATGGTGCTGTGTAACATTCCCTGTGCTCCTGTAAAAACAAAACTTAAGTTCAGAGTCTCTGTGCTCCTGTGATCTGCAGACTGCATACTGAAGAGGGGACTATTAAAGAAGGCTGTTTATATGGTGGTGATAAAAATCACACGTATTTTCCGGTGACCTAAAGACCCTGCAGATTTTATTAAACTTTGAAGAAAATCATGTGCATGTGTGCATCTTTATCTGTCTTGATAAATACATGTAGCTTGCATGGAAAGGTGTTGTTAAGACTACTAATGTTTACATGCAAGATTACAAACTGAGTATGGAATGAAGATGCTAGACTTCTAGCATATGTGAAGCATATTGCATGTTTCACAAGAATTCCTTGGTTTAATGGTAAAATGATTATTTACAGTACTGAATAATGTGGGGAACATTTGTGAGTTAGCTTGTAATTATTTTTACCTTAAAGAATGCAATAGGTAAAAAATGCATTGCCAAAACAATGGGAGAATTCAAGCAAATTCTGTCAGTATAGACAGATACAGAGGAATCTTAGCATAACCAAGAATATTTCATTTGAATAAAATGATTAATTAGTTATTTCAGTTTCACAGTCTGAGATTATAAAGTGTTATGAGTGCTGTTATTCATAAGCTTCTGCTATAAAAAGTGTAAGAATGTGATGCTCTGTGTGTTTACTGAAAATTGAAGTTTAATATTTTTCCCTGGATATAATATAGTGTGCACCTGATTTGATGTGAGAAGTAGTTTTTAACAGGGCAGCACATTTTATTCAGTTTATCAAAGCCATCTAGCTGTTCTTGTAGTTAAAAGCCAGTCAGTCATTCCACCCTCCTAGTTTTCTTCTATCTTGAAAGCCCCATCCTCCTAAAAAAAAGTTTGTTTTACTATCTCAGTTTGCCATCAGACCTTTCAGCTTAAGGCCTTGCCCTGTCTGTCCCCATGACAAATTCTGGATACTCTGCAATCACTAGTGAGGTGATGAAACTGTCACTTAAGTATAGGTGCATGCAGTGGGGCATGGAGCAATGAGCTATTAAAATTTACATATTTATACAGTTTGCTTATCCACCATTATAGGGGACCTCATTTTATATCTTTACACAAAGCTCATCTGGAAAAAAAAAATATCCAAAACTAATTTAATTTGGCACTGCCATTAGGGTGGGTTTTTTCCTTTCTGTGTTAAACTGTCAGTTCAGGTTTTTGCTTCATTTTATAAAGGGTTGCACTAACACTCGCTGGAAGACATGAAAGTTTCATCTTTTGTGAAGCTGATACTGAGAACAGGTCATAAAGAATTATGGAATCTACACATGGCTGAATGGATCTGGGCTTTTACAAAGCAGGTTTGACACCCAGCCAGTTTTGGTCTCTGCAGACCTAATAAATGAAAGAGATTTTTCCACTGCCCTGTCACAGAAAACAAAAACGCAGCTTATTGAATTGGCTGTTCACTGCCAGTTTAGGAAAAAAATTGTCATTTTCTTGCCCTGTATAATAAAAGCAGTACTAATTAGTAGAAAGCACCTAACCAATCTTACATGCTTTTCATCTAGTTTTTGAAGCTTTTAAAAATTCTTTTTTATACATAGGATTGTGATAAGAGCTTCTGAGAATTTCAAATGTCATTAAACTTCAGCAATCAAGTTGCATATCTTCAGCCACCTCTTAAGCAGACAGGACTTGTTACAAGAGTCTCTTTCAGAGTTGTACTGTTGGTTTGCAAACTCCTTCTAACATCTATAAAGGCAAAACAGTCCTTTTCTTCTTTTTAAGTTCAAAATAAACCTCTAATTGGTTTATAGGGCCTTGGACTCAAGTTGATGGCACTTCTATTTTGTCTGGGATGCAGAAGGAAGACATGAGGGGAAGAGGGAGCCCCTTGCATCTGGTTAGCAGGCCCAGCTCTGTAATTGCCTGGAGATGAAAGAACCATTTGATGGTGGCCATTAACACCTTCCAGCATAATATCCCAAACTGCCTCTCTGCCCATCCTCCTAGTGTGGCTCAGAAGGTTGGCACTGATAGACCTATCTCATGACCAGGAGGAAGATAGATGGGAATGAGGATTTGAGGGGTATGGGAAGTGGGGTGAAAGAGGAAGTAGAAGAAATGTGAGGCAGGAAGCCCCGGTGTTACCAAAGGATGGTTTCCGAAACCTTTTGCAGTCTGTTGATAGAAATGGGAATCTGTCCTGCTGTCATGCAAGAGGAGAAATAGAACTCTATTTCTGCCAGCTGGCCACTTTTTAAAGAAAAACATCATTTGCATCTAAAGGTGGTGGGTTTGCATGCTCAGCTGCCCTGTGCATGTGCAGGGGTATCAGCCACCAATGGGATCCAAGAGCTGGGAGTCTGCAGGGCCAGGCGTGTGCTCCAGTGTTTCCACGTGTCCCCTGCTGGAGTGGCTACTCAGAAAACTGGAAAATGCAGTTGTCTTGTTTGCAGTCATTAAGGTAGCAGTAAAACTGGCCTGCCTGGTTAGGAACCAGTCAGGTAGCAGTCATATTAATGGCCCTTAGCTTCCAGAAAAGGGGCTGAGGGGAGGAGTAATGCTCATGTGACTCAAGGAGTGGATAAGGTGGGTCGGTAGTCTGTGAAATAGAGGAGGACAGAAACGTGGCATGGGGGTGTTCAGGATGCTCTGAATAGGTGCTGTGAGCATGACCGATGGTTGTAGCAAAGTGTGAAGCTCTCTTTAATTTATGTGTAGTCAGAATTTCTTTGCACCCTACCTTGCATGAGAACATTACTTGGTCAAAGCTAGGGACTGCAGTTGCACTGAGCTGTCGGTATAGCAGCTTTTCCACTTGAAATAATTAAAATATTCTCTCTCTTTTGAGAGATGCAACTTAACTCCATTTGTGTTCAGGAGAAACAAAATCAGTTTCCTTATTTCTGGGGATATCTGCAGAAAAATCCTGGAACCAAAGAAGATTAGTCACCAAATTTAGTCATAACACTGGAACTGGTTTGATTTTTTAGAAGAATTGACTAGCACTTTTGGGACAGTTTTTTAGAAATTAGAAATTAAATATGTATGTTATGTATGCTTTGTATTTTTATATATAATGTTTGTATGTCTATAAATGCATATGCATAGTATTATTCTTACTAAATTGAGTAGATTTCTCTCATTTGAAATGTGTATTTAAATGCTGTATGTTTTTTTGTGAATCAGGAATGCGTAGGATTAATATATAATAATTCTCTCTTTCTGTGTTGTAACTGTCACTGGAGGTAAGTATTAAAACCATTTAACATTTGGGGAGATTGTGATAGAGAAGCTGTCTCTTTTCATGGGTTTCATAATGAGTTGATGGTGACTTGACTTAAAGGGGGAAAAAAACCATGCTTAGCAAGAAGTTAAAAGAAAAAATCAGGCAGCACAACTTGAACCAAAATACTGAAGTTAGTGTTGATTTTTCTTCCCTCTTTGCTGAAAAACTTACAAAAACTTAAACCATTTAACATTTGGGGAGATTGTGATAGAGAAGCTGTCTCTTTTCATGGGTTTCATAATGAGTTGATGGTGACTTGACTTAAAGGGGGAAAAAAACCATGCTTAGCAAGAAGTTAAAAGAAAAAATCAGGCAGCACAACTTGAACCAAAATACTGAAGTTAGTGTTGATTTTTCTTCCCTCTTTGCTGAAAAACTTACAAAAACTTCTGTAACTGCTGCACTGTGCAGTTTGCAGTGTATCCACACTGGCTGAAGGTGAGTGAAGTGCCACTGAAACCATGGATTACAAGTGGGGCAAACTGATGTACTGGGGGCTTTCTCCAGTTCTTGTACAAGGACCTGGGACAGGCAAGCTTTGTTGCTAAATGCTTTCCTGAGTTTTTGAGGATGTTCTTCCATTACTAAATTTTCTTACTGGCTACTGCTATCACTTTGTGTGAAATTTAGGCATTTATAATGCTGGTATATGATACAGCTTTGCTGGATTAATTATAGAGCAGTTATTGAGGCTATCAGCCGTGCATTACAGCTTGGAAACTGCTGTTTGGAGTATTCAGAGATTCTTCAACCTCAGTTGGAAAGAGGCAGGAGATGGCAGTAGTCATTAGATTTCAGAGGGCTGGTCTAGCTTAATGAAATGTACTTACCTGGCAGTGAACATGCCTGATTCCTAGTCTTTGGGCTAGCAAGAGTTAATCTGTGTATGCAAAGGGGAGAAGCATCAACAAGTGACTGAGACAGTTTGGCATGGCAGGATAAATTGAGCAGCATAGGATGAATGCAGGGAACTTTTTAATAGTGAACTCTTAGGTTGGCTCGGTACTCTGGTGTGACAGCACACTTCGAGCATTTCTTTCCAGAATAATGTGATGGTGTTTGGGGTGGTTTCCATGAGAGGAATGATTTGTGAGTTCCAAAGATATACCAAAAAGAAGATTATTACAAATGTAGCCCAGACAGTAGAGGAGAAATCAGTGTATTAAATCCGAGCTGTCAAACACTGAGGCACACACTCACATTTCCTCACACAGTATCTGAAGAAAATATTCTCTGCTCCTTCTCATCATGGATTTGAGGCTCAAAGCCTACAGTTTCTGGAGCTAAGCACACTGTTGGCATAGCAAGGTATTGTAAAAACAGACATTATATTCAAGGAATTTCGCAAATTAGGCACAAACAGTGTAATAGCGTTTAATAGAGTTTAATGTTCATTATTTTGGTAAGGAACCTATGCATAGCATGCATTTTTATGTGTTTAGGAGCAATTAATATTTCTCAGTTCTCCTATTTTTTATTCTCTGCTCTGTGGAGAACTTTCTTGTATCTCTGGAAAATGTATGAATTATATCGTTTAGTTTTGAATTTCTGAAAATTACATTGGTGAAAACTAAAGCATAGTTTTATAATAGTCATAAAGCCCTGTAGCAAAAATGGGGGTTTGCTCACAAAAATAAATGATCACGGTGTATTTCTGCTGGAAGCCACAGTAATAAGAGGGAGATAACTTTAAAAGGATTGCTTTGATACAGTACCAAAGCCAAATGTGTACCAGGAGTCATCTTCACTTTGAGATATATGCTAATATATATATCCATCATTCTCAGTGGGCAGAGAATACTACAGATGTATATGCATTTATGCTAAGGACTTTTTGTTATCTTTCTATGCAAGATATCCTTGTATCTGTACTGGTACTCAGTTTTGTTTTTATAACTCTAATTTTAAAAACTTATTATAAAAATAAGTTAAATCACACGTAAGTATATGACTTCCGATACTCACAAATCTGAGATTCAGGTGTATTGTTTTGAAAACAACAGACTATAAGTAGATTTATTTTAGTAGACAGCATATGGATTACATACTGCTATATACCTCTTTACTATTTGCTCTATAGCTATTTTGGCACTGTTGTTCATAGACTGAGGAAAAAAAATTCTCTTGTAGAGTACATAAAGTGAGGTGAGCTTAAATGTTCATCTCAGAGAAGTGTTCATGACATAAACAAGCTTTAGTCAGTCAGAACAGTGCTTGAGGTATTGGAAATTGCTGTGGATCCCAAGAAAAAGTCTGTGGGGGACATGAGCTGATGTCCACAAAGCTATGACATGTTGACTCTTTGCATCTGATGTTTCCCTCAATACTTGCTAAAGAATGGAAAAGTCACTCGACCTGAAGAATATTTGTCTGAAACTGAATTACCTTGAACTCGCAATGGTGGCTAGGGTTAACAGTAGAGGGTTGGTGTTGTGGGTGCTCATTGTGCTTGACTTGGTTTCTGAGTGTGCTAGTTTAAAACCCAGTGGGAAAATTAAAGCCATGCAAGCTGCCCCCTCTCCCCCCCTTCCTTCTGGTAGTGGAGGAAGCACTAAGAGAGATTATAAAATGGAATCACAATTTACTGGAAAATTGCAATAACCACAGCAATGTTAATAAAAGAATGTAATAAAGTGAGTGTTTTACTCACAAAAGAGTATTTACCACTGGACAAACCAAAACACTTCCGGAAGACAGAACCCAGTGTGCGTTCCCAGTCAAAGGCAGAATGGCAGCTGGCCCCATGCTGAGCCATGTGGTGGATGGGAAGACAAAGACAGTGTGTCAGGGATGCTCCTGGCCTTACGTCCCCCCAGCTGGAAAACAGTGGAAGACCAGACTAAACCTGGTGGGACGTGACAGGGCCTTGAAACAGCTTAGGGCACCCTTCCTTGTGGCCTGACTGCGGGAGTGGGACACTCGGTGGTTCTGGCCGCATCTTGGGCTCCAGCCACAGCTCCAGCAGCTGCTGTGGCTGCCATGGCTGTGGCTTGGGATCCGTGTAGCTCCAGTAGGCTCCATTTTCTTTTTCCTGATCTTGCTGGTGCTGTCTTTCAGCACCAAACCAGAAATGCTGCGGTTCAGAGGAACTGGGGAGGGACTGCCAGTGGCAGAGAGGGACAAGGCCTGCCGAGCTGACCCTGAGACATGCCCTCCCTGGGTTCTGCTTCCAGCCTGAGCTTCCTCCTGCTGGAACCATGTCCCTGCCATGACGTGGGTGGTATGGAATTAAACAGTGCTAGAAACTCCATCCCTTTTTCCTCTAACCAGGGCACCAAGGATAGGGCTTTGTTTCATATGACAGTGAGACACAAAACTAAGGGATGCAGTGCCATAGCAGTTGGAAGCTATAGGTGCTGTTGTCAGTATTGGTAACTAACTTTTTTTTTTAATAATATGCCCCAAGTCAGTAAAATCAATGGAATACAGGTAGAAGTTCATTATTCCATTTTAATCTACTTCTCAGTGTGAAGGCAAGCTGTGAGCAGCTGTGTGCAATGTATGGTGGAGCAGTAACCTTAATGTTGGGAATGTTAATTTGCATAAGAACCATAATGTTTTATACTGAACTCATTGTGTCATGTTATTTGAACAGATTGAAATGAAAGAATAAATTACGCTATACATGTTGATCAATGCATGAAGGAGTTTTTGTATTGGTGCTAGTATATAGGATTTTATAGTTATGTAGGATTATAGAATACTTTGAGAAATTTCGTGAGATTAAAACGGAATCATGATTTGGGAATTTTTGTTGATTGAAAGTTCTGGTATTGTAGGAAATTATTTTCGTTATGATGGTTTAAAGAACAGCATCCCTAACAGAATTTATAACAGAATTTGTTTTATTCATATAGAGAAGAATCTTTCACCAAATGATGCCAGTGTTGTTGATCATAGCAAGCACACTGTTTGCATTGTAGTGTGGCTTTGTGATAATTTTATTAGCAATAAAACGATGTTGAAAGTTTTCAGGGAAAAATCTGCACTTAAAAAATGCTGGAAACTACTTTAAAAAAATAGAATAAATAGAAACAATGAATTTATGGACTTGGATGAGTCTTTGTTGTTAGGGAAGATATTTGATACACTTCAGCCAGCTGTCTTGAGTCCTTGTAGGAATCCACTGTTCTAAAGAAGCTTAGTCTTTAGATGTTTAGTTCACTGCACTGAGCCTCACCTTTTTCTTGACATATATAACCAAGTGTTTATACATTCACAAATCTTATATAAATACATAGAATCCTAGAGCCTTTTCAAGCATATCCATTATCAGTGTTTTATGATTTGTTTTACATTAAAGCTTTCCTACTTGAAGTAGTGTTTTAGCCCATAAATATTGATTTTGATGACAAAATAATTAGGTTAGTTTATGTTAAACAAACACATAGCTTTTTTGGAGGTCTGCTGGATTTCAGAAGAGTTTTTAGGAACACAGTGTAGTGGTCTGTAGGAACGAAATCCATTGCAGCTGCTTACGGTTGAGAGACAACTAGCAGTAGCTGATACTTCTAATCACTTGGGCAATGCTGTATGAATTCAGATACTTTCCTTTTTCTTCACTGAAGAAAGTCCTTTGCTGACAGCAAATGTGTTATACTCTGCCAAATGAAATAGTGCATGAAATTCTGCTCTTGTTTTTTAAGCAAGAAGCTTTGTGTAGTTTCCACGATTGTACACTGAAGTACTGAAGTTTCATTCAACCTAATTATATTTTTCATCTGAGTTGTAACTAGTGATCAGATAATTATTCTGGCTTTAAAAAAGTACATAGAGCTAATATGGATGCTTGATAGCCAGTTTCATTGCTAAATTTAATTCAAAATACGATAAAATTATTTATTAATAATTTTGGAAAATGGTAGTGAACTTTTAATGCTCATTTTGTTTTGCATATTGAGGTTGAAGCTTCTCACTTTATTTTCATAAGAATTAACATAATTGTTCTAGGAGTGTGCATATGGGTCCCATACTTCTTTTGCCTTAGTTGTTAAGAATTAGGTGCATCAAATGTCTCTAGACTAAATATGATCTCGCAGGAATGGCTAGTCATTCCTTAAAAATAATTATTTCTTACTGAAAAATAAATGTCATATTGCATTTAATCCATGTTATAATTAGCATCTGTCTGTGAGCATGAGAATGTTTTTCTTTTCCTGGTCTCTTCTTCTGGACCTTATTTGTACAGAATATTTACAAGAGCCATCGGGAAATTGTTGCCCTGTTTGCTCTTACAAGCTCAGTATAAAAATCTGTAAATTGGACTTTGCCCTAAAAGAATGTTACCTGTTTTGAGAGGTTTTCCTTTTTCTTTTATATATGTATGCTTTCCTTTGTATATTACTTGACAGCATGCTGCATTTGTTTTTCATGCTGAGATAAATAACTAAATAACTAAATAGAGAAAAGGAAAGAAGGAGCTTCCCAATATTTCATTTAAGAAGATTATTTCCACTCCAGACAGGGGCAGGTGATCACAAGCAATAGTACTGTGTGAAGTTATCCTTCCCTTTTGTAACTTATACAGGGCTGCTCCTGAATTTACTGCAAATGTAAAGCAAAATGATTTTGCTTAAATTATCTCTATTAGCTGTGTGTGACCTTAATCAGGAATGAAGCCAACCCATTTTAATTCAGGTCTTCCTGGCCTAGAAGTACTTTTTGAGCAGCTGTAGCTTTTGAGGCAGTCCAGGATGAAAACATCTGAAGAATGCCTGCTGCGCTGTGTGCTGTCCGAAGATGCTGTCGGTACGTTGCTTGTAGGCATGCAACAAAACTCGTGGTGAAGGCAAAGGCAGCTTGCATGGCATGGGGTTCACTCCAGCACTGTCTACCCACAGCTGCTGCTACTCCTCAGTTTGACCACTCAGGTGGTAAGATTTGCACAGTTCTTGTTGGAGTGAGCTGAATGAGTTAAGCTGTTAAGGGCTGAAAGAAGAGTGCCAGAATTTGGAGTAAGGAAGGCTGCCTGGTTCTTCCCAGTATAGGATGTTCCTTGGAGTTTTTTATAACTTTACAAAATGTTAGCCTTTGGGGCTAGGCAGTTGCTGCCAGCTTAATTTTTTTTTGCTGCCAAAATAATTTAACTCTCTGTGAGCGTGTGTGGAAAAAGTTGCTTCTCATTGTAGATTTTTAAAATACCCACAAACAAATGAAACAAAAAAAACCTAGTCTTTTTTTGGAAATGATTCATGTCCCTTCCTTTGAAAGAGACTGGGAGTTAGAGTGTGGGAAGTGCTGGTGAAGGGCAGTGGGGAAGAAGAGCCAATTACGAGTCACAGCTTTGCCTTTGTCAGTACTGCAAAATTCTCAGATGGAAACAAACTTTAACTTTTTAAAGAAATGACAGATCTCACGTGGTGTCTTGGGCATGTGAGAGCTGTGTGGCCTGGGAGAGGAGAGGGAAGCTGGGTTTGTACCCCAGTGCCTGAGAGCCAGAAGCAAACCCATGGAAAATGACAGGTGTAGGACCCTAGTTTGGTCCTGGACCCAAATGCCATAGACTGTGAACAGGGGAGGCAGACTGGTGGGAGAGTGAGAGTTAATATTGGGGGAATGAAGGAAGAAGAGGGAGTCAAGGGGAGAGTGTGGCCCTGGTAGCCAAGCCTGGAAGTGACTGAGCTGGGAGAGATGAAAATCCTTGGGGAGCAGGATAAGGAGAGACTTGACAGGGGTGCTGAAGGTAGGGATGAAGAAGGACCAGGGCTTGAATCAACATGGGCCAGAGAATATGGCTTGAGGAAAACAGACAGAGAAGTTTGTTCTGGAAGGTCCAGAGATCTTGGATGTTAAGTAAACACTCTTTGATTTCAGTAGAAGCTCCTCGAGGATGTTTTCAATCATCACCTATGGCTAATTTCCATGCAGAGAATCATTTCACATTTGCAACCAATTTGATATTACTTTCCCACAAAAGCTGCATGGTACATCTGAAGATTTCAAACCAACTGCTCTTTTTTTAGGGATGCCAGTGTGACAGTGTCTGATGTCTCGGTTTCTTATTTCTAGAAGTGGTGAATGCAAACATTTTTCCAGTGTGGCAGTGTCCAGGTCAAGGATTGTCAAAACTGAGCTTATCTTTGTAAATCTCTTCTGTTTGGCCCCTTGTGAGGAAGCACCTCAATTTGATGGTATTAAGTCACATGCTGATGTGATGGTTTTTTGTTTTTTTTTTCCTGCAGGACTCTCGCTCTGGTCCATGCACAGGATGGACTTGCTCTGGGAATGAATCTGGTTGATGCATTGGAGAAGGCTGTTCTCTGGAGTACCCCTGCCTCACTTCCAGCAGAAGTCGGGACGTGCGTGGTGGACGAGGCAGGGGATTGCAGAAGGCAGGAGCCATTCCGGTGCTCTGTGCAGCTGCATGCTGCCCTGGCGAGCGGGACTCCCTTCCTGGCTGTGCTGCAGACTTCCTAGGTGATGCTAGGTAAGCTGCTCAATCCTAGCTTTTATTATGTCTTTGCTCACTGTGTCTTGCTTTCTTGTGGATGACTTGAGATCTTCGGATCTTGCTTGGAAAAGTACTGACCACTGGTGGCTGGGGGTGAGGCAGTGGGGGCTGAGGTTTGAAGGTGCTATATAAAGCACAACATAATGCCAAGTGCTGTGAAAAAATTAGGTCTGAGTTATGCCAAACTGGAGACAAAGTTGTCCTCAGAACTGGAGAATCATTTTGACCTTAAAGCTGTCACTGCTTTAGTTAGGAAGCTAGGAATAACACAGTTATTGTAAGTTAGGAGTAACAGAGTAAGGGTAGGACTAACCATTATGTTGATGGAGCACTCAGCTGCACCATTGAATTCACAAAGAAATCACTTGTTCTGTCTTCCAAAAAAAAGTTTGAGCAGTGTGTAGTAAATCAGATATAGGACCATACTCGAAATGCCAAGAGTTAAACAGATTATTGTTTTGATTAGTGGTAATTTTGTAAGTTTTTGAACGGCACAGAGGTGCTGTGGAAATGGTATGACATAAATGCGACGTGTACCATGCCACAAAAGCAAACAAAGGCAAAGTTTAGGTTTTCTGAGACTTAGCTTCTGATATTTCCTCCTGTGAGTGCTTGCATCCAGATGTTTTAGTGTAGACATTCGTATCATGCAAGATGATTTGGGGCGCAAGAAACACCGCAGTTTTTGGTGCTGTCAACTGAGATAATATATGTACATAAAATTAAAATGACATCTAAATTCATCATTCATTGTAGGCACATGACTCTTGTGCCTGGTTATTGTATCAGATACTAAGTAGTGTCTGTAATGCCCATTATCAAAATGGCTTGGAGTCAGAATTTCGTCTGCATTTCCTCGGGTATGGGGTTTGTATTTTCCCAGTGTGAAGTCCATACCTAGCTACAATACTGTTGTAATCAGTAGACAATAGAGAATTTTTTGGCCAAGGCATGGTTAAGCTAAATATTGTTTCAACTTAGCTAACCTGAATGCAAAATATCTAACATTAAATCAGGTTTTATGTATTAATCAAGAGCATGTTTTCAGTGCCTAGAAACATAGTGAGTGTGTTGGCCAGATAAGCTATTTCTCTCTATTGCAGGGAAAGAGAGAGTAAAAAACTGTGGAGGTTTTATAATGGCTGAATATTATATTAAATACACAGAGCAAGAAGGTACATTCCCCTTCCAGCCTGCTCACGGGGGATCTACTACGTCTGACTCTATGAAAGGCTGCACTAATGCTTTAGGTGTTGAGCAATATTTCTAAGTGCTGCTTTCTAAGAAAACATGAGGTATTTTTGTTTGACTACTGCTGTGCAGTGTGCAAGTCTTTCTTTAAATCTTTGAAAATAAACAAAAAAAGGCAGTGGGGGCAGTGGGGGTGGCAGGGAAACAATCTGTATTTTATGAGCAGAAGTTAAAAATGAAATTATTTGCTTTATCCAGAGTATTGAGAGTTATGTTGCAATTAGACTTATGCAATAGCACACATTACGAAAGGATCTCACCACTGGCAGAGCCTGCTGGAGGAAAGCAGGGGACTGGAGCAGCAGGGGTGTTGTGGGCCTGCAGGGCAGCGCACTGGCACAGCTACACCGGGGAGATTATCAGCTAATGTGAGACAGGAACGCCAAGGAAAATAGAAACTCTGCCATTCCTGCATGTGCCATAAAACGGGGGGTGGGGGGGGAGAGAAGGAGGGTGACTCGTTTTTATCAATGTGCCTACTTTATTTCAGTGTCACGTCTAATCCGGTGTGGAAAATGTTTTCTGTTTTGTCAAAGAAAGAAGGAATGGAAATGGCAGCTAATTATGAGCTAATAATGCTGCTAATAAGAGTGGAATTTTACTCAGCTCACTCTAATTCTACAATAGAAAAGTAAAATTTCTCTTGAGTCAACTGAAACATCTGTTGAACAAATTGGTTCAATTTCATGAGTCTGTTGCTAATTCTGAAAAGTAGATGGTGTTTTATAAGATCAGTAGAGTCAGGAGGTTAGAGCCCATATTCTTTACTTTTTTTACTATTACTAAAGTAGGTCATGTCAGAATGTTTTGTTTTTATGAATACAGTAATACTGTGGTTAATGTTTCTAGTATTTCAAGCTTTACCTTTGGTTTAATGAGTTTTCTTCACCGTTTTTAATCAATATTACTAATAGTCTTTAAAGTTGTGGGCTTCCAGCTTTGTATCAAGTTCTTGGTAGTGAAGTAGTTGAGCAGGTTTTAAAAAAATCCTCTTCCAGTGCATTTCTATTTCTATTTTTATTTCTATTTCTAATTTCTGTTTCTATTTCTTTATTTCTGCATTTTTCCTAGTTTGTTTTACTTATGAAGTTTAAATATTAATAGAGTTTTAGTTGCTCCTATTGCTGTGTTTTTATTTGGACTGATTCTTTTTAGACTTGCAGATGTGGGAAAAATATTGTAGGTGACAAAGCAGTTTATGGCTTCACATGCTAGATGCCTAAGAATGTCTTAGAGTCAACAAGCTGACATCATATGAATAAGAGAAGAAAAAAAGGGAGAAATTAAAAACCATTTTTCCAAGATTTTGTTCCCATGTGTCAGAAATGTTTTAATTTTATCTCATATATGTGCATGCATCTTAAAGTTCTCAGGTATATCTCTTAACATTATCATCACTGAAAGGAAATCACAAATGTAATTCAGATCAAGTTAAGTTCTGTGTGCTTTACTGTTAAGTGTTATAAAATCAATGCAAGTTCTTCCTATGTACTACCTATAACTGGCTGTAATACTTTGACATATTTAAAGGGGAAAGCTGGACTTTGAATTTAGACAGTGAATATATACTTTCTTTGTGCTGTGTATATTACATGGAAAATACAAGACTGGCATTAACCATGTGCTTTCAGGGTAATTGTAAGCTATGATATTTTCAGCTTTGTGGTCAGGGTGTCTATTTAGAGTAGCTTAGTGTATGAGGGATGTGAATGGAAGTTGATAATACTTTGTAATGTTACTTAAAAAGTAAGGGAAATTATCTGTTTATTACGGCTGGTTTTTAAGCTGTAATATTTGTTAATTATGTAGTAGTTTCTTTGTCTTCTTTAACTTAGGAGATAATGGAGGTGTAAATAGGAGGACAGCAGTGTGGGATATCATTGCTTTTGAGGGATTGCTGGGCTGAGGAGGAATGGAGATGTATAGACAAGTTTTCTGAATGTGCACGTGAGTATTGCCAGTGCAAAAAGCTGCCCTTCTGCCGATAAGATGTTGCGAACTCTCCATGTGTTGGTTTTGTCCTTGGTGCAGCTCACTGAGGCTGCAGATGACGTTAATGAAATGAAGTGAGGGGAAAGTTTTGTGGCTGAAATCCTGTGCCAAGTCTTTTTGAAGTTGTATGCAGCAGCTGTGCTGTAGCTAAAGAAAGGCTTTCTTTGCCTCCATCATAACATCTGCATGGTCTTTAACAGCAGAATTGTTCCACTATGATGTGTCATTTAGCTAATCTGGGTTGCCTTCATTAAGTCCTTTTTTTCTTCTCCTTATTAGAAATGCTTACATTACTTTGGGAAATAAGTTTGTGAAGATCTGGACTTGAGCGTTTCTGTGTAGAAACAGTAGGCTTCAGTCAGAAAAAAAGTCAGAAGATGAGTGGAGACTTTGTAGCTCAGTGAGTCTCTTCAATCTGGGCAGCTCTATATGGACATCGTGAATTGGATTTTTATGTGTCCTCTCTTGTTTGGAGGTTAGGGGCTGAACATGCAGCCAGTTTTTGTGGAGATGCCACAAATGTGACATCATGGCAGCTAGCATTGGTTTGACAGCTTCCAGAAGTGTGGCTTGCACCCTCTGTGCTGAGGTGTTACCCCCTCTCCCTTGTGCCAGTGCCACTGCAGCCACAGCTCTGGGCTGAGCTGGCTCAGGGAGTCAAACCAGAGGACAGCTTGATGCATTTTTGGTTGAGTCAGTTGGCTGGCTCTTGACCTCTTTCAACTTCCTAACTGCAGAGCTGGACAAATGTCTCTGCTGAAGATGGCCTGGAAGAGAGGGATGGCAGGACCCGCCTCTTGTAGCTGTAAATTGCTTTCAAAACCATGCCTTGGTTGAGAAGGCAACCACGGGAAGTGTTTTTAAGAAATACCTGCTTGACTGTATATTGTGTTTACTTTTAAAGTAGAGAGAAATCAATCAATCAATCAGGTGAAATTTTGAAATTTTAGCTTTAGTGTTTCTTCCAGTTGAAGGTTTTTACACAAGGACTTTTAAACTGAATTTTTATTTAGTCTTCTTACAGCATGAGACTAAGAGGTCTGTAATTGTTTACTCTGTTAGCACTGTGAAGCTAGTGAGTTCTTAAAGCCTAAAAGGTGGGATCTAATGGTCTGAAATATGAGGTTGTAGTCTTGGAGAGCAAAACAAAGGTGGTAGAAATGCTGCCCCTTCTCTCTGTTGAAGATTTTGGCTATCTTGACTGTAAATATCTCAGATTTAGAGGGATACCTGACTTTCAAACAGTATGTTCTGAACTAAATGTGGAGGGATACACTGTAAATTAAATGGGGGTGTGTGTGGTTTTTTTGGTAAGAATTACCACATTTTATCATCAGGAATTACTGGACATCCATTTGCTTTCCAGTTGAACAGTAGGATCAGTCTTCCTTCTGTAATCTTGTAGGAAAATTACTGTACTGGAAAAGCAAGAGTGCTAATTTACGTAATTGTACTCATTGCAGAAGTTTGGTTTCTGAGTTCCAGTTAACATAAATAAGCAAAATGAGAGAAAGGGACAGGAAACATGCTCCTGCCTATTAGGTTTGTTAAATAATATTTGCAAAATTATCTTCTAGTCAAATTGTGACTGTCTTCAATTCATGCTAGTAAGGCTGTGGTTACTCCCCACACTCACTGTCTATAAAATTGAACATATACTAGCCACAATGAAGAATGAACACTACACTGTGCAAAATAATATTTTTTTCATTATTGCTGCTATGACAAATTACTTGAAATACTGCATACTGAATGGAAAAAGTTAGGTCTGCCTGCATGTGTAGTTCAGGGTGCAGCCTGCCTGCTAGGGGAGTGTGACACACCTGCCTCCTCATCTGAGAGTGACCGTGACCACGTCACGAGGGACTGAGCATGCCCCGGTGGTAGCTGGGCATTTCAGTCTCACATGTGAAAAACATGTGTTTCCTAATGCATAAAGAGCACAGCTAGGTCCTAGGAATAGATATGCTTGGCAGCAGTGGTCCAAAATATGTATTTTATCTACACACTTAAAAATAATTAGCAAAATAAGATCATAAAGTCAGTAAAACTGAGCACATTTAATACATTCTGGTTCCAGTGACGTTACTGTGAGGTAAGGGCAAGCAGACCACGACTTGCTTCAAAAACAGGAAGCGCCTACATTTATATAAATTGCATAGTTTCAGCTGTCATAAATGTGGTTTCAATGCAGTTGCAGGAGTAAAGCCCAAAGTAGTTATAACCAGCTTACTTCCTCTTCCAGTCAAAGTGCAAATAGCCATATAATTAACAATCTGTGGCTCATTTCTGTAGCTGGGTTAAGTATTCTGTTTCGCCTGTTCAGTCACTGTATAAACACAGAGGGAACTTGACTTGGTTAAGAACATTTTGAAACACAAATATCCCCAGTCATAACCAGATCTGCAGATTCACAGAAGAGGGTCTTCAGTTGCCCCTCGAGCTTGGCAGCAGCAATGAGACCTGTGAGTGTGGCTGGGTCTCTGCCAGGCTCCTCGGAGAAGAGCAAGTCTTGCCAAGTTGGCGTCTTGCCATGGTAAACTGCATGGGGCAGCAAAACCTGCTGCAGAGCTGGTAGACAGTTTTTCTCTTTAGGGACTTCCCTTAGTACATTCCATTACAAATTGGCTTTATTCAAAGTCTTTTATCATTAATTTTTTGAGGACTGATTGCTCAGCGTTTTTGGACAGCTTTTTTCTGAGTTAATTCAGCCATCCTGCCCCTTACTCTATTCCATGCACTTAGTGTGACAGAAAAGCATGAGCACAAAAGGATAAGAAAGAGTTCCTCTTCTGTTCCCGTGCACTCTCGGGTTGGTTTAAATATGCTTTAGGCTGCTTGGAGAGCCTTTGAAGAGAGGCCTAACTTTTCATCCAGACAGGGCCTGTACATTCTCTGTTTCTGCTGATATAATGCACTTGAGCAGCAAATACCTACTCAATATTCCCCATGTACTCTACTTGCTGGAAAGGACCATTGAAGAGCCTTTCCAGGGAAAGTTTACTTACCCAGGAGATTTTCTGCAGGGAAGCACTGGCTGCATACCGTGATTGAGTGTGCCTTTTCTTCATGTGATAGAGAGCACTGCATTTTGCAAACCGCTGTTAGAAACCTTTAGGCAGAGCTCAACGACGATTCCTCTGTCCTAAACATAATACAGAACATTTCCCTTCCCTTTCCTGGCTTTCCTCTTCAACTATCAGATAAATAGTGGAATATCATAAACTCATAGTGACCTTTTGTCTTTAGGCCTTAAAAGGACTATTTCATCCTGTTCCAATGTTTTAATTTCTTCAGGAAAAGTTGGCAGATCCATTTTGCTGTAATTGGAACAACCAGAAAAGGTACATCAATGACCAGCACCTTGACTCACGTTTGAGTGGACTTTGGAAAAGCAGTCTTAGCAGCCTGTGCTTAGCAAACAAGATGTGTACAACAGTGATTGCAAAGGAAATAGAAGTCAGGATAGGTTTCTGCTTTGAGCTCCGTAGTGTTTTAACTATGATGGACAGACAAGGGAAGACCAAAGAAAGTGAGAGCTCCTTTGAGTCTTGTAAAAAGTCCGTGGTGGTTACATGTATTGAAGTGTTTCTTTCATTCTAAATAAAATGTGGAAACTTTCAAGACACAACAGGTTTATAACATTTTTTATTGTGTAAAGGATTTCTTTCTATTCTTATCTTCCAATGTTGTTAAGAGAAGAACATTCAGCTGCCACTCTGAAGAGTATGGTTGCACAGCTTCTGCTGCTGTGTCTGCTTACTCTGTGTCCGTAGGTAATAATTTATCATAACATCAATAAAACATTACCTTTAGTCATTCAGAAAAGCCTTATCTTAGGTGCTTGCCAGAGTTACTCATGTGTTTCTTTGCTTAGCGTGACATGGCCATATTTTCCTTCATGGCTTAGTTCCGACCCGGGCACAGGCGATGAAATGTGCTCACATTGCGCTGTGCTTTATCACTGACTGAAGGGATTGGACTGAGCTGTGTTGTAAAAGACAGTAGGGCCAGTCAGCTTGTTGCAATGAATGGATTGCTCTTATTCGTGGAGGAGTATCATCCAAACAGTGGTCTCTGGGCCAAGACCAGCCTACAGGAAATTTCCATCTGCTCTGCTTTTTACCAAAGGAGATGGAGAGCAGCTTCGCTGCCACAATCCAGTTTAGAGGGCTGGCTCTGAGGGAGTGGAGGAGCCTCCCTCCCTCCTGTGGTCTGGCTTTATTTCCATGATGATATCTTGATAATATTTCTAGGATGGCTACTTGTGGCGTGTGCAGGCTGGCCAGGTTGGTGACTACCCCAAGGACTAGGAAGTGAAGTCTGTGAGAATTAGCTGGTGGGAGGTTCTGCAGCCAACCACTGAAACAGAATTGCCAACTCCTTGTAATAGATGACCTCTTTTAATAGAAAACCACATCCTTTAAAACACTTCATTAAAAATGCCCTTATCAACTACAAGCTCCTCTGCCATATAAAAAGCACCTTATTTGCATATTAAGTAATTCAGATTCAAACTTCTAATTGCCATTTGAGAAGTCAAATACTAATTTTTGAGTGGATTTTGATATTACAGTTTTATATTGCCTTTTAGGAGAACTGCAAGATTAATTTGAGACTGTAACTAAGCTAATAGAAAAGAATATGGGAAGATGGAAAGCTCTGTGTATATATAAAACAATAATAATATTAATAAAATTGTATGTGTACTCTTCATTGTCATGCAGTGGTAGTCTATAAAATTTTTATTATCCTGAGATAATATGCATATCCATTACATGAGAGCACTGAATACCTTTTTAATCTATGCATGTCATCCAAACAAATGCTTCTAACAATTGTCTCCACACTTGGTTGTATGTTTTTATCATCATAAGGTTGAATACTAAATTAAGATTTAGATTTTTATATGATTTATGATTTTTAAAACTTTTTTTTTCAGATTCGTTGTTTTAAGAATTTTCACACCTAGGAAATCATTAGGCTCTTGTACTAATGAAAATGGTTCAGGTGAAAATAAAACAATAGAAAAATCATGTACAAATTGGGTGGTATCTTTAAGAACTCAATTTACTATAATTCAGTCAGCTGATGGTAGAAGAACTTTTTTTGTTACTTTTGTGTATGTGTATTTATAGAACTTCTCTAGATCACTTAGTTCCAATACAGTCAAACGGAAATATATGCAGTTGTAAGGAGTTGCTGCAATTGGCCTGCAATAATTGTATAGCAGAATTGTTGTTCTTAAATAAAACTGAAAGAAAAAATTCTGCATCACAGATCGCTCATGCTCTCTGGACCTACATAAAATCCTGGTGCTTGTAAATTCCCCATAGCCTCATCAGGTTCCTGTAAAGTTTCTGGCTCTGGCATGAAAGATCTCTTTGCTGGGGACAGATTGTTTCTCCTTATCAGGAATGGGGCCCATATGAGTGAACTAACCATATTACCAAGACCAGTGTTAAATTCTCCAAATTGCCCCAGTAATATAAAGAGTAATATAAATTCATGCTCAGTTGCAAACTTTCTAAAATCCTTTTTTGCATTGTAAGAAAATTAGAAGAGATGCACAAACTTACATGAAACACTGAGTGGTTTTATAGCATTTCCATGCTACTGGATCGTCTTGGGGTTTGAGTCAGGTTTCCTGAATTCTCAACTTCACTTCTTTAGTCTTTTTATCTCCTGATAAATTGTTGCTCCAGTTGTTTGAGCTCTGCTCTAGATCAGACTGTTCTGCCAAGGTGAAAAATTTCCCTGTGTTGAGACATGTTGTAGATACCTCTGGGTACCTTCAGCCTTCTCCTTTGTGTTCTTAAGAGTCAGTTCTGTTGTCTTTGTTTCTTCTTTTATACTGGGCTTTTTCCTCTGTTCATTTTGCTGCTGATAAGCTGAGTGGAGTGGGTTTCCTGTAACAGCATCCATCTTGCTTTCCTCTGGGTGAAAGACTATTCACTTGTTCCTGCCCTGGATCATAGGTGATATCAGTCCTGTTAACAGATGTCTGAAGGCTATGTGTACATGGGCACACAGTTTGTTTATTTTTTGTATTTATATATATAGTATGTATAATAAACATCTTGTTGTATAGAATTTTGTGTAATATCTAATAGCTAATGTCTGGTATATGCCATCATGTTTGCCAGTTAGATAAACTCCTTTCATTGCTTTTAAATATTGACTTCCGTTTTACTTTGGGTTTTATTTATTTCTCTATGAAAAATGAAACATTTTGAGTAGTTTTTTCTGTTTTCCAAACATCTCATTGACTTAGACTGAGCAGTTTATGGAAGTAATATATGACTTCATGTATAGCATTCTGAGGAGCTGTGTTTTGCACATATAAGGTCTTGATCTTTGCTGTAAGAGCTGCTAAGTCCCATGTATGGTCTTTGCTGCACCGAAGAGGTGAGATGGTAGACTGGTGTTGCCTTAAAATCTGCATCTTGATTTATTTATTGTGTTTCTTATTGTGTTTCTTAGTAAATTATTTGCCTTCATAACTATTAGAATTTTGCATGTGAACGTATTTTATTACCTGCTTGGAAATGGCTTGATGCTGTTATTTGATTGATTATTCTCTAGTTTATATTACTTCACTGATCACAGCGGCAAGGGCTGGTTTTATATTGTCTTGATACATTTATGAAGGGTTTAGCAACTAAAAATCAAATGTGAAATGGAGCAATGTAACTATTCAAGCAAGTGCTGACTTTTGTTTATATTCTTGAAGACTGAACACACTTGTATAAATGCTAGATTAAAAATAATTTTAACCGTCACAAATCTATCAGAATTCATAGATTACAGTAAAATACATATCTGTGGAAAAGTATGTGGTTTTATCTCCTATTAGAAGTTAAATGGGACCTGTGTGTCTGCTTTTCTTTAAAAACTGTCTAACAAAATATGCAAGATGGATTTAAATGTTGTGGTATTACTTTTAGCTGATCTATTAGTATAGCCACCTGTTTAATTGGGTCCTTCTAAGTTAGCTTTCTGTGAAATAGCAAGAAGGTTAAATATTGTCCTTGATTTTTAACCTCTTTTCCTACAGAAACAAGGCTCATGAGGTCTCACCATGCACTTGTGTAGATGCACACACATCCCTTCAATTCTCCTCATTATCTTTTGACCCTATTGCTGGTTTTGATCACATTTTTTGGCACAGTGGAGAGCTCGAAATTGAGATCGTGCAGGTTTTGTGAAAATAAGTAGCTGAGTATAGGTGGAACCACCTAAAGGTGCCCTGGCAGAGGAAAAGATTGCAGCATGAAATAATCTTGTTAGTTGTCTGGGAATCCTAGTGATGGGAAAAGAGAGGCTTTAAACAAATGTCCCAGCTGTGGGAAAAGCTTCCTTCAAAGCTTTCACCTTTCTAGACACCGAAGTCAACCGACCAGGAGGTATAAATCTGTGGGAGATGAGGCTTAATTAATTCTGTTGTTCATGAAACTGCTTGTTCCCTTGATATTTAATAATAATAATATCAGTAGCATGAATGTTTCCATGAAGTATATTTTTGCATATTTCGTTCTTAAGGTAAATATATAGGGATATTCTTATGGCAGTCCTAATTTTCAGAAACATTTTTTGTTTTACTATGAACATTAATTTAAATGTTTACAAAGCATCTTCTCTCCCTATTAGTGCAGATTGAGCAGTTCTTTCCCCTTACTTCTAAAATGACAGATACTGTGAATGCTTTCCAGCTCTGTTTTGCATGTGGTTCTGGATTGCAACTAGCCAGAAATGCTGGAGAATTCATGGCTCTATGATTGTGCTCCAAGGGAGTTAACTGGGAAGAACAAGGTCGGTACAGTACGCTTACTGAATATGGAAATAATAATAATTATAAAGCTAACCAACAAGAACTGTATTCTTAATAAAATGTGTGGGTTTTTTCAGTGTAATCATATGACTATATAATACAAAAATTGCTTTGAGAGTAGGTCAAAGATTACGCATAGCAGAGGCTTGTGTGATTGGTTATGAACAAGCGAAAATAGGGTAAACTTTTGACCCGGCAGCAGCAAATGGAACTGTGTAAAGCACCTACAGATGGCAGGATTTAACGTATAGTCGGTCTCTCGCCCTTTCACAGCAATTATGATCATATTACAGCAGGCACTGAGGGGAAGGCGCTCTGCAGCTCTAATACAGTGTGTCTTTGAAAGTTTTGAATATGCAGTTGCGTTTTGTTTTTGTAGGACCATCAATTAGCTTAGCAAGAAAAATTCCACTTTTGTTGCTCGTGTTTGGCTCTACGAGTTCCTGACCAGAGTGCCGAGTCCATTTGGAAGAAAAAAATCATTTGAACAATCTGAATAATTTCGATAATTCAGACTGCAGTAGATCTATTGCTAAGCTTGAAAGACTCAGTGAAAGTTTTTATGCTATTCTGCTGCTGATGCAGGCTTGAAGGGATGAGGAGAATGTGGTTCCAGAGAAAGCTCTGGGAAACAACACTTTCAATCAACTCTTTGGATTCTTGTGTAGATTCATACATCTTCCTGGTTGAGTTTTAAGCCAGTTTAAAGTTTGCAAAATTTAAACTTCAGAAAGACCAATCAATGAACCGCGTATTTGACAAGACTGTGGCTTTTAGATTATTCAGTGTCTTTTGGTTTTGTTGTGCTTGTGAAATACATGGCAAATTAGAAGAAGCGAAAGTGTTGTGAATTAGAAACCAATGATTGCCCATTTCCTGTAAATTTTGTCAGTTACAAAATCAGAAGCCCAGTTGCACTTTGGGCACAGACAGATAGTTCTGAAGTTATGTGAGCATATTGTGTGTAATTCACTGCCTGTTGGATGTTTGTTTGTCTTGTGTATGTACGTGTGCAAACTTCTCCCACAATTGTTTCTCCTATCAGGCTTTGACGTATCGGCATTTGGGAAAAGAGTGAGTTATAGAAGGCATGCTTCCTTCTAGCTGTGATCCAGCCACTATCTCCCTTTCCGTCTCTTTGCGTTGCCTTCTGGCCTGTAATCTGATGCGAATGCCAGATGTGGGGAGGTGGAACACAAGCAATCCAAGCTTTTTAGACCATTTCATGGAGAGGGTTATTTTATTATATTTGTGGTTCACAAAAAATTTTCCTTTGGTTTTTCAGAATGACTTCTACGGAGAGTAGAAATTGCAAACATATGGTAGTAAGCTAAATAAGATACTGGAAAATGCTCTTTGGAGGAAGGGAGAATTTTAAAATACTGATAAAGTGTGGTTGGTTGGATTTGCTTTTTTTTTTTTCCTTTTAAATCATGCTGGAGCTTGCACTCTTCATAGACTGCTGGGTGTAATTCCATTTCTTTTTGGAGATGAATTGTGTTCATTTTAGCCATGCCTGTACCTGCAGCAAAGAGCTGCTGCTGTAAGCTTTAAGGCATTTAAACGGCTCAGTGGCTGCTACTACATGAGTTTGATCTGGTCACACAACATTTCCAAACTTTTCTGGTTGTTAAAATGCAGTGAAATGAAAACTACTCTCCTCAAATGTCACACAGTGCACACTGTCGTAGATTAATTCCTTCTACAGTTTTATAACCCCCCTCACACACAAAAAAACCCACCACCAAAACAAACTTGAGGTCAGTTAAAAATCCCACTGGTGCATTCCCCTCTTTTACAGATGAGCAGCTTTCAGATCGCCAGGTTTGAGTTGGACTCAAAATTTGCCTGGACCTGTTGTATTCCAGTTCTTAAGAGTGGGCTCTCAGCCACAAGTGCTGCCCTGTGCTCCCTATAGAGGCTGGGCTGGGGGCGTTTTTTTCGCCTCTGCCAGAGATAGTGAGTTGGCAGGGTTGCCCCACAGACCTCATTAAAACCTAACTGAGTAATCTTAATCTAAAGGTAGTAGCAAAATTTTTCAGTGTTAGGTCGTTGTCTGTTGTGTTCATGACTTTAATGAATTAAGGCTTCTTTGCATGACAGCTATTCCACCTGAAATTAGGGGCAGTTATTGTCAGCTTTCTGTCTCATAAGTACCAGCTTCATAGAGGTATTCTGAATTTGTTGTACTTGAGAAAATCCAAAAACAATTCTATCTAAAAAGATGATTATTAATACATGAGGTAGAAAGGGAAATTAATTAAAGAGGTGAGTTTCATATTTGGGAAAGAAAAGGATTTTCAGAACCAGAATATCCAGACTCATTTTGTCTAGTTATATTCTTGTTCTTTTGGAAGTATAAAAAGGTATTGAAGCATTATTACTGAAGTGTTATTATTGAAATATTATGGGATTATTCCCACAGTTTCACTGATTAAAATAGAAATTTAATTGAAGGATGTGCACTTTTCACAGCTATTATGTAAATAACTAGTCTTGTATTCCAGTTCCTGAAATATCCTGAACAATTATAGTTACCTGATGAATACCCTGTATGTTGCTTTAAAATATAAAACCTATTAACACATCAACCAAACTGGGGGGTATATTAAACCTGTATCAGTGACCTGTGCTTTATAATGCCTGCGTAATCTTCTTTTAATTCTGATCATTATTTCTTGCCACAGTATAAGAGAGATGCTCATATTTCCTAATCATTGCTGGAAATAAAATAGTTAAAATGACTCTTCTAGTATTGCTCAAAGCTGAGTACGAAGGTTTCCATTATGAGTGGCACAAAAAGTTCTTATCTACCCTTTGGTAAGTAGGTGAAATGCCTGTATGCAATAAGGGTAAGCTCAGTTTCCTTTTAGTGTTATCTAAATACCTAATTTAGTTTTCCTTTGTATGTGCTCTGAAAGAGTAAGTGACAAAAGCTGTCGTTTCTTAGACCTCACCTTGCATACAGTTTCAAGTAAAATGGTGGGCTTTTTTTGCCTTCAGAAGGCAATTTTCCAAACCTGGTGGAATCTTTCCTTGTTGTCCTGTATCGAGGCATTGCTCACCTGTGTCGGTGCTTACCTGGTTTAACTTGGGCTTGAAATCAGTGTGGCAGGAGGGCATCATCACCGCTGTACCAGTAATATTTAGGTTTCTGCACAGGAACTATTGTCACAAGAGTATTTTGGATATTGAGAGGTTTTTAAGTTGTCAATAAACCATTGTATAATCATTACAAATAAAATAATACACAGAATATAGTTATAGTATATGGTATAACACAGCTATTTTGGTGCTGCTCACCAAGCTAAGTGCTGGCTGTGTAATTGGAGCATAAAAGCAGTAATTTGCCCATACAGACCTAGCTAAAAGAACGTTTTTTCTTAATACATTTAAGTTGCTAGTGGAAATGTAGACAAGGTTCAGATTCAGATCTATTTTTTTTCCCCCCACAAAAAGTATCAAAATCAAGGTGAAATATTTGTTACAAGAAAGTGTTGAATTTGATACTCTTAATTCATGAATGCATGAGGAACTCTGCAGATCTTCTGAGATTTTCCTCTTCTCCTTGCTTAAGCTGTGAAGATCTCTGGCTTTGCACAATGTCTGTGACATAACAAATACCTTCAAAACCAAAGAAGTAACTGGATACATTCATTTTCCATAAGACATGGGAGTTAGGTCGATACATGCCTTCAGCAGAAGAGAGGGAGCCAGGAACATGAAATTTGTGCCCCTGTTGGCTCAAGGAATGGTTTTGACCTCCTGACAGTCAATCCTGAGGAGCAGTGGGATCACTGGTAAGGTGCAGATTAGTGAAAGCTGATTGGCACCAAGCACCAACCCTTCCCCATGTTTGTGGACGTGACCAGTTACAGCTAATAAGCTTATAATGATTTCTGCTTAAGCACAGGTGGTGAAAGTAGCAGTGAAAAAAAGGTAAGGAGCTTAAATACGGAGAAGGTACAGGGCAAAATGTGATGAAACACGTGCAGTGTGTGGTAATGGTCCCTCACCTTTTGCACGGAGGCTTGTGTTTATCCCAGTCCTCAATGCTGATACTCCTGTTTACACACCAGCTGTAGGGTAGGGGAATCAGAGACTCAGCTCCAACAAGAAGCATTGCTTATCTCTCTGCTACATCAAATATTTTCACAGTTGGGTATGAACATCAAGACTTTTGAGGGTTTCGTGTAAATCTTGTGCAGGAAATTATTCGTGAGGAGCACATTTCGTTGTCTGTCTGAGGGACTCCACTTGCACAAAGGAATGGAGGAATGTATTTTGTTTGGTCTTCTGAATGGTTTTGTATTTTGAAAGCTTAAAAAATTCTCTAAACCAGATTGCTTTTCTGATTTGAGAATAGCACATGCCTTCCTGCCTACTTTGCATTTGGTACCTAAATTGAGTAAATTCAGCTTGGAGAGGCCTGGGAAGGAGAGAAGGATTTAAATGATTCCACTTTAATTAATCCCAGGAAAATTCTGGCAAATCTGTCTTTTCTTAGTGCATGCTGGATGTCTTTAAACTCCATTCTGATTGTATAGCCAAATGAGGATAGGTTTTTTTTCTCCTCATGATGGTAGTTTGATTTGCCAGTCACTAGGTTTTGGGTTTACCTCATTTTGGTACATACAGAATAAGGAGTGTGTGTTTTTGTGATTTCTTTTTTCTTTTTGAAACCTAATTTTATGTAAAGGAAACATTTCAGTGGTGGTGTTTGTTAAATCTAGCTTTGAAATGCTGACCTTTTATGAAATAGTGTTTTGCTACCAATTGTTATAAGCCAGTAGTGATAACAGTGGTGATAATTTTTTTCCCCCTGTAAAATAGAAATCCTTGGTTTGTTTAAACATCATGTTATTAGAACAGAGTAAGCTCCCTCTGTGGCAGGTTATAGTACCTTCTTTCTTTGGGGAAAAAGAAGCAAACACAAGCAATACAAAGAAACAACCCAAGACTTATTTCTTTGTTATCTTTCTTGGCTAACACATAAGGACCTTGGGTCCTGCTACTGCTGCACTTCAGTGGGCAGCTGAACAGATAATTTATGCATGTTATATGCTTCTAAGTTCTCAGCAGTCTGAGACAGCATAAGGACTCCATCCTGAGAAGTAAAAAATATTCCAAGCTTACTTCAAGAAAGCACTTGCACATAATCTTTACAGTTAAAGCCATGAATGGAACCCTGTGCTTAATGTTAGGTAAGGCAGTTCAAGAGAATTGCAAGACTTAAGTATTTAATCCAAAGCATTATTGCTGTGGTGTTAACTAACAAACTGTCTTCCCAGTGCTACATTCTCACAAATGTTCTCATATTTATATATCAGTTTGGAGTTGTTTTCTCTACAAAGCTTTTTGCAAATTTATTTTTTATTTAAAATATTTTTCAGGAGTTAATCATTAACATCAGGGGAAGTGGCATTTTTTTTTAGCAAATGAAAATAGAAAAGAGTATTTACTAGAATAGTTAATGTGGTTAGTTCTGGTTTACATACCTTAAGTGTGTCTTCTGGGAAAGTTGCTGGAAATAGAATCAGTCTTTCTAAAACGTGTTATTCTCTACTATTCACCTCTCTATAATTTTTATTGTAGAACTGCATCTACTTTCTTCCGGTTCATTCTGATAACTGATATGGTCTCCAAGAAAATCTCATTGTGGAGGAAGACAGCTTTGTTTTCATCCCTCTTTAGCAGATCCTGACAGCTCTGCCTGTGAATCTAGTGCCCTTTCCAGAATGCTTGCATAAGATTATTCTGGAGAATTTCTGTACTATCCTGCTACCACATACCTAGAGTTAGTAATTTTTTCTCCTTTCTCACCCAGGAATATGTTTAGATTTTCTGTATTTTTACAGAGATAACATCCATCATACTTTCTTGCTGGTTTAATTGAAGTTTAAGGCAGTATCTGGCTGTTCTCGTGGTGTCCCTGTAAGTTGCAACCTGAACCAAAAAGGCAGACTGCCTGATACTACCCATTTAAATATACCTGGCTTACTAAAAGACCTTGAATAGGTAATTTTATGTCTATCTTCATCCTGAGATCTATAAACTTCCGATAATAAAACATATATCCACCTTTGCAAAAGCTCTTTGAAATCCATGAGTAAAAGGTATCCCATAAGGTCAAAATATGAATTATTTATTGCTACATGACATGCACAGCATGCAGACTGTAAGGTTATGGATATCTTGTCTGTTCCTTTTTCCCCTGAGAATAAAAGTCATACCTTCATAGCTCTACCTAAAAAAGTGTTCATTGTATTAAATCGAATATAATTTTATGTGTATGAGAGTGTGATAATATTGAAACATTGGTTTCTCCAAGGAATTGGTTTCAGCTGTTAATACCCAGCTTTGTCTGAGAGGTGCAAATGTAATTTTCAAAATAATAAACATTTTTTAAAAAATCATGAATATGAGACCAAAAAGAATACTCATAGATGATGCAAATACTGCATTTTGGAGTAAACAAATTAGAGTTTCATGGCATCAAAATCATGGTAAAGTTACTACAGGGTAAGAGATTACTGCTAGTGCTTGTAGCCATTTGTTTTCTAGTTGACATACCAGCAGTGTGCTTTAAAATAAACTGATTTTTCTTTTAGTATGTTTCTTAGGATTTGTTGTAGGTCCTGCTTGTCATCAAAAGAGTTGTGTTCTCTGCTTACTGTTTACATTATATATTTTATTAATTTAGTCATGTTATATGTGTGTGTATGCATAGCTTATCTTGAATATATATATAGGTACAGATACAAAGCATGCAGAAAGCAAGAATAGGCTTGTTGCAACAGCAGGCCTTTACACTTCAATGTGAACATTCTCAACTGTGCTTGGAAATCAGTAGGCACCTAGCACAGGTTTTGTAGAACTGCTGTGCATGTTCTTGCTGACATATGCTACTTAAATAATTTGGTTTCTCTGTAGCCGTTTTGGCCTCTGAAAGTGTGTAAGGAATGGTCTTCAATGGAGCACACTTAAATTACCTAGAAATGAGATCTGTGACATTAGCATAAATCTCAAGTGCTTGGCCTTTAATTCAAGTCCAAATATTAGGTCAGATTTGTATCCAGCTGAGTCCAAAAGAGCTTTAAACTATTTGGGATAGGCACAGACTTTCCAGTGCTGACAATAGAGGCAAGAGGGTTCTGGCACAAGTTTTAAAACTTCTCTTGGAGATAAGACTCCTTGATACATTTGGTTCTCTACTGCACTTTTGGATAAAGGGCAGTTCTACAGCTGAAAGTCATGTCCAGTTGGAAGGATAGGAAAGATGTTATTAGGAATCCGGTTGTGATGGTGAAGGGAAGCAGTGCTATTCCCAAGTAGGAGCTTTTTCAGAAAATTGTTTAAAAAAAATTTACTTCTACATATCAATACATTTCATTTAGAATATGTTTCGTTATTTATGTACTTTTAGACCATAGTAAAGTGTCTGGTTAAAAGGAGCCATCTGCTTAGAAGTATTTCCCTTTATATTGCCTTCCTTATTGGTTCTCTTCCATTACACTTTAGGCATTGTTTTGCATGGTCTTTGTATTTAGTGAATGCTTTCATCTAGCCCTTCTCACAGCTGTAGAATCGGATGTCTTGGCTAGTCTGGTTTTTCTTATCTACCCACCACTCTGACTCTTAAGAACACTGAGGTACTACAGGCTATATATTTATAAAAGTAATTAATCTAATTTGCATATAGCACAGATATTAAGTGAGTGTGATGTATTAGAAGTTGCAGGAATTCTGTGTCATGGAAGCTTCCTAAGAACCTGAACCCTAAATGGGAACTTTGTCACTTCTTTCTCCTTATCCATCTCAGTAATCTCCATTGCAAATACAAACGTTAATGTCAGTGTTATGTAGGGGATACTCAGCTCAATATTTCTTTTGCTGTTTTTTCCCCTTGTATTATGAAATATTTCAAGTCATAAAATCATATTGAAACCACAAGATTTTTTTTTAAGAACCACACTTCTGTAGAGAAGAACAGCACTGCAGACAGGAGCTGTAGTCTCATATTACCTGGTTTTCTAAAGTTGAGGTATTTTAATTGGCCCTGTTACTTAATTTCCAACACATCATTCATTGCTTCCACTGGGGGCTCTCCACTCTTGCTCCTCCCAAAAAGTGTTCTCACATATGCTCCTCAGTGCCTACTGTATGTGCATTTATGTAGTATTGACAGCCACTGTATTCAGAACTGCATTAAATCCAAAGTCTCCAAGCGGCAGGTAATTTAAGAAATTGCATCTCTTGGCTGATAGTTACATGGATTAGCCTTTTTTTATTGGTTCTCAACATTGTTTGTAAAATTTATTTTACTGTAGATATCTTTTCCTCTTGATCTGGAAGGGCTTACATTTCTGGATGGTCATCACTGTACGTTGCATCCCCTCCCATGTAAAATTTAAGTGAAAAATGTGGGATTTTTTTTCCAAAAGCCTTTCAAGGTAAAAAAATCCTTCAGCAGCCCCCTAACACTTTAACTTTTTTGAACAGTAACATCAGCAAGAAAATGCAGTGTCAAACATGCTTATCAAGAGAATCACACCAATTTGAGAACAAAGCTCCCTTTAGTGTTAATTCATGGCCTCAGTTCACTTAAATTTAAATTTGTATCCACTCCTGTCAGACTCTCTTCTGGGAGTAGAGTGATTGTCCCTGAACCTTGGCTCTGCTGGGTTAAGTTAGAAGCATTTTCAAAAATATGAGTGGTTATCAGTGTAGCTATTCCAAAACAATAGTATCCAAGCCCCACAACTCCCATAGCATCATGGAATCATGGAGTAGTTTTGGTTGAAAGTGACCTTACAGATCATCCTGTTCCAACTCCACTGCATGGACAGGGAAGCCTTTGACTAGACTAGGTTGCTCAAAGCTCCATCCAACCTGTCCTTGGACGCTTCCAGGGATGGGGCATCCACAACCTCTCTGACCAGTCTGTTCCAGCATCTTACCACTTTCATAGTAAAGAATTTCTTCCCAATATCTAATCTGAACTTACCCTCTTTCAGGTTAAAGCCATTTCCTCTTGTGCTGTCACTACATGCCCTTGTAAAGAGTCCCTCCACAGGTTTCCAGTAAGTCCCCTTTAGGTGCTAGAAGGTTCTGTAAGCCTTCCTGGGGACTTCTCCAGGCTGAACAACCCCAACTCTCTGTGTCTTTATAGTAGAGGCTCTAGCCCTCTGATCATCTTTTGTGGCCCTCCTCTGGGCTCACTCCATCAGACCCACGTCCTTCCTATACTGGAGGCCACAGAGCTGGATGGAGGACTCCAGGTCGGATGTTAGGAGAGCAGAGTAGAAGGGGAGAATCACCTCCCTTGACCTGCTGGTCACATATGCAATAACAAGAAAATCAGCCTTCCCAAGTCCAGGACTCTACATGGCTTTATCATTCAAAATTAGCACTGCAGTGTCATCTGCAAAGAGGTTGATAAAAATGCACATCACAAAACAAAGTCAAAAGATGGTCTTGAAATATTGCTTAGCAAGTAAAGCTGGATTGCCTTTGGACAACGGTAGTGGCCATGTACTTGGAGTTTAAGGTGGTCCTGTTGGGGCATCCTGCTTCTCAGGTGGAGGTGTATTTTGGAAACAGCACATCAGTTCTCTCACAGTTGTTTTGACTGGATTGTGGTTGGATTGTGATTGCATTTCTGACTTTTGAAGGCAAAATATGACTTATTGTCCAGATTATTTCAAATCGTCTCTGTCTTTGCCATACTGCTCTTAAAACTGCCAGCAAAATGTTTTCTTTGAGCTCTTTTTGTCTTGATATGTTACGTGCCCTGCCTATTTTCTCTTTAGTTTTGGGGAAGAAATTGCACAGCAGAACGGATAGTTAATTTAAACTTGGCTGATTTCTTCTCAAAAGGATATTTGCTTCACTCAAGACAAATGGCTTAAACAATATTATATATTATTACATTATTAACTTGGAGCTTAGAAAATGTAGGTTCTTAAGAACCTGGGACTGGCAATTTGTGAAAATCTAAATTACTCGTAAGTCTCATATTAAAGGTTATTTGCTAATGATTTTAAGAAATAGTCCTGTGAACTGTCAAGTACTGCTTTTTCAAGATGAGTCACGACAACCATGTGTTTGAAAGATAAAGATGGGAATCTCTTTGCCAAAAGGAAAGCAATGAAATAGCCATTCCAAACTTGACTTTTCTCCTCATTTACAGACCTTGTATCTTCTTGTGCTTCAATACAACATGCTCAAATGCAGTCTTTGGGAAAATTAAATGCACTGCCCATATTGTTGATACTTGCATTAAAGCAATACTTTTGAGATTGCTTTTGTGGAAAATTTACTGTGTATAAACATGGTGTGGGTCACTAATTTTACACTGAGGGAAGATCTGTCAGGCCTGCTGTTTGCAGTTGATAGCAGCTGTAATGTGTCTGCCATCTATTTTCAAATATTGTGTTTGACTTTTTCATACTGATGTACAATATGACGTAAATGTGTGTAGGAGTCCTCTGGATGGGACAGGATTTGCTATATGTTCTAAATATTTCAGATTAAAATGATCAAGCAGTATTCTGCTTCTGATCTTTTCCCTTCAGTCTTACATATGAACTGACTTTGCAGTTGATTTTAGGGAAAACCTAGTACAAAATAAAGTTGTAAACAGATTCCTGTTTTGGAATTCAGTGTGTTGAACTTTATAAGAGTTAGCAGTAGACCCAAGTTCTGACATGTTTCCTCTTATCATAGATTAAAATATTCAGTGCTAACCACACTGGGGGTTAATTGAGATTGTGTAGCATTTCTGCTCAGAATTAAGTCTCTGTAAGAATTGTCTTGTTTCTACTGTAAATATTTACCTGCATACCTAAATTTTATTGCTTCTTTACTTAAATGAAATTAGTATTGTCTTACATGCTTGAAAGGTGTCATTTGTTATTACTGCTGCTTATAGCAAACCTGCACTTTTGTGTGAAAAGTGAGCAAGTCTGGTTTCTGTTGAACACATAACTGTCATTATGTTAAATATTCCTTAGTACCCTACATTCAGTCATTGCTGTTGAATTGTCATAAAGGTTGTGGGGTTTTTTCCTCTTTTATTCTTACCAGTGCGATTTGTAGTTTCTGAATTTACACAATACTAAAGTTAAATGTCAATTTTGTCACATTTATGTCATTATAAAAATAAGCATATACCAATTGTCCTGAAGTTAATATTTATTTCATAGCAGAGTATTTAATTATTTTATTGTAAGTCAAATTAATTTCAATTGCTCCTGCTTTTCCTTTCACTTTTTGTTTGATAGGCTGCAGTCTGTGGCTTTTGGTTTTCTCATCAAATAGTGCCAGTTCTTGTAGTTCTCAGGAGTATTTGTGCTTGGGCTCCATTAAGTTTCATGGTTCTGTCTAATGCTGATGGAAATTACTGCTTGAAATCTATTAATAAAAAACTTAACTTTCTTCAGTTTCTCTTTTGTACCTCATCTCATCCACTGATATTTTGGATGTTTAATAATACCAAAATTTGGAGCATGACTCTGTTTTTCTGTGTACCACATGCTGAGTGGTTAAGGCAAGGGGTCAGTAATCAATGTTTGCTGTTCATTGTCACCGTTCACCACTCAGCATCACGCAGTGCTGCTTCAGGTGCTTGTTAGAATTGATGAAAGTGGATGATGCAGCATTAAATTAGCTTATTATTTCTTCTCAAATTTGTAAAAAGCAGCTGTCTCCCAAGTTTCTCCCAAGTGACACTAGTCGTAATCAGTAGCATCTCCTTTCTTCATTGAGGTCTCTTGGAAGGATGTGAAAGCCCAGAATTTCAGGATCTGCAAGATACAGTGTCTGTGCATTTCCTGCTTGCTTCTTGTGGGAACTGGCTTTTCACATGCAAGGCAATGTCTGCAAGCCACTAGCTGTTAGAAGACTGCTGAACGTTCACGAGACATGAGATTTTTGTGACTTCCTGGGAAATGTTAGTCTTCTCTTAAAAAGGAGATCCAGGTGCAGAGACCTGAGTGTTCATCACCAGGTATGGCAGAATAATTTGCCGTATCCTAAACTAAAAGTTAGGTGTCCCACTTGCATTAAATAGAACAGCAAGTTTCTCTTTCAAGGGAAACACAGGCAATGTATCAAATCCTGCTGAGTTCACACACTGTTGCTGTTATGGCCAGCTGGAGTGTTACACTGTTCTGCCCTGCCTGGTTATCAGAAACCTTGAAATTTCACCAAATTATTTTATCTTTAATCCTCTACCTTGACTGAGTCATATGATGTAATTTAGAAATATTTTATTTGTAGATAAGACTACATGAAAGAAAACCTACCTTATCCTTGGATTAATTAGTATGGTTTTGTTTTGCTATTAGTAATAGACATGTTATTGTCTGACTTTTATCTAGTTAAAACTTTCGTCTAATTCAAATCTCAGCCATTGAATCTTGCCAGCAGTCAGTCTGCAGATTTTGGGAATCTGTTACTATTAAAAGTCTGTAGAAGTACTTCTGCTTTGAGATGAGGTGAAATAAAGATTTTAAACTGATTTTAAAAATATATTTACTGGCAGGCACATTCTGTAGAGCGTAAAATAATTTCTTTATAAAAAATCCCAGACTCTTCATAACTAGCTACATTCTGTTAAAAACGCTTGGTAGCACTAGATGTTAATACATTTATGTAACATAGTGTGTTAATAGAACGTTTTTTTCTATGCTCTTGTATTTCCATTCTGGTTCTGCTTTTCTTTGCTTGCTGAACTTCCTTTGCTGAGTTCCTCTCATGTACCCTCAGCACAGATGGAAGCAACTCATGGTCTTGAACTTTTCTCTCTATGGGTTGAGGCCCATTTCCACCAGAGAGCACCTCTCTCTGTATAACCCATAGAGAGCACTGGCAAGCACTCTGCTTCAGAGGCTCTGAGCAGGGGAGAACAACCTTTTCTAGTCTGCAGGAGGTGAAAGAACTGAGCCAGGAGCTGACCACTTCCAGATTGCACTGAAAGAATCCCTTTTTCTTCTCTTGTATCCCTTCTTAATTAAAGGCAAAGGAATGAAGCAGTAGAGATTAAAAAAAAAAAGATAAAAGAAATCCTCATGAACTATTACTCAAAAATTTCAATTAACCATAGTCATCAAACTTGTCTTAAATAAAAGAACACAATTATCAGTGGACATGCCCATACAGAACTTAATTGCTGTATATGGCACACACCTCAGTACTGAATTCTCGAGTTAGATGTTGCAGATACTTGCACGTGGAATGCTCTGAGTGGATGTTTATGAAAGTTGTGAGAGCCTTGATGAGCTGTCTTCAAGAAGCATGAACATTCTATGAAATGAAGAGAGAAGTCAACAGTAATATCCAAGAACTGAGAAGTCAACAGTAATATCTAAGAGGTTGAGAGGGGAGGGAGTGTCTTCATTGCCCTCGTAGGGACAGAAATCAAAAGGTTCTTAGCAATGTAGGTGCATGTACTGCTAATACAGAGACTGTGAGCAATGCCAGATGCTACAAATTCCAGTGATACGATTTCTGTGCCCGTCGAGAGGAGATGCGAAGGTCAGAAAAATATTCTATTCATTTTTCATCAGATGGTAAGAGGAGAAATCCTAGTTTTCAATTAGAAGTTCTAAACTGATGAAATGTCCGTGTCATTGACATTTAAGTCAACAGGTTTTCAGTTTTGACGTGAGAAACCAATGCTTTTGTGTAATGTTCAGTTAGAGGAATTTGAAAAAAATACCTAATACTTGAAAACTGTATGTTTGTGTCTACATTTATTGGAATGTAACACATGTAAATCACTATACTGTTTTAGTTCTTTATCTGAGCAATAATATCCTTATAGTACATCATAGCAGTCAGTCTTAATAGTTTCTGGTTGTTCTCTAAGCTGGTGTGGTGCCTTTCCAGTCCTTCTCACAAGGAGTGAGAATTAATGCTGCCCAGTCAGATTTCCTAAAAGTCAGTGGCCTCGTGCCTTGAATCAAGCCTGGTGAGTCAGCTTTGCAAACTCTTACACACACAGTTTGAAATGTCTTGCTCTTTTGCAAATGAGGTTTGTTACTATACCTGTCATTTTGGGTAGCCCTTTGGCTGCCCCAAACTGATAGGATTTAAGGGACTGTGAGGGTGGAATTAGATCCTCCTGGGTATGGTATAGAGAGTGAGAGAAGGGACTAAGAAGTTATATTTTGGAATTAAAAACGCTGAAAAGGTGCTTTGAGATGGCTTTACCAGTCCTTGTCTCAGGTGTGGGTATGTTAGAAGGGCAAAGAACACCAGATTGTTGTGGTATGTCCTGTCTGCCTGATTCACTCTTTCCTAAGAAAAAGAAAGGAAGAAAAAGAAAACAAACTTTAAAAAATTGTGAAATGCATGCAATGAGGACAGTGTTCTGTTTATCAGTTTCAATTATTTGAACATAAATTGTAAATGTTTTAGTGAAGCTGCATCTTCCCCATGGTTACTGCTAAGTCACCTGCAGCTGGGCAAAGAAAATGAAGTATTAATGAGATATATTTCTTAGAGAAAACTTAGGTGAGTCTCTTCTGCTGTGTAAGGTCTGCGTCTTGTCCTAACATGAAAAAGTCTCTAATGCTAGAACTAGTTTTGAATGTCATCTGCTCATCCCCAGATTGAGTGTGTGATTCCTGTGAAACTATTTAAAAGGTAGCAACAACTCTGTCATTTCATTGGAAGCATGTATTCACTGCCTGATAAAGCCAAAGAGCCTTTCCTTCTTTGCTGGTGCCTGTTCCCTTATTCCCATTCAGAGCAGTGTTTTCTGTCAGGAGTATTTTTTCACTCATTTCTCCTTTCCCTTTTTGTCTAGAATTAGTCTGTACACTGCAGTGGAATGTTCCCACTTCTCCATTAGTTTTATCTGTATACTGTTCTTCACTAAGCAATCTTTTTAACAACATCTGTGTACTTTCACTGCTTTTTCAGCCTTCAACTCCTATTTTATTGCTACAATGACTCTTTTCTGTTACCTCCTTTTTACTTACACATAGCTCTTTCCTTAACACTGTGATTATTGTGTTTGTGCTCACCATATTGTTTTGACTTTATATTTCTCCTTTTATGATTCCTGTAAATATTAGTGAGATAGTTCTAGCTATGGTATCTGACTTGGATGCTCCCACTTTTTATGTTTTCCTTAGATTTGTACTTCACAAATGAAGTGTTTTGTGTGTGTGCATTCTTGTGAAAGCTCATTTTCCTTCTGGTGATTGTCTGTTAATATATTTTCTTGAATATCAGAGATGCTGTCCCTAATCTTCAGGTTTTGTCCCATTAGTATCATTTTCCAATTTGACTAGTGTGCTTGATGCATCTTCTTTAGATAAGGAATTAATATGGAAAATGCAAATGAGATAAGATTGCAAAGCAGTTCCTGTTCTGTTGGAGCAAAAGTTGTATGCAACTCCAAATAGTGTTCATTTTGCTTACCCTGTGCAGTGTAGTGCTTTGAGAAGGAGGGACATACTGAGAAAGGCCTGAGAAAAATAAACCCCCTCAATTTACTGTGAATATGTTTTTCTGCTGAATGTATTCTCCTTATGGAACCAGATTATTTCTTTCTGGACTGAGGATCTTTCTCACAGATTCCCTCTATAGCGTGGAAAAGAGAAGAGTAGAAAATAGGATTCACACTGCTCCAGAAGGGGCTTCTTTCCCATTTCATTTTCAGCTGCTCTACTGCAGAAAGGTTGGGCCTGAGCTCATAATGTTGATCTTAGTGTTGGAGTAGGTTTCCCCAGAGCCTTGGGCAGGGCTGCTTTCCTAAGTAGGGCTGTCCTTAGGGAGAGGGGTAAACAGAAGGGGTGATGGAGCAGCATTGGCAAAAATCGTATGTACAGGACAGCCACTATTTCTTCACAATTTCCATTTTATTTTCTTTTGAGTACAGCCGCAGTCTCTAAAACTGTTTTCCAGTTTCCTGGAGAAACCATAAGTTAATGATCAATGCTGTCTTTGAGTAGAATGAAGTGGTGTAATGGGATAAGATGGAAATAGAAGGAATTACAGGGGAGAGCCCACAAGAATCATCAAGTCCAACTCCTGGCCCTGCGCAGCACCATCCCTAAGTCACACCCTGTGCCCAAGAGCATTGTCCAAACGCTCCTTGAATTCTGTCAGGCTCAGTGCTGTGATCACTTCATTGAGGAGCCTGTGCCCAACCAGCCTTGGGGGGGAAGAACCCTTTTTTCTAATATCTACCCTAAAGCAAAAGGAGGTAATTCTGTTTCTTGATCATATAGGAAAAGAGCAGGTACAAAGCTGCAAAAGTGGTTCTGTGGGCTTGACTATTATTTTACAGTGTTTCATCCACAGCTTTCTTAAATAGTTGGCACGTCCCAACAATGAAATGTCTGGGTAAGGCTATGCTGGTCTGTGCCCAGGTGCACTGCCCAGTGCTGTCAGAGGAGGACAGAGCTGGGGGGAATAAAGTGGGGATGTTTATGCTGTGTGCCGGGAAATTGTGCTAATGCAGAAGAGGAAAGGCTTGTTCTGTAGTCTGTGAACTACTTCAGTGAAGGCAGGACAGAGCATTATGCTTGTCTGTGTACTTTGCCTTTTACAAGCAGGAAAATTTCTGAGTAGCGAGGTGCAAACCCGCCTGGGGTTTGGCATTTAGGAGGGAAGTCTTGAAGCTGAAGCTTAGGTAGATTTTCCCACTCGACAATGTGTTAAAAAAAATGCTTAAGATATTTGTCATGGTACTGAGTTAAAGCAAGATAAATTATGTCACTTAATATACAGAAGCACTGACACTAGAGTTTGTAGTGTGGATCTTTTATTACTTGTGCTTTTTTGTATTTACAGGAGAGTTGAGTGCTGGGGGGATTTGAACCATAGGTTGTTGCTGAGAGAAGAGTATTTATTGCAACAGAACTAAAATTACAGGCAAAAAATTAAAGTACTCTAGGGGGAAAAGAATAATTCTAGCGTGCCAGATACTCAGTATTAAGCATGCTTAATATTCAGTTTAGTCTCATATGACATGTTTATGACCAATGTGTATGTCCCAACAAAGGCACTGCTTAAAAATACATTCACTAATTGGTTTTGGTGCAAGAAGTAGCGAGAGCCCTTATATTCCTCTTCCACATCGACAGCACAGTTTGCTCTTCGATAGAGAAAGATGCAAAATTATTTCAAGTGTGCCAGGTTTGGATATCTCCAGGAGTCGTACACTTAAAATCAGCAGAAGGGAGGGAGGGGAGTTACTCTGTTATCATCAAGCTCTGCTAATGTAGCCCGGGTGCCACGTGACTGCAGAAAAGGCTATTATCTCAATGAAAAGGAAACTGCTTTTTAGAGCAGCAACAGAACAGAAGCAGGAGGAATTTTCGAGTACTCCACCATGCTGGATTGTCAAAGGGGGATCTCTCTGATCAGCAGTTAGGGAAGGATTAGCGTGGCCAGTTTGTCAGCTGTCATTAGAAGCAGATGACAGAGATGATAAGCTGCTGTGTGCGCACGTCCTCACTCAGCATGTGCTTTGGTTTACATCAAGACATAACACAGGTTTGGGATAATGGAGAGCTGATATTTTTAAAGCTGTAAATTTACTGGTAATCGTCTGGGGTTTTTTTTCTTTTTCTTTTTTTCTTTTTTTCTTTTTTTCTTTTTTTCTTTTTTTCTTTTTTTTTTCTCCCCTCCTGTTTTTAATAAAAAACCAATGTGATGAGTGGGGGATTTATCTACATCTTGATCTGAAGACACAGAAAAACTAATAAGATCTGCCTTCATCTACAAGGGCTGGAAGACGACAAGGTGTGTTTCTGAAGTGCTGTGACTTCATTGTTAGTGCTTTCTCTTTGCACGTATGTGTGCTCCTGTGTGCATCATAGGTGTCTGGATGCTGGGCATGCAGGGGGGCTAGGAGATGCTGGTTTGGGGGAGTGGGAGGAACAAATAATTTCTGTTTGAGAAAGTGAGTTTAAAGATAATGTTTCTAATTAACAATTGTAAAGAAATAATGCAAATTCGAGTCTGTTGTTTCTGTTGTTCCCTTCCCCCGTTTTAATGGCTACAGGTGTACTTGTGGTTGCCTGTGACAGTTTTATGGGTTTATAAGGCTAAATATATCTTAGTGCACAGGAAATATTTTTGTAAGCAAGTTTTCTGGCATCCAGAATAATACACAAACCCATCTATATTTTCCCACTGTCAAGAGGAGGAGGAGCCTGAGAGTGTCTTTTTCATTGCAGTAATTACTGTTCAATATTCAGTAATTTATATGCACATGAAAAAGTACAAAGTATGTCAGAGTGAGACATTTTTGCAATAAAGCTTTCTGTCTCTGACCAAGAACTTGAGTAGACAAAACACACTGAAATATTGGTAGTTGTTATATAACTTTCTCTATTCTCTAATGTTAATAGTTTTCTTTACAAGTACATGCTCATGTAAACAGAATGACATTCAGTTAATCTTCAGACCTCGTATTTATCTCATGGTTATGCATGATGATGTCATTAAATATCTCGGCAGTATTTACCTTTCTTTTAACCTTGGGAAGACAGCATTTAATATTGCAGATTAATTAACTAATAATATCCCCCTCAAAAAGGTTATTGGTAGTTACTTGTAGTAAACTGAAGACAGTATGCTGTCTCCCCTGCTTGGGAAGTTATTGCAGGCTTGTTGACTTTATTTTTCTCTCGTACACAGCATTAAGCCCAGCGTTTCTCCTTAAATCACAGCAGTAATACTAATCCTGGACCACAAAAAAAGAAGCTAAAATTAAGTGTTTTGATTTGTATAGGAGTGCTGGTTGTCATTTCTTTAGAAATTTGCCTCCAAAGTTAAGGGCAGGGTTGAGAGGATGCATATGATCAGTCATTACTGCAGTGCACTGGCAGTTTGCTAAAAGTGTGTTTTCCCAGATTCATACTGAAATAGTGGTGGTGACTATCATGCTTAGAATCGGTTTAATAATTAACTAAATACATCCAGGAAATGCCTTAGTTTATTTTATTTAGAACTTTGAAAAACTCATGCTACTTTGAGATAGGAGGGAGAAAGGAAAATATTATTGTTTTTTAAATTAATGTAGTTGGTGTTTGAAGAGACTTTATTTCATACTGTGAGGGCAGGGCCAGAAACGTAAACAAGTTTGCGCTATTTATTTGCTTGTTCTCTTTTGTCTCGGTTTGATTATTTTAATTGCAGCATAGTAACATTTTGGTACAGAGGCCTGGGGCAGGCGGTGCCTGAGTGGAGGCTTGAGAGCCTGTCACGTTCACGGCACCAAATGTCGAAGCCACAAGAACAATGAAACTTCCTCTGTGCTTCTTGTGTTTTCTTCCTTTATTTCATTACAGAAGATCTAACAAGATAGTGGGGGCTGAGTAGTGCTTTCTGATATGTTGGCACCTATGTTTTGTAGAAAAATAAATTTTTGCTGCTTGTACAGTCATTTTGATTTCCCTGATGCCTTTTAGGATGTATTAAGAGGGGGAAATTGGAGCAAAATCAACCTTTTGTGTAGATTGTGTTCTTCAGGTGGCTCTGTGTTCTCACAAAACTCAAGTTGGGATGTTTTCTTTCGTAAACAGTTTCTAACAGAATTATTGTATCTAGCATATATAAAACTATCTTTAACCAGAGTAGTTTTGTTTGCCCACTTTTCAAAATTGTGTATACTTCTGTAGTCAACAGGGTTACACTAGTGATGTTCAAAAGGTGTTGCTCTCTCTTTTTTTTTTTTCCCTGTTTTGTTGTCATCTCTGTAAGGGAAATTTCTTGTGCAAGGAAGGAGGGAAGGCGAGTGCATTGCAAAATATGCCAATGTTGTAAGAGAAAAACCCTCCTTGGAAAGTGTGAACTAGAGGTGTACTTTGAAATGTTTTTTTTTCGCTCCAGAGTTCTTAGAACAATTTTTAATAATAAGTGTCATTGGGAAGTCAACTGTCTGGTTAGATTTTATAATGACATTTTATTTATTTATTTAGGCTAGTTATAGAAAAGAATAAGGGAAGGTGTGAAAACAACCTGGATTCTCAGAATCTACTTTATTAAATAGAATAAGTTTGTTAGCACATTAATACATAATAGCCCCATAATTATAGTAAGAAAGCTCAGTTAAGGACTGAGGACTGGATCTACAAGCCAAGCTGTTGGAGCTGAGTAAATGAGAAGGGTGTTTGTAAGTTGATAATCAGTGTGCTTGTGAGGAAATCCCGATGGAGTCATTTTACTGCCTGCATTCCTCCTTAGCTTCTCTTGCTGCTTACATTCATCTGTGGCAGGCCTAGAAGAACGCCTGAATTGGACTAAAAATTATGATTAACAGGTAAAGCTTTGGTCTCCGGAGGTGAGGTGTAAGATTTGAAAGCCTGGTCTTCCAGAAGTGGGCTGGTCTCAGTAGCCGGCAGCGAGGCTGATCCCTGCGTGGTTGCCCTGATAGCTGAAGGTGCACAGTGGGGCCCTGGGGAGGGCTGTCTGGCTGGTGAGGATACAGGGCATAAGGAACAGTGCAGGAACTGGACAAAAATTGTGAATGAAGACTCAACCCAAAAGTTTATGATAAGTGCATTGAATTTGCAGTGTGTGTTGTACCTGAATATCCTCTTTGCTGCTTCTATTTAATTTTCTGCTATGCACGCTGTCCCTAAACAAACTTCATCAGGATGCTGTACTGCTGTGATTTTCCATTCCTGATAGCATAGGCTGTTGTGATTGAGCAACACCAGATTCTCATGAAGAAACTTCTGTTAGAACTGCTTGGAATAAAATTATTTTTGGTCCTTTTCCTGAAGTTTTGCCAGGTAATCAGTCCAAGTAGTTATAAATGTGTGTTATTTTTTGCTTTGAGGCTGTGTATTGCAGACTTCTGGTCAGCTCCTTCTGTGAATGTAGTGGGTGTTCCTCTCTTCAGTAATTATATTCCATTACAATCCAAAGTTAAAAATACTTGGAGAAGACATTGATTTTTTCCTAGCACTTGTGATTCTTTACCAGAAACTGTTTCATTATTAACAAAAATGAATTCCACTTTATTTTTACGAAGAGAATAAAATGGCTCATAATTAGCATCCAGCTTTAATAGTAGAGTAACCTTGTTTTCTTTGGGCCACAGGATACAAGCATAGCTTTTTAGGGCCCATGGAGTAATTTATGACCTACAAAAGAGAGACATTACAGTTTGATATCTTCTTATAGTAGACTAGGAAGAGAATTGAAGCTTCAGTGAAGTCAGTGATAAAATTCTGATTTATTTCGGTTGAGTCATAGCGTCCCCATAGAACTTTTCCGTTTTTTTACAGTGCCATTTCTGCTTTGGGGAGCTTATAGAGAGCTGTTGTAAAGCTTGTAGGGTGTTGCCTGTAAGCATTGTGGAGGCCAAAGGTATATATGGATTTAAGATGGAATTAGGCATCACTGAAGATAGGTTCAGAGGGAGGAGGAGGCACAGCAACACTGCAGTTAAGCTTGTACCACTGATTGTCAGAGACAGAGAGCAGATACGGGGGGAAGGATCATCTGCAGCTGCCTAGTACCTTCTTCCAAGGTACCTGCTGTTAGCTTCCATGACAGACTAGTCACAAACGAAATGTTTCTTTTGGTTGACTCATATAGCCATTTCTATGAATACTTTATTTGGTCACAGCCTGGATTCATATATATGTGTGTGTGTGTATATACATGTAGACACACATGACTACAAAGCTGGTGTTCATCAGATTTTATTTCTTGGCACTTGATTAAGTAAAGCAACAATGTTTTTATGAGTTTAATGCTTTTAAGTGCTTTAAAATGACAAACTTTCATCTTCTTCTGTTATTGCTGGTTGCAATTTTTTACTAAAGCAAATAAAATGAAGACGGACATGAAATTTGAAGTTGTTAGTAACTGTTATTCATGTTCACAGACCAGTTTTTGGACTCATGGATGTATTAAGAACATCAAGTTAATCATACTTTGTAAGTGTTAGCAAGACACTCATATGTGACTCAGGCATAATTTGGTGGCTTTAATTTTTGAGCTTAGTAACAGTGTGTGTAGTTAGCATTCACAGTAGCTTTGTCTAAAGTCTAATGTCCACCTAGCATATATTTAAGTACAAAACTGTAATTCTGCATGTTGGGAGGTGATACAAATATAATCTTTCATGCATATAGCTGTATTCTCTCAAAAAGCATGTATTAAATTGGTTACTCCTCAAACTTTAATAAGAAAAAAAGTTTTTTTACTTCCCAACTCTGATACTGCTGCTCCAGTATAAAGGGATGACACTGGCATGTGTACCAGTATCAGCAGGAAGCAGCTGCTGAGGGAATCTACCTGTTCATACAAGTACAGGATGGGAATAGAGGCCATGCTCTCCATCTGGTCTCTCCCATAACATCTGGAACCACATCCTTGCCACTAGGCAGGCACCCTCTGGGACCAGGGTCCCAGCAAGCCATCATGGGCTGAGGAGGACACTTAGTTTTCCAGGACAGACACTCTAAATGCATTGCAGAGGCAGAGAGGGTGGGTAAACTTACTTGGGCACTGTACTGAACAGGATCATTTGGTATACAATTTAAAGAAGTGATGCAGCATTCTGAACTTCTGAGGGGCACAGAGGACATCAAAGTGAAGTCCAATTCACCTCATAGACAGCTGTTAAAGTTACCATGACTGTGGCCATATGTGGAGCTCATTACTACCATTTGTTTAACTTGAGTATATGTTTGACTTCAGACTATTGTTAACTTGCAACCTTCAGGACCAAAGCAGCTTGAATTCTTGATTCTTAATTTGAAAATTTATTATTATACACTGTTAAATGTTTGCTTGCTGAAAGCATCTCAGTATTATTGAAGGAAATGTGGAGTATGTATCTTGTACATATGTGTGCAGTGGGTTATTCTTTCACCATGATAACAATATCAAAATGTGTAGAAATATTATATATAATGTTTAGGTACACTTTCTGCAGCTCAGAGTTTTAATTCAGTACTTGGCATTCTAAATAATGGCCTGAAATTTCAACGTGCTTCCTAGTAATGAGTGGTTAAGTAGAAAAGAAAGATAAACCCTCTTGGTGCAGTAGGTATGTGAAAATTGAAAACATGAGTTCAGTTTTTGCTGAGGTGCTAGAGAAGACACATAGACTTGGAGTTACTGAAGTGCAGGAAAAATTTCAGTAAGATTATGTGCTTTCAGTAACAGCATCTATCTGCTCTGGGGCTGAAGGAACATTATTTTGATGCCCAGGTTAGAGATATGGAAGGTGGCATGCAACATAAGCATCTTTTGCTGAAGACTGGGTTGCACATCACATTGCACCTGAGTGTGCAGACATGCTAAGCTTGTCCTAGTGACCAGGAGGACCAACTCCTCTCTAGCTGTGTGAAGTCATTGAAACTCAGATTGATAAATGAAGGAACTCAAATTCAAATATGATAGGTTTAATATATCTTTGTGTAGGTCCTGTAACTCTACATGTTACCTACTGTATGCACCTTGTGTGGAAACACACTGTGTTTCTGTCTGGATTGCCCTCTACTTTTTACCTATACAGAACCGTGTTTCCTGAGCTTTTTATCAATGGAATATGTTTTATCTAGTGCAAACAGACTGGTGTTTGACAGGCAGTTAACTGGAGTGAAATCCTAATGTAGGCAAGCCCACATTACAGAGATGTGTAAATGCCTTTGTTTGTGTGATCGGTCATATTTTTCTCATTGCTAAGATATGCGTCTTGAAAATCACACCAAACTATATAAGCTTTTTTTGTAAGTAATGTGTACATTTGTGGCAGTTATGAGATTAGAAAATGTTCATGGATTTGAGTTTTTCCACGGTGTCTTACGCTTGTGAGAGTTGCTCCATTTTTCCTCTCTCTTGAGTCTGATTTTCTCCTTGCTCTTTGGTGGTTTCTGGGGAGGAAGTTGGTGTGGGAATTTAAGTGGACAAATAACAGTTTGGAAACTGAGATCGGCAGAGAAGATTCAGTAGGAGTCAAAATATGCTTAACTCACTGTTCCAGAAGTATCATCAACTGGAAATGAAAGCTGTTTAAATACAAATGTTCCCATAAAATTATCCTTTTCTGTGTTGTTGGATTTGCTTCATTTATCACCTATGCTATTCACAAAGTTTTATTTTAAATCACAGTAGATATGAATAGTAGGCTTCAAAATCAAGTCTCATAAATTGTTAATAATTGTGAACTATAAAAGAAAAATCTAGATTAAATAAACAACTTATGTGGGAACTTGGACTCCTTTTCCAGTGAAAATGCTTGCAGGCTTAGTATTTTTTGCAGCTATAATTTAATACTTATTAAATGCATCATGTAAGGCTAAATTGATTTATAATAACTTTTGTTTTTGTTTGATTTTTTAACTTAGCTACCTACCTAATACAAACAAAAGGATGTAAGAGTGACTGATATATAGATATCGATATTCTGGCCTTGTATTTTGTTATTTAATTTGGTGCTTAAAGGGAAGTTTTAGTGATATTAACTTGCATTTTTTTGTCCTTGAGTATCAAGAATCACAAACAATTCTTGATAACTAGAGAAATAGAATCCCAGACCTGAAATTACAATACAGAGTCTTGTTGGTTTTTTTCAGTAGTAACACCTGTCTCCTCTTTGATGTTTTGATGAAAACAAGATCTTTTCCTCTTTAAAAGTACAAATTAAGCAAACCTGTTGTATAGTAAAGAAAAAAGAAAAAGGTACTTCCTTCTTCTGATATTTTTTCATTGTTGTTTTATTAGAGCCTGGTTTTGCTATTCCTGGGCATATTAGAGGTGCTGACGTAGCCTAATCCATAAGCAGCTGAGTGAGTGGCTCTGTTAAGAGCCTTAGCCTATGGGAATACAGAAGGTAGGAGCCAGCCTACAGAGCTGGGGTCAGTCTGGAGGGGTTTTGGCAAAGTCTCAAGCAGAACTGAGGGTTTATTAAACCTGTGGGTTTGAGTAGCTGAGAAAAACCTCTTTCTCCGTCAAGATGTAGGTGGATTTTACAGAAAGTCATATTAAATCCCAGTCTGTAACACTGAACATTAATGTTAGCCATTTATTTGATTGTTACAGCATGTGTTAAAGAGCTGCTGCTGCCCATTTGCAGCCTAATGTGTTTATTAGACGATCTTCCCAGTGGCATCTTGAAGTGTCTGTCAGGTAAAAAATTCATGAGCATTATTGGCTTTCAGGCTGCAAATGGAATATGTCGTCTTCTTACTGTCTAATACACCACTCTAAAGCCATTACACAAGAGTGAGGGAAAAGATTGAGGAAGGAACCTTCAGCTTAAAAATGTGAGTAGTAGGTGTTGGAGCCAGTTTTCAGTTTTTATACATGGACTCACTGGCATTTCCAAGTAAATTATGTTTCTTTTTTTAGTTCTAGTTTGCGGAGTTGAAGAATAGAGTTTGCTAAATACTATTATAAATCTTGTTTTAATGTTACCTGTAATAGACTGTCTTTAAAATAGAAAGAATAGAAAAGATAGAAGAGGCTACAGGTGCATGTCGGATTTTAGTACAAATCCTTTAAAGGTGACTAGAGTCTGTCAGCTTGCTGCTATCACCTTCCTTATAGAAGCTCTGTTTTCCCTTTTTGCTTTATACTGTGTGTCTGTTGTAGGGTGGCAAAGGTTTTAGACAGTTTTACCTATAGTAAAGGTAGTAGTGCTGTTCTGAGAAAGAAGCATACCCTTAAATAAATGAGTTTATGTTTTTAATCTGAAGTTGCCATCACCAAACAAGGTATTGGACATCTTGTTTATATTGGCAGATTGGCATTGTTTTGTTTGGGGTTCCAGGTGTTTAGTAATGAAGGACAGGAAGACGTAAGTTGGTTGTAGAGCATGTGGCTTACTTATACCAGGGATTCAGGAGGATGATTTAATATATTTCTTACCTTTCTTTTCTGTCACACTTCTTATTAGTGGATCTCTTGCTTAAACCGTATTTTACCAGACAATGCAGTCTTTTTTCCCTTGTTCCTTGTATTTCCCTCGATTTTCACCTCTTGGTTCTGTTACTCATTTTCAAACCCTTATTCATGTCTGTCTAGATTTGTTGAAACACCTGTGCTGGGTGAGTTTGCATGCAAAAAGGCCGAGCTTCTCTGAGTGTGGTGCGGCACGTGGGGCGGGCAGGCTGCGTTCACTGCCTGGGACTCTGACAGGTGCTACCGTGGAATGTGCTTCCTGAGCTGCTGTGGCTGACCAAGGAAAGGCTGGCTTTAGGCTCCACTGGCCCCCCCTCTCTGATCTAGTATCTTATCCTGCCTCTGACAGCGATTTCCTTTGCAGGCCTGGGAAAATGGCTAGCAAGCGTTGCCTTCGCCGAAAAGATTGCAGATTGCAGTATGTATCAATATTAAATGTTTTCCAGTTCTGAAATGAAGCCAGTGAAAAAAGAGTTCATAAGCAGGAAAAAATGTGAAGAATCAGAATTTGCATGTGACTTCCAACTTTCCTCTGGCTTCTACCAGAATTAATGTTACACAGAGTACATTTCTAATTTTGAAACTGAGATAGAAAGCTTCCTAGTCATGGCAACTTCACAGGAAAAAAAAAGATGAACTATAATGGCTGTATATTTGAGTAAACAACCACAGAATTATAAGCTGGTTTTTTCAAATTAGCTGTTAGAGAAAATTTTTTGCCAAACTTTTCACTGATTTGTAGTATAGTTTTGGTCACTAAACAGTATTTTTCTGTTTGTTACTCAATAAAACACTGACTTTAGTAAATCTTTTTGATATGTATCAGTTGTATGTTCACTAGTTTCATCTCTTGGTGGGCTGGAGGGGTGGTAGTATAGTACTGCTACCTGATTGTCCACTATATGATACTTTACCTTTTGTTTGCTACTTTTCAGGTTGAAATAGCAGCTTTGAAGGTGTAATCCTCACTTATTCTTTAACTGCATTTGTTAGGCTTATAATAAATCTGACAGTTTAACAGGCCTCGTTTGGAAGATGGCCTGCACTGATAAGAGATAAAATGCACATTATCTTCTTCTGCATTGACTCTGGATGATTAACTGAATTCACTGGTGCTGAGGATCAGTGTTGGAAGGCTTGCTCTGCATGCCATGTTCCTTCATGACATTTGAGGAGTTAAAGAGATGTAAAAATTCACACAAGTAATTTGTGCTAGATATTTTCCTGTCTCCCACTTCATGGTGCCTCTGCTTTTCTTTCCCATTTGAAAGATGGATGTTTACTATTGCTTTATAATTAGGTTAAGCCTCTCTGTGTACTCCAACTTTAGCAGTTGCTGGTGGAGGATGTAAAGGAGGATGTGCCGTCACGACAAGAGCAGAGACTATTGTTTTATTACTGATAACAACAAAAACAAAAGAAAACAAAAAAAAAAAAAAGAAAAAAGAGTTTAAGCTTATTTCAGGCTCTGTTGTTTCAGTCTCCCACATCTGGTAGAAACTGGTTATGTGTCAATGGATGCAATTACTAATATGTACTATCCTAAAGTTTTTTAATTTAATTTTTCAATGTTTGTGATTTACATTTAACAGTTGGAATAATTAGTCAGTGGGGTTTTTTTGCAAGTATTTTGCATGCTTCGACCTCTGGTAATGAAATGGAAAGAGAGGGAAAATGCACTTCTGGTCTTAAATATAAATAGGAAAAAAGTATTAAGTTACCTGATATGTCCTGTTGGTACGGGTCATCAGTAGGAGAGTAAAATTAGTTCTCTGGATATTTTTAGTAATAATATATCTGATTCTCTAATTATCTCCTTCCTTGTAGGAAAATGCTACAGTGAGTATATTTATATTTCCACGGCTCTATTGCTCATTTATGCCCAGTGGAATTAAAGCTTGAGTAGCATCTTAGTCAGCATTAGAAGTTCAGCTCTTAGTTATTGTTGTAGTTTTGGTGTTTTGTTGGGGTAGGACACATGGAAAAAAACATAGTGGAGAGTAGAAGAATATGGTACCACCACTGAAGGCAAAATACCAATTCCACAGTGGGATATTATGTTTGTATTTTGGAGTGCAGTACAGCCCTCAAACAACTTACACAATGAAAAAGGGAGTGCCTGGTTTTGCATGACAATTCATTCTGTGAGACATGCATTCAAATTTAACTTTGTAAGACAATTTCTTTCAAAATAAAACTTACTTAGTTCAGTATCTGACATATAATGATGCTATCTTCTTCATTATCAAGCATGTTTTTATCTCTCTCTCCTCAAAGCAGTGATTACTGCTGGTTTTGTTTTTACTAATTCCCAATTTGGTTAATCATTTTTCTATACCTTGCTAAATAACCCTTACCAACATTTTCTTGATTTTTGTATTTTTATATGATAGAGCTGATATTACATTTCCACTACTTCTTAAGCATTGAATGGCTTAATTTCTTTATCTTTCTTCTTTCTGAAAATTCCTGTAGAGATGTATAAAAAGATCAGTGGAGCAGGATAAATGCTGCTTTCTAATGTAAGATAGTTCCCTTAAGGGGAATTTTACTGGAGTAAAACTTTGAGTCTCTGACTTGTCATTCTACTCATAGTGTCTTTAGTTTTGAATTGTCATTTTTCCTGGAAAAATTTAGACTTCAAATGTGGGACTTCTGTTTTCTGAGCTGAGAAGTTCTATGAGTAGTTCAGGAACCTAGGAATATCTAAAAGTGCATTAAAAATTCTTAAGTTCTCCTGTTAAAATATTGAATGATATAATGTTACAAATGTTTGTGTAGTATAAAACTGTTGGTAATAATTAATAACCAAGACATTTTGATTCAGATAAACTAATATGTATTGAGGAAGTTAAGGCAGAAACCAAAAAGTATAATATGCAATTTAGCTGCTTCAACCCAAAGATGTTTATTTCTGTGTCTAAATTTCATCTATCAATTCAATAAAAATTTATGACATTTTCTGTTTCTAGCTTGGAAATTTCCCAGGACTCTGCTCCTTGGTACTATATGTGCCCAGAAGGACTTTCTTCAGAAAAATGTGGTTTTAGTTTCTTGCTTGTGCCACAGTCAATTTGTAGAGGTACCCAAAACTTCTCAAGTTCTTCATCTAGTGGTATGCATTGGTCTTGATTGTGAATTAGCTCATGGAAAAATATGTGAAACAGCTGCTTTCTTTTCAAAAGACATGAGGAAACTGGAAGAGTGCTTGCCTCTTTGACTCCTTAGAGTCATTGCTGAGAAATGGGAGATGAAGCTTTGCTACTTTCCTCAGCCTAAGGGCTTAATCAACCCTGTTAAACCTCAATCCCTGTGTCTCCAGAGAGTGTTTGAACTATTTACTGGTGAGTTTAGTGGTACAGACCACACCCCTAAAGACTGTGCACTGCAAGAGTTAATCAGCCTTGCCCTCCTCTCTTCATAAGCATCCAGCTTTGGCAGGCAGGTAGCCTAGCCGAGCCCAGGAGACTGTCCTGCCTGCTGGGAAATACAGGCATGGGAGCTCTCTCTGAAGAGGAAACTCTATCTCCATCTCCCAGGTTCTGGCTGTTTTAGTTGTTAAGATAGTGTTACAGAAGAGTCTATCCACACCTTGTAAAGGTTGATTCTTCCTCATTTCTGCAAACTAGGGAATAGATTTATAGATTTTAGTTTCTGAATTCCAGAAGAATCCCTGACCTCTTAGCTATCCCAGTCAGACCCTAAGTACCTAGGGAGACAAGGGTTTGAGGGCACATCCTTTTGATTTTAGTACTGTATGCTAGATACGGATGAGTGACTTTCATTTTAGCCTTTGAGATTTCTTTCTTTGATTGCTTCAATATCATCTGTCTAGCTCTCCACTTTCCAAGACACCTATCTCTGGATTTGACATTCTGCTCTGGAGCACAGTCACCTACAAGGCAAGAAAATGGCCTATAAAAATCTTTGAGGTATAGAACAGAATTTTAATTGAGACATAAAGGAGAACAGAAAGCAAACATGGCAGTAGGTGGTAGATTTCCAGAAATAAATTATGATGAGTGAGAAAGACATGGGTAACTCATTCTAAGAATAAACTGATAATGCTGCTGAGAAAAAGATGTAATAGACTGTAAGTGCAAACAAAATAAAATAAATACATATATTATTTGTTTAGTACTATTTGCTATGTTTAATAAGGAGAGAAGAAGGTGCTAGTTTTGTAATTATGATACCACTTTTGTTCCCCTTAATACAGAAGGATAAAGTTTAGAGTTTATGGTGGGAGATGAGTTTTAATATGTCCTCCAAAGGCTGATAGTGTGGACCTAGTGGGATTCCTACAGAATAGCATTAGTGTGAATGCAAGAAGAATTGATTTATGCATTGGTGGAGCTGCTGGTGAAACTTTGGTACCCAGAAAAATAAAACTTACTTTTGAGGTAGGTCTGACAGAGTAGGTAGGAAAGCTCTCAGTAACAGTTTCTGTATGCTTTCTTGAGGAGGAAGGGCGTTTGGAGGGTGATGTCCACTGTAAATGCTTACCTTCTTAACTGCTTGGGAGGGAAGGGGAGTGAGAAGATGACAGTTGAGGGTTTGACAGTATTCGTGAATTGTTATGCTTGCTTTTCTCAAGAAAAATAGCTGATTTACATTTCTCAGGTATTACTTGGGAAGCATAAGAAATGAAGGGATTCCCCAGCCTAATTGTTCTTCTGAACTTTAGAAGAACAGCTCACCATCTGAGTCTGGATCAGAGATCAGATCTCGGGAATGTACAGCTTTCATCATGCTGACGATTTTTTCTCACCTTGGTCAGTGAAAAATGTAGTCATTGAAACAGAAGTGCAAGGACAGTTCCAGCTCTCCACTGACAAAGCTTCTGTTTAAATATTGTCAGTTTCCTGAATAGTATCTTGCACCTTCCTTGGAGCTCTTATTTGTGATACTTGTGAAATTGCATAGTTTCAAGAAGTGCTTAGCTCCTCATCTATGAATGTATATTGCTACTCCTGTGCTTGGACAAATTCGGATGTGTATGTCTGCTGGGGCTAGAAGTCAGTGAGGACAGACAGCTGTAGGGGAAGCAGCCCATGTCAGGGTCAGGGTGTCAGCAGCAGGTGTCAGACCAACTGGAGACTGCAGTCGATGTCTCATGCTCCGCAGGGCGGCTGGCGTTGGTGTGGTTCTACCATTGCCTTGCTGAGGCCACTGGGGTTCTGCAGCAAGGACAGAATGGTGGAGGTTGTGATGATGCATCTTCCCTTGGGAGAGCTGTGTCTGCTCTGCCACGGAACCTTCTTGCTCTGCTTACAGTGGGATCTTCTCAAAATAATAGCAGCGTGTATGTGTATGTAGATATGCATATGCATGTATAGACTCAGTAGAAAAAAAGATAATCCAGGTATCTTTCAAATACAATCTTGGTAGCATTTCATGTTAAAGACCAGATGGAAGCTATATGTTACAGGCATGATACAGTCTTTCTCATGAAACTTGAACAGTATCTAGAAGAAGGGAAATTACTCCACTCTCTGCTCAAACTGGTTAAAAAAATACTGAGATCAGCTCAGTTGGTCAGAGCATGGAGTTAGTAATACCAAGGTTGTGGGTTTGGTCCCAGTATGGGCCATTGGACTCAGTGATCCGTGTGGGTCCCTTCCAATTCAGAATATTCAGTGAAAAAATACTTTCAGTAAAAAGAAATTTTTATTTTCTTTTAATTTAGGGAAGTGTTAGGTGGTGGTCCGTTCTGAATCTGAGATGGCTCCAACTCATTGTTTGCTTGCTGAGGTTTCAGTGAGTAGCCTTTCTCAGCATTAACTGCTCAGACCTTAGTCTTTCGGCTGTTTCTGCCAATATCTGAAATATCTTCACTCAGTTGGCTCATTGGGAAAACCAAGGTTTCCACATCTGATTACCACCACACAGGCTGGCAGCTAGATTTTAAAAGATGTTGAAAAGAAAAAGGGAAAGAGACTGTGTCTTTAAGCCCTAGCAATTCCCTTACTAGGTTCAGTGCATGGCTGACCAGGCCAGCAGAGGGAAAGGATCTGGTGGGACAGAAATGAAGGGCATGAAGGAGGTGGTGAACTCCCTTGTTTTGATACCTGATTTCCACTTTAGGCCAAAATGAAGTGGTCCTAGAATTACAGGCTCCAGCTCTTATTTTAGTGTGGTATGAATCATCTCTTGGATACACTCACCTCCTTCATGCCCCTCATGCTTATTTTTCTGCTAATCCCAAACACTACAGGAGCTCTCTGAAATGTCTAGCAACACCTCTCTGACATCATCCTCACAAAACTGGCAGCAACTAGGCAGATACTGAGCTGGGACTGCCCCATCTTCCATGAATTTTTGATCATCTCCCTATATCCTTTGGTGATTTCTGCCTCCAGAATATTGGTACTTGTTGAGAAATATGTAATCTGAGGCAAACGAGTTCTGTGTCCTTCTACAGGACATAGGGAAACCAGCAGTTGGGAGCAGGGCAGGATTTCCACAGGCTGTTTATTGAACAAATTATAAGCTTGTGTTATTTTTCTACATTAGCTTGACCAGTTATTCTCCTTATGAGGTAGATTATTTGTATAAAATATTTTTCAGTTCCTCAGCAATTTCTAGTGCTGACAGATGTTCTGTTTCTACAGTTTTGTACGTGTACTTTTGCAGGCATTATCTTCTGATTTTTAACTAAAGCTGCATGTGCTACCTTTTCATGTAGCTGGGACACATGTTTTATTTCATGTATTTCAGTTCTGTTGTGTTTTTCTTGTTGTATGGCACTATGGTTTTTCCTTTGTCTTTCATCATTCAACCTTGCAAATTTGCCATGAAAATTCAGCAACCCAGGCACAAAATATACTTATCTCTTCTTACGTAACTGGTAACAATCAAAGAGATGATAATGCTTTACTTGCCTACCACAAATTTTCTACTCAAGGAGTTCTGTGTATCATTTTGTAGGGTCATAAACACAGTGTTTTTATTAGTGCCTTTCAAACAAGCTCTATTTCAAATGATGGATTTGCCAAGTGAAATTGTAGTTGAGCATGGAATGAGACACTTGTAAATATGAACTGAGAACTCAAGATTTTTCCACCATAACCCTTTCTTGCACTTTCTTCCTTCTAGTTGCTGATATGTGTTCAAGATGAGTGGGATGGGAGAAAATACCTCTGACCCATCCAGAGCAGAGTCAAGAAAGCGCAAGGATCCTGATCAGGTTGGACCCAGGTTAGACCATTTACTTCTGGAAATATTGAGAGAATGAGTTTAAAAAAGGTTACATGTGCTTCTGTTTTTCAGTTAGAAGATGACAAACAACATTCTTGCAAAGAGAAGTCAGTGCCAAACTACTTTAATGCAGTAATTCTGTGTTGTTGAGGGTTTGGGGTGGGGATGAGAACTATTCTCTTTTATTGTTATTTGTTTGTTTATTTTTGAATCCACTGTTGTGCCAAAATGCAGAATTTTGGTGACAATTTAGGAGAGATGTAAAAATGGTTTTTGGCATTCACTGCAAGAAGTCTTCAGTCACTCATTTTGTCAGTCTGAGATTTTTTTTTACCACCTCGGTTGTACATTATAATCTAGGTCTTGAAAAATATTTTCCAGCTTTAATGCAGTTCTGTTACCAGCACAAATGCATTTTAAAGTATAACCACTCATTCATCTTTTCTTAAGACTGCCATAAATTCACAAGGAGGCAGGGAGTATGGATTGCTCAGTGTAACTATTTAAGCTGTTTTATTTTCTCATACACAATCACTATATAATACTCTTTGCATTCTCAATGCCGTGTGGGAGGGATACTTGCAAATATTCAAATCCTGCCCCACCCCACTCCCCCAAAATAATCTTCTGTTTTCAATTTCTAATCCCAATCCTCTTTTGAAACAAAAACATGACTGCTGGAAAAAAAAATAAGTAACATCTTTTCTAATGTTCCTTTCCTTGTTCCAGAGGAAACCTTTCTGTGTGAGAAACTTTGTAAGTTATATTTTGGTAGTGAGAGAGGTGTTTTTGTTAAACTACTGTCAAACCTTTTAAAATCATCTTTGAGCTGGCCAGAAGGCAAGTGAACTTACATTAAAGACATAATTTTTATAAACTCTTCTTTCAGCCCTAAAAGAAGCACTGAGAAACGCAATCGTGAGCAAGAGAATAAATATATTGAAGAACTTGCAGAGCTGATTTTTGCAAATTTTAATGATATTGACAACTTTAACTTTAAACCTGACAAATGTGCAATCTTGAAAGAAACTGTGAAGCAAATTCGTCAGATAAAAGAACAAGGTAAGAAGACTCATTAATTGACTTGGAATATTTTGTCTTGATTTTTATTTTATTTTTGGCTAACCTGATAGTCTCTTCAGCTTTTCTTTAGCAAATTCACATGTTTTTCATTAATCAGTAATGAATAATGCTGTAAAGTCATGTGACTAGAGTGTGTTAAGTATCATATTCAGTATTTTTAAAACAAGCTTCACTGAAAATTGTTTAGAGAGAGAGAAAATCGATCAGTCTGATGTGTGTATCTAAGGGAATTGAAATCACTTGTGCTTCCACAAAAGTTAAACTAGCAGATGGCTTTGGGAAATAAACCACATACTATAACATGGATGATGAATCCATGCAAAAGAGAAATAGTCCAGGAGAATGGGGTATGCAAGTGTTCTGCATACTCGTTTTGCTTTCTTTTGTTGGTATGAATAGATATTGTGGACTAAATTATCTGCGTCCTTTAAATGATGACATCATATCCTCGACTACAATAGATTTGAAACTATTCTAATCTCTAGATAGGGTCCTGTTATAAATGTAAACCACAGAACGTGACAGTTTTCTTCCTGTTCTTTGTCTAGAAGATTAGTTTTGTATTTCTTTTCTTTTGATATATTTCCCATTCAAAGAGAAAACCCAAATCTTTTAGAAACTTTAAATTTTTTGGAAGTGGGTTTTGTGGCACAGGTCTGTCTAGGCAGGCACACTGCAGGTGTTTAGGGCAGATTCAAATTCTTAAAGTGGGTGCATATAATTTTTCTTTTAATGTAGAAGATTTATATGTCTTTGTAGACTGTGTTTAGAGTGATTCCTTTGATTTTCAAACACTTTAAACATCTTTCACTTTTTCACTTTTCTGTGGGAAAATAATTTTTCCTTTTCCATGCTGTGTGTGTAAAATTATAGAAGTGGAGACTGCATGTTTCATAATTTAGATATGTATTTATCTAAATATATAAGTAGATCTACAGTTTTAGACATCAGTCTATTCAAAGCTGAATGGAAAGTGGAAAGAGTCAGATTGTGTCAGTTGCCTCCAAAGTTCTAACTGGTTAATCTTAGGGAGTGTTCCTACTTCTCAGCTTGTTCTCCTCTTTTTGCTGTTAGGTTGCTATGATTTTTAAAGTGGATATTCTAGTGATGTTGCCATGCCCCTTATTAGAAGTATACTTGTTAACCTGACACAGTGTCCATCATTGTTTTGCACCTTGCTGGCTTTTGAGATATTCTTTTTCCCTTATTTTCTTCATCCTTTTCTCAAACTGATTTTTTTTTTTTTGCCATCACCAAGCAACACATAATCCTTATCTTTACCTGAGAAAAGGAAAAGGACAAAAAAATTGTGCTTTCCTGGGAAGTGGGTGCACAAAGGAAGATCTGCTAGTCCACTTCGGTAATTCTGTCAACAGTTCTAGAAAATCTAGTCTGAAAATCTGGCTCTAACTCATGGTAACTTTGTCAAATCCAGGGTTTTATTGTTTAGGACCAATATCACAACAATAGTTTTCATATTGTTATGAAATATTCACACTCACCAGACCAGGTTATATGTAAACTGTTGAAATCATCAAGGGCCAGAATTGTGCCAAAGCTGAATGTGCAGTTAGTTTTTTATGGTCATAAAGTCTTACTGCAAAAACAACTGAATGTACAGTCCTAAAGACAGACTAAACTGCTGTGAGCACTGTTTATTTCAACAAGTAGAAGTAGTTTGCAACCCTTGAGCAATAAAGACACTAAATTGCTCTTTTTGATGTTGATTTGTTACAGAAGGTTCTTCAGTTGAGGATAATTAGATGTTCTGGTAACTGGGTATCCACATAAAACTCACAGCTGGTACAGACTGACTTTAAGCCTCTAAGGGGCATTGCAAAACACTGAGACCTTCAAGGTGGTCATTAGTAGCATCTCAGAAGAAAGATCAGAATATTTGAAATTATTCCTTTGAGCTGATAAAGGTTTGATACCTATTCCTACATAGAAGCTACTTCCGTTTGTTGTAATTGCAAATTTGAAAGGCTTTTCCTTTTAAGAAAAATTCAAATGACAGCATACTCTGAAATGCAATATTATTTTGGAACAGGCATTTCATTAACAAAAATGTCTCACATATATTAAAAGTCCAAATTGCACAAACAGTACAGTATACCTGTACTTCTGTTGAGTGCCACAAAAAACCTGACATAAACAATGCAAACAGGTTGGAGACCTAGTGAGGCTATTACTGTTGCTCTCTCGTGTTTTATAGGTAGTTTATCACCTCACGTTGGGAATCCTGCACTTAGATATGCTCATCATTTAAATGTATTAACTTTTGGGTTGTTCCAAATCTTTCTGATTGGTCCCGCTGTAAAGACCTGTTAGAACACCTTGACAACTGTCAAAAACTTGCATTACCTATTTCTAAAACAAAAGTCATTAAAATAATGCCATACTTGCATGAAGTGCCGTGAGACTCAAGTTAAAAATAATATTTTCTTACAGTTGTTTTGTTAACTTTTAGTGTTATGCAGAATACGTGTAGGACAAAACTAAATGAACATCTTGAAGCTCTTCAGTGATTCTACACTGACATGGACAAATTAAGATGGCTTAATGGTCACACATTGGGCCTGCTCTGCATTTCTTCCAAAGCAGATTAGATTAAATTAGTGAGAACTGAATTTACAGTTTTATTATTTAGAAGTTTCAGTAAAGAAGTTGTTACTCTGAAATAAATACTAAAAATTCTAATTGCACATGAAGGTCTAATTGCTTACAAAAGCACAGTCAGTTATAAATACCTTGTAAAGCCACTAACAGCAACAAGTTTTATAGCTTCTACTGAGATTTGTCAAGGAAACTTTATTCTAGGTTCTAGGAATGAGAACAAGGAAGGATGAAATGCAGATTGATATTTGTTTCCCATGTCAAGCTGGCTGGGCTGGTAACTGAAAAAAGCAATAGATCTTTTGCTTTAATAATACTATGTAATTTAGTATAATCTTATCCTGATCTATTTTATATGCAAATATATACTTGGAGTTCTTTATCTGTTATCTTTATATCGTTTCTCACAGTATATACTTCAAAGATTGCTAAGTTGTGGTATGTTAGAGATTCTGTTTATTACAATTTGAAGGCAAGTTATAAATGCATGTGTAAAGCTAAATTCATTAAAAGAATTCAAGATATTTGGAAGATGTAACCATTGCATGAAGTTTTAATTTGGGTTTTGAAATGGTTTTAGTACTTGGGCAAGTGATGACAAGTTATTTTACAAAAGCTTAATTTTCTACTGAGGACTTTTATCGTATTATCAATGGATGGAGATTTTGTGAATGTCCAGAGGAGATGAAAAATTGTGATTATAGCATGAAGATGAAGCTGAAGTTGTATTCATGTAAATCTTAAGTGGATATCTCTTTTGGGGATTTGAGACTTGTGTTTCAACCACTTTGGAGAACATTCATTCAGTTTTTTATTTATAACATAAAAGTAAGTTGGAACAGTTGTGTTACATGATCATTGAAGTGTAAGCTCTCCTGTTGTTTGCAGTCCATGTTAAGTTTCTTGGAAAGGGTAATGGCCATATATGTTGCAGGTGTGTTCATAATGTGTACAAGCAAGTAAGTTCTGATTTGCACATGCTTAATTTAAAAAGCTTGTGTTAGGCAAGTGTAAAGACCATTGGGGATAAACGTTCCTTTATATGCCAGACGTCCAAGGAACTATAAAGCCATTTGATTGTACTTAAGAAATATGCTTAGTAAAATAGTGTCTGATTGATTTTAGGATCCTATCTTATATTAAGAAGCAACTTCAGCACTTAAGATACTAATTTCTGTCATATAAGTACTGCTGAAAAAGTTTTCTCATATCTGAAGGCAACAAAATTCTGACAGTAAATAAAAGTAATCTGAATTTTCTTCTTCCTTAGTTGACAATCAGTTGAACTGTTTCACATCAATTTAATTTGATTTTATTCCAACAGTAGTCTTTTTCCTTCACTCTTATCACCAGCCTGACTCCCCTCATTATGGTAGTGGGGTTTTTGTCATTATTTTTTTGATTGCTTTGTCTCTGTTTTGCTGGGTTTTATTTCAGGGTTTTGTGGTGGTTTTTTTGTTTTGTTTTGGTTTTGTTTATTTGCTTGTTTGTTTTCTTCTTCTTTTGGGTATAAAGCAGGTTATAAAAATTAAACCCTTGCCCTTAGTTTGCAGTTCCTTTTATCTGTCATGCTGGCCCCAGTCTCAGCAGGTAAATAAGTCATCTTTTAAAGCAGAGACTATTTGTCACATTTCACTGTTTGAGCAACTCCTGCTTCAGACTTTTAAACTTCCTTTTCTTCATTATCTAGTTGTGCTTTTAGCCTCCTGTCTGAATATCAGCAATGCAGTAGGTACAGAGGATACTGAAGATCACCTTAAGCAACTTAAGCAGTTTCTGCAGCTAAGTCTCCTCTGACCTCTTTGTTTGGAGTGCTGAGGAATGTGTCCTGACAAAAGTGCAAACATGGGGTTGTTTTTTTTTTTTTTTTTCTAAGTCCCCTGAGTTCCTTTTATTAAACTCCAGGTCTCCACCTCTTATTTCTCCCCTTCTATTCTCCAAGCCTTTCTGTCTTCTGTAGCATTTTTTTAAGATGGCATCCACCTGTCTTATTTCGATTCACATACAGTGGGATATAATCTACTGTGGTAAAGTATCTTCAAATATGGTTTTATGTCACTTCCTTTTTCCTGCAGAGTCTTTTCATGTGTCACTAGTTTCTGAAGAGGTTTTGTGTTCTGTAGATCAGCTTTTCAGTGGTTCAGAGAATGGATATTGGGTGGCCATTACAAGTCTAGCTGTTAATGTACACTTCTGAGTTGTGAAACAGGTCTTGTTTTCAGAATAGCCTTAAAAGACAGGCCTTGGACAGAATGAATTGCCATGTGGAAGCAAAACAGTGTTGGGAGAGGGAGAAGTGCTTGATGAAGAGAGACATGCATGGAAACCTGTATGAACTTTAAAAGAAGGCTCGTTGTTAATCATATTTATCTTCTTTTTCTGGTTTCACATTTGATAGCAAAACCAGTTTTTGCTTCCTTGTAGCAGTACTATGTAATCATAGAGGGGCACTCCAGCAGATAGTGTATTGTTGCCTACAGCACCAGTATGCAAGTAAAATCACTTGCTAAAAGAAAGCAGCATGGTCTTAACCCTGTAATGAGGTGTTGCTTTCGCTGCTGCTACTTTGAATTTATCAGATCTGAATTTAGATGCATATTTCACAAGGTATTTAAGCAACTGCCTAACTTTAAGCAGATGAGTAATCCCTGTTAAGTCAGTGGAACTACTTAAAGGTTCAAAGTTATGTGCATAAATGTCTTGTAAAATCAGGATATTAAGGCAAGAGAGCATATGCAGACTTGTGTTTTGTTTGTTGGCTTTTGTTTTGCAAATGTTTTACTGGGTCAATTTTACTGTAATTATATTTTTATATTAATCATATTTGAGATGAGTTATTCAAATTTTATGCTGATTTTTTAATCTTTGTCTTTTTGGAGGAATTCTACATGGCTATCACTATTTGTATGAACTGTCTTTTCAGTCTGATAGGATTTTAAGACTGAATTAAGTGTCACAGAATTTTGTGCTTGAAGTTAAGGAACTTATGCAGAGCATTTGCCAAAAAAAAAAAAAAAAACAACAAAACAACAACTATTACTGAATTTGCTTTTTTGTCTCCCCTGCCTACAGCTGAGTGATTGAAAGTGTCTTTGATCCTCCTCTATACATTGTAAGGCTTTCTGGCTAAATACACAGTTTATGTTGACTTTACTACTTGCATGACTCCAGAGAACTACTGATTCACTGAAGAATTTAAAGTGGTTTTAGGTAATGCAGACCATCAGTTTCTTTTCTGCATCTGATGAAAAGTAGTCATTGGCCAGCAGACCCAGCAAGTGGGAAGCTTCCTGGTGTTTCCTTATTTTACTGGAGTTGTGTATCATGCAGAATACTTAGCTTAGACTTTATCTACACGTAAGTTAAGGCATTTTAATGATATTAATATTCTCCTGTGGAGGCAGTGTTATAATGTAATTAATATTACTCACTGAATGAGTAGCTGAAGATGCTTTATGACATACAACTGTGTCCACACTGGGATCAAACAACTGAGAGAGGGGGATTGTTCAGCATGGAGTGGAGAAGGCTCTGGGGAGGCGTTATTGCAGCCTCTCAATATGTAAAGGGGGCTTACAAGAAAGACAGAGACTTCTTACTGAGGCCTGTAGTGCCAGAACAAGAGGCAGTGGTTTTGAGCAGAAAGAGGATAGAATTAGATTGGACTTCTTATGGAAGAAGTTATTTATTGTGAGGGTAGTGAGGCACTGGAGCAGGTTGCCCAGAGAAGTTGTGGGTACACCATCCCTGGAAGTGTTCAGATCCGGACGGGATCTGAACACCGCTTTGAGCGGCTTGGTCTAGTGAAAGATGTCCCTGCCCATGGCAGGAGGGGTGGACTAAGTGATCTTTAAAGCTCTCTTCCAACCCAAGCCAGTTTGTAATTCTATGATTCTCTTGCTTCAAGAAGACAGATAAAAATGATCATCAAGTGTGCAGGCTGCAAACTAACCTGTGGAAAATAAGTCAGCTGTTGAAAAGCCCTGGTTTCACCATCCCTGCCCTCCTCCTGACCATGAGTTTCCATTTCCTCCGTTTCCGTGACAGTAGCATTTCTGCAGTTGTGTGGTGAGCCTGAGCAGTGTTTTTGAGGTGGCCTGCTGTAGAGGATCTGTCTCACCCTGGGTCCTTGGTGGGGCCCCGCTCCCACATGGGTCCAAGTGTACCAGCCATGACTGAGCTAAGGGCCAATGCCGACAGCTGTCCTGATGTTGTTGGGCATTGCAAGGTGTCATGTGATGGCTGTCATGTAACAAGACATTCCTCTTGACCCTGGGCTTCAGCTTAGTCAGTGATGGATTACTTCCATGCCAGAGATAATTTGCTTGAAGTTTTAGACCAAAAATCTAAGGTTTGACTTCAAGTTATGGGTCAAAGTTAAAGAGAAACTGAATGTTACTCCCAGCTGTTGAGGTACTGGTCCTTTTCATGTTGAAATAGTCATTACTGGTGAGTGGTACAGGAAAACTTTCTTGTTTGTTTTGCATCCTCCTTATATTTGCTTTTCTTTGGTCTTTGTTTTCTTTTATAAATTCTAAATGTCCAAAAGAAAAAAAATAGTTAAAACTAGCAAAGGGTGGCTGTTTACTTTGTATTATATAGCTGCAGAGATGATTGCACTGTAAGAAGTTGTGATCTATAACACCAGTGCTGAGGAATGCTCTGAAGGACTGAGCTGCTTCTCCTATATTTAACCTTCTTTGGGGGATATTGTCAAGTGTTCCCTCTTTGTTCTTTGCAGGAATATCTTCATTAAAGTTTTGGTTTAGTTATTTTAATATGTAATGATCATATTATGGTCTATGTACTACTGGGATTGTAGTAAAAATGTCTTGGATAAGAGAGATGGAGACATCTCTTCTTGAAATTTTGGGGTTTGGGGGCTGTCTCCTTGGTAAGTGTATTGTTCTCAGACTGCATTTAAATTGTCACTGAGCACTTTAAGCTTGAAAACTTTACAGGTTTGTTCAGGGTTTGTTTTTTGTTTTTTTTTTTTGCAGTTTATCATGTAATCTCTTTATGAACTGTAAATATCATAAATTCATTCAGCATTTTTATTTGAGGGGAAAATAAAATGGAGAAATGTAGACTGACATCCATCCCTCCACAATATGGATTAAGCTTTTGAGTCTAGTGTTTCTCACCAGCTGTTCTGTCTTTAGAGGTGTGGTCAGAAACAAAGGCTCAGTTTAGGTGCAAAGAGATAAATGCTGAGCTTAGGTGTTAAAGAACAATTGTAGCCTTCTGATTTGAGTCCTAATGATAGTGTTTTTAGTCCCTTGTTGCTGGCTGCTTTGCAGTGTAAAAAATGCTGACTGTAGAACATCAAATCTTGCTGTGTGCTTTAGATTAGTGAATGCAACATCTTAATCTCAGCAGCACATAAAGCAAGTAAATGAAGGAGACTTCATGTTACCTTGGCTCTGTGTCTGCAGCTTAATTTATGGAATAGCAAATTAATTCACCATGAATAGTGATGATACTTCAGTCAAAAAAAAGATCATCTATTTTAAGGAATCTAGCTTTTGTTACACAGCTTTTATCTTTTCTTTTTAAAGACTGCAGCTTGAAAAGCAGTAATATAATATTTACTCACAATAGGGTACAATGCCTTTGATACCATGTTTGAATCCTGAAAACACAGCACATTGAAGAAGCATTGATCAAAGGCTTCTCTGTGTTCAAACTAGAACCAAGATAATTGCATCTGTTCTAAGTCATGCGTTTTGTTATTGCTGTAAAACACTCTGTGTATGGACAGTTAGCTGGAAATAGGGGTCCTTGAATGTGAAATCACCAAGGATATGAAAAACAGTAAGATAGCTATTACTACTTCAGCTTTCAGCTTCTTTTAAGAAAACCCTCAGTGGGCAACTGGGGGAAAATCACAGACTGAAGATTGAAGGGTGACATGGCAAGTGATCAGTTGCGTGCTCTGTCATGAACACTGTTGAGCTCAAAGTGAATGCCCTCAGACAAATGACTGACAGTCAATACATACATGGTTTCTGTTTCCTTTCATCATTATGGGGTGTTGGCACATCTCTATGTATTTTGCAAGATAAGGGGTACTCTTAATATATTCCCTGCACACTTAAACACACACATACTCTCCTTCCCTTCTTTAACTTGCACAAGGGCAGAACAAATATCAGAAAGGGGAGACAGACAAACACATAAATTTAAGTTCCGCTAAAGTGGATAACTCCATAAACCATAAATCCATTAAGTAGATACTCCATAACTGGAGGTGCTTCAGATATGCCCATGTTATCTGAATAAGTATCCATGTGCTTCTTTGGATGAAGCAGCCGTGTCGTATGTCCCTTCACTGAGGCCCAAGTTGTCTCAGAGCAGAAATGCATGTCCCTGCACCTTGCTTTGCTCACTGGCATGAACCAGAATGGAGCTCCACAGTGTGCCTGCCACAAAGGACTCGAGCACACAAAGGCAGGATACAGCCAAACAGCTGGAATTTGTGACGGACTCATGCAGAAGGGGCAGATTGTTAATGGGAAGTTAACTGAAATCAGGGGCAACTTAATGAAGGAATTGGTAGATTCTGTCAGCCCTCTGAAAGAAGTCTGAATGTTCTTCAAAATATTCAGTGGAAGTTCTTGTCATGATGCAGGAGCTGGTGAAATATTTTGGGATGTGTTACAGAGAGTTGGCTAGGCAGTTAGAATGGTCCCTTGTCATCTTAAGATATGTGATCACGAAGAGCACTAGCCTTATACTGGTACTTTTTCTCCTGAGGCACAATTTCCTAGAAAGACTTGGAACAACCTGCAATTCCCATGATTCTTCTGAGGAAGATGACTTCCAGAGACAAATTAGGTGTGGGCCTATATTCAACACTGGAGAGGAAGTGTGTTTAAATATAGCATTTAATCTACTTGGAAATTTAAAAAAAAAAAGTGAGGAAAAGATATCAAGGTTGTAATTTCTAAATATAGATTTGAAAACTCAGAGGGACCCTCATTTAGATTTTTCTTGGTTTGTTTATTTTGATGTTTGGTAGAAAAAATATCAAGGTATTTTGTGCCAATAACATAAAATTCTTCCTGTCTTGGTTCTTTTATATAAAACCTTTCACTGTCTTGGGTTGAAGGAAAGATTTACATGTTTGGGGGTTTTTTTCTATCTTTAGTTGTTTCTTCATGTCCCCATTGACTCTTCTGAATGCAATGCTCCTTGTCACTAATTGTCAAAAATGGAGTTTTGTATCAAAATAATTTTCTGTGTATTTTCAAATTTCCCCCCATTTTTGGAGGGTTTTATTTTTAAGCCTGCACTGTTTTATTTTCAGTAATTGTCCTGCTGTCTCTTGCCTTTGGTGTGGCTTTAGCCATAATTTTACGACCAGCAACACCATACCTGTGGCAGTTTTATTCCATTCACTGTCATCCCTCTGATAATATTTTTACTCTTAGTTGCTGCAGTAAGAAATCATCAAATAGTTTAGGGAATGTGACAGAAGTTGCTAATGAATCACTGACTGTAACACTGATGAAAATCAAGGATTATTGTGATTACTATTGAGCTTGAAAGTTGAGCCACCATCTGTCTATCTGCAAGAGGTGCTGATTTTAAGTGAACATTGTAGTATAGATTGTCAGGCCATTGTAGTTAATGTTCAAAATATAATTATGTGTTTGCAGTTGGCAATCTAAAATGTAAATATGCCCAGTAAGCTTTTTTCCCATTACTTTTTTATATCAGTGATACAGGCAGAGAAGCCAGTCTGTAAAACTTTTATTAAATATAACTGAGGGAGGATATTGGCTTTCTAAGGGTCATTGTGAATTATGGTGCAAGAATACTCTTCCTTTCCCTGAGCTATGTGATGGTCGTGGGCATTGCCACTTGTTTTTTCTTTGAAGCTCAGACAGGGAGCATATATCCTTTTTCTCAACAGTTTAAATGCTTTCCAAAGGAAGGGGTATGGTTTTTTCTATTGTTTTTTGTGGGAATTTTTGTTGGGTTAGTTGGTTTGTTTATTTAATAAGGACTTTGGCCCCAGTATTCTTAAGTGTTTAGGCTGAGGTGAACACATAATATTGTGGAAATAGCAGCTGTTATGTAAAAGGTCTTACCTGTTGGTGTTCTAATGGGTAAAATGTAAAATGAGGAGCAGACACCCATATTCCTTTTTGCAGGCAAATAAGTAAATTGGAAACTGGAAGAAAATGTTCTGGATTATCACTTCTGATGTAATGCTCAGGCTTGGCTGCATACCTGCATTACTGGCCTTCATGCCAGGGAGGGACACGGCTGGAGGCAGACCATAATCTTCAACAGTTCCTGGTTAAAGCTGCATGTGTTCAGCATTTTCAGGGTGATGATTGCTCAACAAGGGCCCCTCACTCCTCCAGCCTGTGCCATGTCAGGAGTTTGGGGCTGGGAAGAGCAGCAAGAGTACAGAGCTGGCTGGGCAGCACCCACTGGCACAACATGGAGTGTCCTTTCCATTGAGCTCCTAGTTGCCCATGGAAAACTATTGGGGAACTGTTAAAACAGCTCCAAGTTTCTCCCCAGAAGAGAACTGATGAAGCTCACTGAGAAAAGAGAGAAAACAATACCATTAGTGTTTAATAATTTTTCTGTTTATGGATTATAGTGACACATTTCAGACTGGGTGCTGATCCCTGCTTCATGAATCTGAGTTAGAGAAACAGAAACGGGAGCGCCTAATTAATTAAGTTTTAAGTATGGTTCAGTCTGTTGAAGGGAGCCCATTTGTACCTATCAGTGCTATTAGCAGATGTTTTAAAATGTCTGCTAATTAATATGTGACAGAATAAATTAGTACAATTGAGGTTAAAAGTGACTTTGGATGTAAATCATAGCAACAAGATAAGCCAAGATTTTCTAGGCTAATGAAAAAAGATCTCTTAATTTTAGAGAATATTTTAAGCAATGCAGGTTAATAATCATTACCTTTCTTCCCACAGCCACGCTGTATTCATCATGTACCTGAAGTAATGTAGCCACTGTTGAAATATATGAAATTTATCTTAAAACACAATTTTCTAAAGGACTTGGATTAAAAAATCCCTTTAAATTACTAACATGCAGAAATAAACAGTTTCTTCTGAGAAGGTTTTGTTTTTCCATTTGCTTTCCTTGCAGTAATAGGAGAGTTTCTGTTTCTAAATTGCCTTGAAAATTTGGCTGAGGCCTGTGATGGTGTGTTAGACAAGTAAGGAGAGGGGCCCAAGCTTCTATTTCTGAACACTGGGCTGTTATAGAAGAAAACTTTACTTGTCCTTAATGGTTTAGAGCTTTTTTGCAAAAGATTTATCTACCATAATCTGGACTATTAGAAACAGTAGGAGCCCTGTAATCCATGTTAACATGGACACATTAAATTAAAGCTGTTTCTGTTCTTCCTTAGCTGTCTTCAATTATCTGTGCTCCATTTTGGCCTACGTTTTGTTATGGAAACTTCTTTCATAGGGAGCCCATGATCCATCATATTTCTTTTTTGTGGACCGCATTAGGTCTCTTTAAAACTTAGGCAGTTGTCAATGGCAATTTATAAAAGCAGAAAGATCTTTGTCTGTTGTTGTGGATGATCTGGTGTGTCACAAAGATTTATTATCAGCATCCTAAAATAAGACAGATATTTTGTAATCATGGCGATGTGGCACTTGAAGAAAGGGAGTCATCTGTTTCCTTTTAACAGCTGGTTGAGTACAGAAGAGTTAGGCTTCAAGAAATAGAGCCTGGCTAGATTAATACTCCTCTCTAGCATGTTATTTTGGCCTAAGTTTTGGAAACCCAGAAGTTTAATTAGCTTGGCAACTGCATCTGCAGATTCTAGTCTAAAGAGTGTTAACCCTTATATCTTTATTTTCAAAATCTGGCCAGTGTTTTAACATGTCAGAGAACCAATTGGAGGGCTGTTAACATTTGTAAAAGCAGTATATCCTTTCTGAGACCATGGTGGAGCCCTGTTTTGAATGAAATTATCAGATTCTGCCATGTTTCTTGTCTTTGAAAACATTAGCTCAGCCAAAATTTTAAAGAACATTGGACTCGCACCATTTAGACATTCATATTAATACTGTTTTGAGAGATGAATTATCAAAATAAGATGAGGTTACTCATTCAGTAAATATCTAACACTTATAAAATTGCAAATGCCAAGAAATACAGTAAAATTTTCTGTCCTAATTCAGCACATACCAAAGAAAATAATTACTTTGTTAAACGAAGTGATGCCAAATATTTGTATCTAATATTTCGGTGCAGAGGTCAGTTAGCTTGGCTCTTTCTTTTGAAATGCAGCCATATTAATGTAACAGATTTTAGTCAGTGCTGATGGCTGTGCAGCATTTGTTATCATGCACAGTTGAGTAGTTTACGTGAGTGTTTTGAAATCATGTAAATAGCAACAGATGCAAAACCGTTTCCTGGATGTGTTTGTGTATACAACTACAGATACATATATTTGAATCTGCTTATCTGATTCTAGCACAGAATAATAAGTGACTGATTAAATTGAGGGTATTTTGGGGTAAGGCACTGACAGCCAATGTACTTAATCTAACACGTGTACTCCTTTATTGTTTGAGTACTGTATTTTAGGCGTTTATTAAATACTGTAACTTACACTGTAATCAATCAGATATTTGTGATTATACCAGTTACTAGACATTCTCTAGGAAATGTGAATGCAAAAACAGAACCCCAAACTCCTGTATTTAAAAATGCATTTTAAAATCAGTGAAAATTATAAATTATCAGCATCATCCTGGATTTTGCCTTTTTGAGAAGGAAGTTTCCTGGGCAGGGCACCTTTGTTGATTAATTTATTTAGATATTTCCCTAATCAGTCAGTATACACTAGAAAGATAGTGTTGATGGTCTTTCTGGGGAAAAGATAATATCTTTAAAATACAGGAATATATACATGTACATTTAATTTTTCTGATTGGAAGTTAAGCACAACTTTCCTCTCATATAAAAGCATATGTTGAACATACTCAAATATTTTAATAATAAGACAGGTGTAAAAATTTTGCAGGAATAAAACTTACCCAGTTGAATTCCTTTCCACCTTTTTGGAAACTTAGTGGAAAAGGTTATTGTTGCAGCATGTCCAGGGATTTAACAAGTGATGGTCATGATGGAAGCTTAATTCCATGTTCCAGAGATGAAAAACAGCTTTCCACTCACAATGTGATTGTTTGACACATCACCACAAGTTTAAATGAGGCATGGGGTGAGAAATAGTTTCTGGATTCAGGGTTCCTTTCAGTCTTAGTTTAGATTTCACTTAAAGGGTAATACAGCAATTGTCCTTCTGTGTCTTTACTGATAAATAAAAATACTAGAAAAATACCACCAAAGAATTTATTTTAATTGTTGTATCTTTTCATATTTTTATTGTGTGCTGGGGATGGATCAAGCCATTGAGGATTTGGGGTTCTGGATAGGACACTTTAGTCTTCGCTTGAGCAGCAGCAGAGAGAGGGTGGTAACTCTGGGTTTTATTTCAGTCCCCAGTGCCAGAGGGGGTAATACCAGGTAAGAATAATCTCTTGCCCACTGCATTAAGTAGATAAATCTGTGGCTAGTAGGTATGAAATTCTGCCAATAATGCTCTTTCTGTGAATAACATCACTCTTAGCTGTCACTATTATATCCAAGAGTTAGCAATCTTCATATATGTTATTTAAGTGTATTTATGGATGTGTATTTATTTATGTGTATTCTGCCTTGCTGCTCTGAGTGGTTGCATGTGCCAGGAATGCAGCACTGGTGCCATGTGTCAGGAATGCAGCACTGCAGTACTCCAGCTCATGGGACTTGGAGACAACTGGATCCTGGGGCCAGGGCAGGAAGGAGTGGGCACTTCACTGCTGCCCCTGTCTTTTTCCTCACTTCCAAGAAGCAGACCATTGAGTTTTGTAACAATGAGAAGGAAAAGAGGTCGTAGATGTTGATGAAAGCAAAGACAGCAACATGAGAGGGAGGAAGAAACCAAGGAAAAGGTAGTAAAATGCTTATTAAAGTATTTAGCAAAAAATACATACAGAGATAATAGGCTTCTTTCTCTCCAGCAGTTAAATATTATCCTTGGTAAGTTGAGTTTCATTATTTTTGTCCTTGTTCCAGTTTAACTGAGCTGGGGGCAATTATTTCTCAGGCAGTACTTCTTACAGAAGGTATATTGAGTGACAAAAATGCTGACTTGTACAAGAAAAGAATGATGGCGAAATGTCAAAATTATTAAGAGACAAAACTAGTATTAATTTTAGGTGTTATTACTTCCATTTGTTGCTATTCCTAAATCTATCATGGGTTTTCAGTGTTTCAGTTTTCCTTTCAGTGTCCATGAAAATTTTGTATGCTGGCTACTGTTACTGAATTTTCTAAGTGTGGGACTTCACTCAAAGCTTGTAAAGCTGCACGAATGTTTACCTATATTTGATGGTTTTGTGAGAATATGAAGCTTTCCATAGAGTTAGTGCCTTAGTGATGCTTCTTTACCATGGGAAGGTGGGGCAGGTATATGTGGGATAGGAGAGCAGCTGCACCAGTTAGAGCAGCTTGCGCTGGAAAAAAGAAACCGCAACGTTGTAAGTGCTGCTACTCCTGAACGAGTAATTTCACTTACAGCTTTCCAAGGGCTTTTAGCTCAAGCCCTAGGGTCATTTACCATTTAAGTGTGCTTCCACCAGCAATAGTAAATATGAAGCTAAACCATGTGGATGTGATGAGCAGAACATGGGGAGATGAGCTGGGCAGGCGAGCATGCAGTGGGAGTGCAGCTCTTTCCAGCCAGAGGGGAGCCGGGCTGACAAGAGGGCTGTGTCAGGGAGGTGGGCAAAGCTGTGCTTGCAGTGAATAAACGTGCTGAGAAAAAGTGCAGCTGTGCTTTTTTAATATGCACTGCAGGAGATTTCAGCAGCCTGATGATATATCATGCATTAATGTTGAAAAGATAAACACATTTGGAGAGCACAGGAAGGCCTTGTGTTTTTATGTTAGCAGAATGCTTCCTAATGAATAAGAACGTGCTGCTGGCTTCACAGAGCCATATGGCAGCTTTTCTAATTTTAGTTCGGTGCAGATGCATAATTCTCCCTTGTTTTACCTCCTGAAACCTTCCTGAGATGTTGCATAGTTTTTCCTGTAAGACTTGATGTATAGTTTCTGAGGGAAAATATGTATTCAAGAGTCTAAGAGCTTCTTTGCTCTGGACAGATGTGTGCTGTGTGATGAAAGAGCAACCTCACTATATAATCACTTCCCTAAAATAGTAGCTAACTTTATTCACAAGGATGGGATAAGCTGGTATTAAAATTGATTGCTGAAATAGTTGCTGTTTCTTAGGCACTGGTGTTTTGAAAAATTGCTTGCTTTCAGGGAATAAAAACAACTTGTATTGAGGCAATGGGAACTGGGTAAGGACATGCATGGGGATATCAAGTTTCAAGTGAGCCATGGATTGTAGTGCTTTGAATTACACAGCTACAAGGCAGAGCTGCTTTCCCTGTGGTTAACCAAGCATCAAAATAACTTGCACGTTCTTCACTGCTTTACTTCATCATGTGTAGTGATCCAAAACTTTTTGCATTACCAAATACATTACCAAAATATAGCCTTTGCTAAATATACTTTCTATTATATGTTAGCATTAGTTTTTACTACTGTAACTACCCTTACGTTTGGACAATTAGATACTTCTGCATTTTTCTTGATTGTTTGGATGTTATTTTTGCACAGCAATTCAGAAGGATCATGCAGGGCAAACTTAGATATATTAATTAGGCAAGACGAGTAGTTGGCTAATACGTACCAAAAATGGAGAAGATAAGTTTTTTTTCAGGAAAGTTCCAGTGTAAAATTAAATTGCATGTTTAAACTTTATATAGCATTTACATTCACTTTCAAGTGATGTTCCTGTTACTGTTATAAGGATCATGATTAGTATGATTTTTTTTCTGAAGAGTGCAGAGCTGAGCTTTCTAATAAGTGTCACTTATTACAAATCTTTTTGTTTATATTTTTTTACCTATTTTACAAAAAAGAGTATGCCATTTGAGATAAGTGTGGCATTGCAATAGCAATTCCAGAAAATTACAAAGACAGGAATTATATATAGGGCATGTTTGTTTTTTTTTTTTT
>VXBC01004469.1:519278-605186 GCA_013399945.1 Ploceus nigricollis | reverse complement strand
TCTTGACCTTTTTCTTTGGTGGCTTTTAGAGCATGGGTTCTTCCCTGCCCAGCATTTCATCAACATCTCTTTTTTGCTCTTCTTGTTCTGTGAAGAACCTTAAATGTTGCTCCAGTGAAAAATAGGCTAAATCTGTGTTGATGCAAATTTTCTCTTTCAAATTATGCTTCATCTTTTTGAAATTCCTGCAGAGGCTAAGTTTTGCTCTTTTAATTCAAAAATGCATTTTGGTTTTGCAGAGAGCACGAAGGGGGAAATATTTCTGTAGCAGGTTTCCTTAAGGAAGTTGGAGCAGAGCGTGGATACAGACAAAGAGCTTTTTGAGTGGTTCAGCTGGTCCTGCCTGCCCACCTGTAGGAAAGTAGGGTTTGAAACACAACCAAGAGAAGGTGATGCCTGTCAGTAACACTTCAGAGTCTGCTGTCAGAAATGCAGAGAGAACTGACATAGCTTGAGTTGGGAGGATGGAAAACCAAGAGGGCTTGCTAAGTTAAAATGTAGCAGGAGACTTCCAACTATTGCTTTTGGCTTCTATTTCTCTGACTTACGAATTTCTGTTAAACTAATGTGATTTCACAAAGGTTTGCTTTCAGAATCTGGAATGAGCTTTGAATAAAGCTTGAGGCTTCCCACTCATAAATTCGTCAGAAAATATTTTTGAGAGCTTTTTTTTCCTTCTTTATTCTGTATGTTAAATGTAGAAAAGTAAATACAGTTTATGATCACTAGGAAGATGCCCAATTGAAAATATTAATATGTATTTTAGTATAATACTGCTTATGCAATTGTAAACATACCCACAGTTTAAAGTCTAAATTGCACACATCACTAAAATACTACATAATTGGATGTATATATTCTTTGTAGTATCTCTCTCAGGGGTACTTGTATTTTATTTAAATTTTTTTCTCTCTCTAGGCTAAACTCTTAATTGAGCGGAGCTAATAATTATTTAATGTGCATCAAGTTTATACTACTGTAATTCAAATAAAATATGCTTGATCCCTGGTAGCTATATTCATAAGGATGGGACCAGTTTCTAATTCAATGCTCCCTCTCCAGTGCAGAATTCCCTGTATGGAGATGAAGCCATGGGAAGTCCCTTTCCATCCTGCTCACTTCCCCTGGCAGCAGAAGGCTGTATTTCCCTGTGCGCACTCTTTCTTCCTCTGCTGCCCTTTGGCCACTGTGCCTGTAGGATACCTGATAACACTTGGCTAACATTTAACAGGGGCAGCACTGTTCTAGAGGAGGCATCACTGGAAGCTGTGAGGTCAGGGAACCAGCTCCCACTCTCCATGTGGCCACAGTGGCAAAATCTAGTGGCTGTGGTTAGTCAGAGGGACTGAGAGGCTTTGAAAGGTTGGGCCTTTACAGCTATTTTCCTAAGCCTTGACATTCAAAGATGATTAATCTAGTGTAGCAATTATAAACTCTCTGTGCTTTTGATTTCTTTGTTGGGCTCTCATGAACTTAAAAAAGATAGAAGTAAAAAAGGGAAAGTAAACTTTTTATTTTTGCACCATTACTTAACACCAGAAGCTGGAACTGTTAAGAAAAACGAAGAATACTGACTTGTGATAATGCATTATTTTGTTGGCATTAGAAATTCCTGTATCAATCATTGGGTTTTTTCCAGCCTTTCTGTAACAAATTTTTGTTGTCAATTAGCCCCATGTGCTGTATTGCTGAGGGAGAGATTTGCATTTCAAGACATTCCCCATGCCTGACTGTCAGGACGACACTGCTGACAGGATTCGCACTTACTTGTCTTGTATGTGCTGATAAGGTCTACACAAGGGGCTTTTTAATTCAGTCAAAAATGGATAATTTATTGCATAGTTGAACGTTATTAGTAGCTGCAGTTTGTAACAGTGACGTGAATTACAGCTGGTCCTACTCAGAGGCTGTCTGAGGCCTAGGTTTCCTGTACAATGCCGCTTAAATTTAAGTGTGGCTTGTGGCCTGGATGTGTAGCCTCTTCTAAGCTGTCCAGCTACTTGAATTCTTACCCAATTAAGTTACAGATCCAATTAGGAAGTCCATAATTTTGGAGCACTTGTGATTTATACTGCTTTTCAGAGTACCTAGCCAAAGTTCATGAGTAGTGAACATGGAGTAGTAGTAGTTCATGAGTAGTATATTGTCACCATATCTGGGAAAAGCAGGTAGGTAACATTCGAGTATAAATGGAATTTTCATATTTTCTCCACTCATTACACTTTTTCCTTGAGACAGCACTGAGTTTATTGAATCTACAAAGATGTTGGGCTCTCTGAGGAAAAGAGTGTAAAAGGGAAAAGAAAATGAAGAAGTCAAATGGTTGTGCAGGACAGCTGGTGATGAAGCAGAAGCAGTCAGGGATCAAACAATCAAAATGGAGAAAAGAGGGAGGTGGAGAGGAAAGCAGCGGCTCTCAGGAACTGGATGTGGGGTTTGAGAGATCCTTGGTCTGACCTGGTATTGCAGCTTCTGTGTTGATTACTATTATAATAATTAAAAATGTTCTCTTTTTCCTTTGTATAAAACCTTATCAGTGTGCATGAAAGAAAACAGTTGTTTTTATCAATGTATAAACTCCATGGTTGTAAGAGTGAAAAAATCAGCAGCAAATATTTCATATTATGCGGAAAATAATCAGTAAAAGTAGTCTGTAAACTGGTGACATGAGGAAACTGTAATTGATGTGCTTTCATACCGTTGTTGGATCATATCTGCAGCCCCTCTATTTCTGGCTCATAGAGAATGATCCCATGTTCTCCCATAATCAAGATGGTATCAATGGCTGAAGCAATGGTCGAATGAGAGCAAGAAGCTGGTATCCCTGTCCATTCTAATATTTTGCAGTGTGAAAATTAGAGATCACTTTATGCTAGCAGGAACAGATGGGAAACAGATATCATCACTGGCTTTATTAAAAGCTCAACTCTATTTTTAGAGTTCTTTTAGAATTTTTAGAACATGTTTTCAGTTTCGTATATCATATGGTGCCAACTTCACTGTGTTGTAGCACGGGAAGGATTGTTCAATTGTTTTTCTGTTACACCTAATTTCTGCTTTTTGCTAAAACAAGAAAGGTAAGGAAAAAAATAAAATCCCACCCCTAGTCTAAACCAGAGATACTAATTTTATGTCCTCGTGAGTTCAAGTGGCAGAGGAAATGTTAATAGTTATTTCTAGTGAATTTATTTCTATCAGATTATGCTAATCAGAGTGATTTAAAATTAGTCCGTTTGCTGCAACTCCATCTTCAGAGCAATTTGCTAAATCATTATTCACAATGGTGTTATATAGTGTATAACACCTAAGAAGACAGCTAAAATTTTTGTGGTTCTTTTCATGAAAGCAAGAAACCATAGAAATCTAGGATGAGACAGCTCAAGTGACCAAAGCCTTATTGCCAGCGGGTGATCGCTGACAAGAGAACACCTAGGGCTTCACAAAAGCAGCTCCTTTACTCTATGTCTGAGCAGCACATATTCACACTGACCTTAAAAACCTGTGCCAAGGAAATTCAGAAGAACTTTACCTGCATTATTGCAGATCTACAGATAGTGGAAAATACTGTACACTTGGATATATTTTAATTTGCATGACTGATGCTTTAATTTTCACTCTCGGTGATTTTCCAAAGGCCCTTTGTTCCATCTGCACATGGTACTTTCAGTAATTCTTGCAATGAATGTTCTTCTATGAAGACATAAATTCTTGTTATAATTTCAGTGTGCTTTCATGTTTAGTAAAATAATCTATTACATCATACTTAAAAATAAGAAATTTCTAATTATTTTTAATATTCTAGATTGCAGGATGACCCTAGCTTTTACATAACTGCTGCTTGAAAAATAGTAAAATAATGTTTTGAGTATAGAACTAACAACAAAAAGGAACTAGTTTCATTAATTTACAATGTACAATGTGCATGAGAATATCTATTTTACATAGTAGTTTTATTACTTTTATTAATTCATCCTTAAACAAAAATATCATTCTTGAAATAGAAAAATTAATATAGTTCATTACTTGATAGGAGTTATAAACCCACTAGGTTTGAAAGTTCTGTGAATATCCCTTAATGTGGAGTTGGGTATAACCTGCGATGCAGTATACAACACATTTTAACGTATGGCATTATGTTCCAGGAACCTGAAATCATTATTTTCTTGCCTGTAATTTTCAAATGCAGCACTTGAAATCTTATGTAGTTCTAATAATATATTGGTAAATAAGGCGGTATGAAAATTACGTGATAGTAAGAATGTGGGTGGAGACATGGGAGCAGAACTGAGGCCGCTGTTTCTCAGTACTGAAACCGTAGATTGTGGACTTATGTTTTTCGTTCTAAATATAGCGGTCATGGAAAAGCTCTGCAGCTGTAAGCTTTGCGTCCTCTTTTAGATCAGTCTTTGACTACACCTTGATCCTAGTTTTTGCCCACTTCACCTTCATAAAGAGCCCTTGTCTTTGCCCAGTGTTAGGCTCTGTAGTTTGGTGAAATGTCTAGCAGAGAAACATGAGAAATTATTTCATTTGTGTCATAAGACCTGAAAGCTGAGAAGCAAATAGGCTGGGTATGCTTCCGTTGAATCATTATGGGAGACTGTCTAATCTCATTTTCAGAACTGTTGCATTGTAAGCATTTCACAGCTCTTCTCAATACTCTGTGGGCTCTTGGTGTATCAGTGAGATCAGTCTGCTGTCACTTAACACATGGTATTCTCTCTTGCAGAAAAAGCAGCAGCAGCTAATGAAGATGAAGTGCAAAAAGCAGATGTATCATCTACAGGTCAGAGTGTCATCGACAAGGATGCACTTGGACCAATGATGCTTGAGGTAAAGAGCACAAAATCCCTGTATTTAGGGCAGTTCTGCTCCTCCTAGGATGAGTGAAATGAAAAGATGTAGTCGGAGGTCGCTGTAAAGGAATGGTCAAGAGAGACAAGCCATCGTGGCTACTTGGGATTGTGTCACTAAAGAGCAGGCAGCATATTTATTTCTCTTGCATTCAGTGATGAAACTCTCTTTAACTTGAAGTAGGGAGAGGCACAGACAGTTCTGCTTCTTTGTAACACAGACAGCTTGAGGGACTTCAGCTGATAGCAAGTCTTGGGTGTCTGCTTGTGCATGTTTTATTTTTTCTGAACCACAACAGCTGTGGAAGACCTGTTGCACTTAAACATTGACTTATATATACTGTAGTCTACAAATGAATAATATTCCTCTAAAATTGCATGTCATTGCTATACTGCTTTAACATTTTATCATTTCAGCGCTTGAAGCAGGACTCTTCCCTCTAGAATATGAAAGTAATCTAGGAGAGATTTTCAAGATGTGTATTTCAGTTTGTTCAGTTAAGATTTCTGTCTGATTTTAGCTGTTATTTTGATACCCCAAAAGGCTGTATGATTCAAGCCTAGCTTCCAAATATGTGTTAGCAGTAATGTTGGGTAGGTATGTTACCAGGGATCCTTATGTCATGTGCACTACTGCTTTATCTGCTTAAACTCACTTGCAGACTGCTTATTCCCATCCTGTTCTGACTGTGGACTGTATCTGTAAGGAAGAATAAATGTAGCTTTACATAACATAAAACACAAACAATGAATCAAGCTACAGGAACCAGCTTTGGCAGAAGCATAATTATTCTGTCATTTCTGAATGCCTGTATAACAGTTTTAAGTATCTGCTTTATTTTTCATAATTGGTCAAATGAAGACATAGTTTTCTATACTGTGCATGAAATAAAGACTCCAAATTCGCACTGCAAAACATAAGATTAGACAGGTTGGAGGCATTGTTCTTTGAAAAGTGGGGGTAACAATTTATTTAATTTAATATTTATTATACATACTTAACTGAATTGAATGTTGTTGTTTTTGCTATTAAACAAGGTTATGCATTCATCTCTTACACTGCTATGTCAAAATTTATCTTTAATTTTCTATTAATTCAATTGTAAGGACCTGTTTTAATCACAAGGAAAATAAGAATAAGATTATATTTTTCCTGGCTTATCTTGTGTGATTGGCTACTGCAGCAAACATGACATGTAAAATCACCCATTTATTCTGTTGTTCCATTTAATTTAGTTTCATTTTCCTTTGCATATGAACAATGAAACATTGTGGAAATTAATGAACCACAGTCCTTTTGCACCAGGAAACTTAAAAAGGATTGAAAGTTGTTCTATATTTGCTGTGGAAAGAGTACAGATACTTTCTTTGTGTCTTTATCACCTTAAGGAAATGCAATTCAGTTATTTAATCTTTACAGAACCCTTTTATACAACCTCTTAAGAAACCCCTACCTTTTCTCATTGCCAAATAATAATAAAAATTGCAATGCTGATGAACAGTTTATTAGTTGATTTGGTTTAGAAATGTAATTGTATGTTTTTATTAAAGAATAAAACTGAAGAATCCTCAAAATAGTGAGTGTTTCCAGCTGAAGAAAGTGAGTAAAATTCATCAGGCAGCTGCCTCTGAGGAATATTTTAACATATTTCTTGCTTAAAGCATAAAGTATATAGGCAGAAAGTGTGGAAAAATAGTCAAGAGAGAGATGACAACATCTCAAAGAACAGAAATGTATTTTCTGTTCCAATATATAATCTAAAATATCTGTTTTCTTGATTTCTCTTCCATCATACTGTCCATTATTTGTTCGCCCATTTTCCCAGTAGCTCTGAAAAAAAGTTTTTGATTGTGGTGGCTCACATCTGGGAACAGAAGTAAGAAATTACTGCAAAAGTGGAGGCTTCTAAAATATTCAAGTGTCTTGGTGCACTAACTTCCTCAAAAGCCTGCTGCTGCTTACCTGCAAGATTATTTTCTTAAGAGAATAGAAAGAAATGAGAGCCTGAACTATAAGGCTCTTTGTTACTCTTAGCCCAGATGGCCACGTCTGTGATCAACTCAAGAAACAGCTGTGAGGGAGCAACACAGAGAGCACTTCTTTGCCAAACAAGTTGCCACTCTAGGAAACAGTAGGGAAAACTGAAGATTATTGTGGGATGCCAGTAACTCTCATAATCTCTTGCTTGCCATCTCCACCTTTGAAAGTTTTCTCCTTAGGACTCCAATAAACATCTGTGATAGCTTTGGTTTTGCAGCCCCTGTGAATTAATGTGTCGACAGCTGCCAAGCAGGATGGTTCAGCCAAACCCACACCGTTCTGTCAGCTCTAAATACCGTGGTTTCTATGGTTGGCCAGCTGGGGACTGATGTGGCTAGCATCTTTTTTTTCTTTAATTAGTTTTCAGCCAACTCAGCTCTCTGCTCCAGCTCTTCATAGGCTCTCACAGTACAGGTTGCTCTTGTGATGTAGGAAGTACAAAATCAAAGAGGCCATGCTTCCACTGGCTTTAAATGGTGGTGAAATGCAGCCTAAGACACTAATCCATAGCAGAGATACTGATTATTATACTAGAAATTATTGTGCTGAAAAAGCCTCAATTTATTAACTAATTTGTAAATCTTTGTTAGTTAAAATAAATACTACTCAGCAGGAAAATGTAATGAATGTTAAGAAAGTACATGTAAAGGGAGCTCACAAAGAAAGTGAATCAGCAGGAGAAACCAAAAATTACCAGAAACAAAAAGAAGGCAATGATAAAAAACAATGTCAGAGATTAGAATTTGTGCCAACAGGAGAAAAAAAAACCTGATTTATCTTAATTTAGAGGCAGTCAGTGAAAGTATACTCATATACATTTATTAGTGGGTTTTATTATGTTTTAATTTTAAAATAGAACAAAGAAAGTGTTTGTCAGCCATTGGCTTAGCTACTCTGCTTGCATTGTGCTTTCCCTGACCCTCTCCTGGTGCAGAATCATTATCTAACTTATCTAACTTAGTTTGGGAAGAACTTCTGGAGCTTGTGTATTCCTGCCTCCCACTGCAAGCTGGTCTGAGTAGAGCAGGTAGACCAGATCAGCCAAAATTTGAATATCTCTGGAAGGTGGTTTTGCAGCCTCTTCCTATATCTGACCTTCATGGTGGATTTTTTTTTTCTTGTAGCTCCATGAAATTTTCTGAATTGCAACCTGTGTCTGTTGAATCTCATCCTTCCCTTGTGAACCTCTAACCTAGAGCCTGGTTCTGTCTTCTCTTTAGCCTTCTGCTAGGTGGCTGAAGGCAGAAGTGAAGTCCATCCTTAGCCTTCTCTTTTTTTTCGATTTACTAACTGCTCAGTAACGTGCGACATTTTAAACATCTCTCTGTAACCAGTGGACAGAACTGCCTGCTAAGACCAACGCATGAGTTGTACAGTATACAAGTAGGGTCAAATCAAAAATGCCTTGTGCTTGCTGTGGCATTTCCTCCTTGTTCAGACTGTTTTGCAGTGAGCTGTGTTCAGATTTAGTATGGATCCACTTGGTTTTGACCCACAATTCATTGTGGGTGGCCTGTTTTTCTAATTTATTTCTGTCCCTGGAGATACAATAACTAACAACTCTTCTAGTGATTTCCTGCCAATCCTTAGAGAGGTGAATAAATCAGGCAAAGCTGCAGAAGTCTGTGTAGATTGTTAATTGAATGCTTAGACAAAAAGCTTTGGTGCTTTTGAGTTTAACTGTATCCCCCCTTTATCTGCTCATATGACATAAAATTAGAGAGATTATATATTTCTACCATCTGCAATCATGCTTGTAGATTGTGGGTTTCATTATTTTGCAAGGTGTGTGCCTTTCTGTGCTTTTACACTGGTGTCATATAAGTAAGATTACCTGCTCAATGTGAAATGTGTCCTTTGCTCTTACAGACAATAAGGTAAGAACTGGGATGGATGAGGAAAGATTCAGTTATGTCTTCTGAATGGAGTATTTATTTTCTGTGTATTTTATTAATCTGATTGTTTGCTATTGTGTTTTTCTCTCTCTCACTCTGGTTTTCTGTTTTTCCCCCTTTAGGCCCTAGATGGGTTCTTCTTTGTAGTGAACCCAGAGGGTAATGTTGTGTTTGTTTCTGAGAATGTGACGCAGTACCTGAGGTACAACCAAGAAGAGCTGATGAACACAAGCATATACAGCATCCTGCATGTAGGGGACCACAATGAATTTGTCAAAATCCTGCTGCCAAAATCTTTAGGTATATAACTTTTCCTGATATTGTACCATTACTTATTTAACTTTGGTTTTGTAAGTCAGCATTTCAATAACTTAAGTTAATGTCCTGACACTACTTACAGTTTCATCATATACATTATTTATTTTTAATGTATATATAGACTATGAATGATTAATATTATTCTCAAAAGCATCCTCCACTCTTTTCAAATTCTTCTTTGTTAAAATTGCTCTTAGTAATTCATGTTAACTGATATTTTTTAGTGGATCTCCAGAGTGAATCACTAAAAGACAGCATTAGCTACGTGAACTCTCTGTTAGTTCTCTGTCTAGGCTTCTTGTTCCAAAAATGGCCCAAGAAAGGAGAAATATAAAAGAAAAATCAGAAACCTCCTTATGTTAGAATTTTTATTTCAATGTTTTTGTTCTCAGCAATACTTACTCTTAACTTTCAAAAACTTTTTTGTTGATTGCAGCCATTTTTGGATTCATATTAATACTAGTTTTAATGTCATTGAGTTTTGGAGGAGATGAAAAGAAAGAGAAAGTCAATACTGGGTTCCTCATTTACTCACAGCAGTTCAAAAAGTATTACTCAATTCACTTTAGCATTTTATTACTGTACTTTTAGACTCTGAAGAAGCAAAAATGTAAATGGCTAAAGTCAATATATTACTGCATTTATTGCATTTTATGACTGAAGAGGGCAAGTGAAGAGTATTTTAAATATGACCCTGCCATTTCCTAATGTGGTGTGACAATGATTCGCTCTGACTGATGTCCAGTACCTATATTTGTGCATCTCAGGATTTTGTTTCTTTTTTTACTTGTCTTAAGCACTGTGTTAGGCTTTAGTTTTATCCGTAGCTCCACCCAGGTCATTTCAACCTTTCAGTCTTTCCCATTGTAGCTATGACTGTGTGTTTCAATATATTCCCTATTGTATTGCTTCCTGTTTTTATAAGTGCATATTAGTTTCGTTTCTTTCCCTTCTAATCTGGACAGAGATTTTTATAGAATGCAGCCATGTCTTTTAGTAGTACCTTTTAAGTTTATTGGAAAGATCCTACGTACTGCCTTATTTTTTTCAGTCTCATAAACCAACTTGATCTACCCAGTAGGCTTTTGCTGTGCTGTATAACTTTTACATGCACCAATATTTAGACTTTTATTCTGCTTTTCTACTATGTCATTTTAAGTCACTTGAAAAAAAACATAATAGCTGAACAAATTAGCAGTGCTCTTACAATCTGTTAATTTTATAAATGACCTAGTTATGTGCTGGTTTGGGCTTTAATATTAAAATTAAATTGTTGCTGTTGTTATGTGAGCTTATTTCCGAACCAGTTTGTAAAACATCTTGATTAAGTTCCTGTGGATAAGCAGCAGAAATGCCTGGTACCAGATTTGTCTCACTATCTGATTTTGCTTTTGCTCAGTGAATGGGGGATCTTGGTCTGGTGACACTCCTAGGCGTAATAGCCATACCTTCAATTGTCGGATGCTGGTAAAACCTCTGGCTGATTCTGAGGAAGGCCACGATAACCAGGAGGCACATCAGAAATATGAAACTATGCAGTGCTTTGCTGTTTCTCAACCAAATTCTTTCAAGGAGGACGGTGAAGGTAATTATCATTTCCAGTTTGTGTAAATGCAATTTCAGAGCAGTTGACAGAGTGACCTCTAAGTCTGAAAATTGGAAAAATTCTTAGGTTTTTTTTTTTTAATTTAACTGTAGTTAATTTAGTAATTAAGGTTTTTTTTAATTTACCTGTACTTTTGTCTTGGCTATGAGAGTATACACTTGTGTGCACCTATTTGTTAAGTGAACTTAGAGAAATTCTGTTTACCTCAAAGGGAGATACCCTAGTTTTATATTGCTGAAATTGTAAGAAAAATGTAGCTGACTAGGAAGAAGGTTTCAAAGGGCAATTTTTTGAATTCTTAGAATTTGAAGGCAATCATGGTTCACCATTTCCTTTACCATTTACTACTTCAGCAGGTAAATTTCCTCAGATTGTTTTGTAAGTATTCAGGTAAGTAAAAATGGTTATTGTAAAGGTGAGTTCTCAGGAACAGCAAGCATTTGAGGCAAGTTTAAGAAATTTGTCCTAGAAACCACGAAGTGGTGAGTTTTGAAGAAATGTGCTCTTTGTGTGTGCAGTATATTCTCTTTTATTACTTACTTCCTGAGTGGTTGAGCTACTACAGGTAGATTCATAAACATGTGCCAATACTTGGGGATTGTGGTGGAGTCCTTGTTAATTTTTCTTCTGAAAGAAAACACACCCACCTTTCCTGTTTTATTTAATGTTTTAGGAAGTATTGAAGATACAAACCCACCGAGTTTTGTCTATGCGTTTATTGGTACAAAATCTATATTTTGGTCCAAATAGATTTAAGGAACTTTTTAAAAGTATTTCTGAAGTCTTTGTGGGATCAAAACTCTTCCCTTTCCATAAAAATAAAATGAAGTAACATTTTTCTCTAAGATTTGCAGTCTTGCTTGATTTGTGTTGCAAGAAGAGCTCCAATGAAGGAAAGACCACTTCTTCCTTCGTCAGAGAGCTTTACTACACGCCAGGATCTTCAAGGTATTGTGAAATAGGAGTACAAGTTTTTAATTTTATTTCCTTTTCCTCACTGGAGAAATTGCTATAACAAATACTTTCTAATGTATCTAATATCAGGCAAAATAACTTCATTGGACACAAGTACCATGCGAGCAGCTATGAAACCTGGCTGGGAGGATTTGGTGAGAAGATGCATTCAGAGGTTCCATTCGCAGCATGAGGGAGAAATATCTTTTGCCAAGAGGCATCACCAGGAAGGTTAGGTTTCATACTGTCAGCACTTTATATATTCAACCTGTTTGCCATTTGTATCTCTTGGTTGTGCTCTCTTTGTTATGCTTTGAGGGAACAATCACCAGCTACTAAGAGTCCCTTTCTCAAGCTGTTTTACTTAACACACTCTGATGGCTCTCTAGGGAAGTCTTCAGCTTTCTCACTGGTTGTTTCAGCCTTTTTGTTAGAACTTGCTATCCTGGAGTGTGTTTTAAATCTTCAAAATGTCAAAATTGTTTCAGAAGGAAAGACCCTTGCATGTTGTCCCCCACAATGTTCACTGACCATTATTCTTCAAAACCTCAACTCCCATATTGCAGTTCATTGCCTGTATTCCCTTTCTCTACAAAAATCGACTTTTACTGTCACATTTCCTGTGAGAAACACTAAGTGTAAATTCCCAAAGCTGCACCTCTCATACTATTTGGGAACCTACATTGTTGCACTGTATCTAGCTGATAAGTGTTATAGGATATACCATAAGCACTTCTACTCAGTCAAGATTATGGCAGGTAAGGAATAGGAAAGTACTGCACTTTGAATGGTCCCCATGAGGTTTCTATGGTAGTGACTGGGTGGGGATTTTTCATAAAACCCTTATACTTCTAATTCCAGTAACACAGACCCAAATTAATAAAAGCAAATAACCCTATCTAGTCCATGGGAAAGTAATTTCAAAACCAATGGGGGATAGCTGGAACGTTTCCAGTACAGAAGCATCATTCTTTGGGTTCATGTTTAAAGAACAGGGTTTACAGCTGGCTTGTAGCAAATACTTACCATGGTCATTAAGCAACAGACATGTCATCTTGGATACTAAATTGTAACTGGAATATCAAATTATTCCACCAAATACACAGCAACAAAAAAGAGCTTTAGTCATGAGGCATTAGTTAAATGTTCTTTAATATGTTCTGCTTTCCTGAAGTCTTCAGGTGGTGTTTTAGAAATGTGGGGTCACAGAAATGCTGTGTTATTTTAGATAACAGTTTTTGGGGTATATACAGTAGAAGTGCTAAAAGTTCACAGCCTTGTGCTGTGATTTCAGACAGAACTGAAGAAGGCAGTATGCAATTAAAGTTACATCAGGGGTTTGAGAGCAGTTGCAGGTAAGAACCCATTTGTGCCAGAGATGATTTAGGGGTATGTGTTATGGCATCCCAGCACTTTATTTCAGTCTTCTTGAAGTTATTCCTGACCAAATTAGCAGCTGCTACACTGGGTCCTAAGGTTTGAATGAGTCCTCTCTTAAGCTTTCTATGAAGAGGTGAAGATACAAGTGTTTTGGAGTTCACAGTGTATCATTTTGCAGTTGCAGCTTAGGATCATCATGTAAATTGTAGAATTAATCTAAATAAGAGGGCTCTTTTCTTCTTGTCAAAGTGAAAAGAGTGAGTAGTAAGAGGAGGAAAAACCTCTGGAATTACTTTCCTACAAATGATGGAGCACTGAAGGGGAATAATGGCTGAAATTTTCACTCTCCTGCCCCGCAGTATGGAGAAGAAAAACAAGTCATATCTTGGGCTGGAGCATCTTTTTGCTTGCAGTTTTCAAGTCATTGTGGTTTGAGAATGGAAGCAAAGAAAGTAATGATTTCCTACATGTAATCCAGCATTACAGTGTGAAAAAAATGCAGCATTAGCTTGATAAACAATAAAAAACATGCTTTAAAATTATCTCTCAGTGTAAAATGCAGAATATATGGTAAGTTTTTATTGGCCACAGTCAGAAAAATAGCATTTCCTCAAGAGGAATATGGAAACATTCTTGTTTGCTTAAAGAATTAGTTTGGAAAATGATTTAAGTAGAGATTTCACTTGTATCCTGTTGGCATTGAGTACTGGAATTTCCTGATGTGGTATATGCTAAAGTTAAGAGCTTTGGACTTTCTGGTGCCCAAAGGTTAAACTGAAACAATGACATACCTAACAGTGAAATTTTGTTTTGTATTGTTTCACTGTTGTAGGTTTTTGTTTTTCGTTACATTTTTACTCTGAAAAACCCCTTCTGGTTGTTTAAATTGTGCTTCCTGTTTTGACACTGTCTAGATAATACTTTGCAACCTTGCAGAACAATATATAACAGTGGGGGACAGGGAAGGAAAGCAATCGTAACCAGTCTTGCAAGGCTGAAAATGTGGTAGCTCTGTAGACCAGAAAAATAAAGGCCACACTTGGAAAACCACGTCATTTCATTACAACAGGAAATATTAAAAGACTAGCAATGAAATGAAGATCACATGATATTAGTAATTTAAAAAAAAATAAAGGAGAGAGAAAGAACTCCACAGAAAATATATATGTATGAAAAACCAAGAAATTAAATGTATTTGTAGTGCTTCATTCCTATTTTTCCACTAAATGATTATATGAAAATTTTTGAAGTATTTTACTTCTCTCATGTCTGCAATCCTAATGTGATTGCTTTTGGACTGGAAATTTTAAGTGACCACACTTGTTTCATTGATGGCAGAGAGTGAACAGTAGAATAAATGTTTGGGAGATTTGCTTTTCCATAACATGTTTTAACTTTTCATTAAAGAAGTGTCACAGGGGTCTGTGGAAGTTAGAGAACTGAATTTGTTGTTGAACTTCAGATTTACATTAAAACCTTAAAGGGCTGCAGAATGTGTACAGTGAAGTAAACCCCAAACCTGAAATGCAGTCAACACTGAGAAAGGGTAGCAGAGCCCCAATTTTGATTTAGGTAATTTTATTTTTAATTTTTTTGAGCTATATATATATTTTGTATTTGTTCTTTTAGAAGTAATAATTTCTCTTTCCAGTTCTCATTTCTAATTGTTCTCTTGTAAGAGTTTATACATTTTTTAAATTAAAGAAGTAGTGAGAGTAACTGTTATAAGACAATTTAGGCAGGCAATAAGGAGAAGAATATACAGGCTAATGGAAACAGATGATCTAAAAAATAAGGACATTTATATTAAATCATCATGATGTAGGTGGTACAATGAAAAAGTGTTTGAGGAACAAAAGGAGTTAGACACATATTTGATGAAAAGTGAAATGGACATCAAGAACTTCCTGTCTGCTCCTGAAATACATTCTATTTCATAGTATCTTCCTGTTATTGCTGTCACTCCTTCCAGATTTTCATTTGATCACCCTACGGCACGCGGGATCCTTCTTTTTTTGTACGCATCGCATCTATTTCTTTTCAAAATGCTGGTTTTGTTTGTTTTGCTTAATTAGCACCGCATCTGCGGTATCGGTGCTGAACATCAGATGTTGAGCAGCTGAGCTACCTGCCCTGCAGTTTCTCATTAGTTTACCTGTGTTGTTGTTGTGCTTGCCTGCAGTGCTGAGGCAGGGGCTGGCCTTCAGCCCTGTTTATCGCTTTTCCCTGTCGGATGGCACCATCGTCTCTGCCCAAACGAAGAGCAAGCTCATCCGTTCTCAGACGACCAGTGAACCTCAGCTTGTAATCTCCTTGCATATGCTTCACAGGTAATCCTGGCCACTTCCTTACATCCACACTCTGCTAAGAGTCATGCAAAGTACAAGGTTGCCAAAGCAAATGGATTGTTTAAGGCTGATAGATTTCAGTTGACCCAGAACTGATATCATGGGAACAAAGTAAGATTTTGAAATCAATGCTTGCAGCAGGAAAAGACTGTAAGATTATTTCAGAATTTAAAAATGGCATGCTGGATTTTCAATGCCATGTTCTTATTTTCAGTGTTTTAATTTCCTGTATCTTGCATAGTAGATACAAGAAACTTTCCAACTGTAATTAAATCTAGAAAACTTAGAATTCTTGTAGTTCACGTTCTGCTGTTGGTTCTGGTTCTTCTTTAAAGAACATGTTATGATTACTAGGGCTGCACTTTAGACAAAGTGTTATTTAATTCTTTGATTCCCTTTGTGCCTTGTCTTTTCTGGTGCTTGGCTTAGTGGCTCTCATATGTCCAATCCTAAGAAGTGTCACTACTGTTAGTCTGGGTTTTTTTCAAAAAGTACAGCCAATAATATGCTAGAGACAGGGTTGAGTAATCACTGACATCAGAATTTCAACATACAATTTTTATTAAGTCATTGCATGTCCTGGTGTATTTGTATCGGATTTTGTTTCCAGCTTTATTCCCGATCCTCTGTATCATTTTTCTTGAGAGGAAAAAAACAGTGCTAAACATAATTATATCTGAAACCATTTTATAGAAATTGTAGATTGATCTGACCAAAAGCTGTCTGTAATTTGTTTTCTTTGGATTGCTGAACAGACCTAATATTTTATTAAATGCCAAATATTAAATTTTAAAAAGCAAGCACTAATAATTTTTAAATGGTACTCATAAATTTTCTTGCACTTTTTTTAGCAGAGTGCTGGTACTACTGTATTTGTAATAAGGTTTTAAAAATACCCCTTTTTAATGTTTTTCACCTTTGCACCTAAGGTAACCAATACAAAATAAGAAGGTTCTCTACTCTGTATTCAATTCAATTATTTCACTACTCATGCTTTAGCAAAACTGAAGGTTTATCTGCACTTACTTATACTGTGCAAATAGGAATGGTTTTTGTCTCGTGGAGAATGCTTATTAGGAATGTTCCATATGTATTTGGTTTTGGAAGTCCAGAGTTGATTTGATTTTTTTTGTCAGAATCTCATTTTTTTCCTTCCTAACCTACTTGACTCTATTTCTTTTGTAGCTTCTAGTATTTGGGAATATATCTGATTTTCCTAATTTAAGTTTTAGCACAGAGTAAAAAGTGTATTACATCCTCCTATAAACTAATTAAAATCTAATGAGGAAAAGTGACCTTCAGGTGCTCTCACAAGAGCTTTTTTTGTGTGTGTGTGTCTCTCTCTTCTGTTTCTTCTGTCTTGTGGCTTACATCTCTAAAATATGAGTTTCAGCTCCTGTGTGTGTGGTTTGTTGTTTTTCTTCTCCCCTTTTCCTAAATGCCTGTGCAGGACTGGATTGCTAACAGACTGTTCTCATTCTGAACAAGTATCCAGTAGTTCCCTTGGCTCAGAGGCTGTTTTGGAGCAGTATTGAAATACTCTGGCAGTGTAAAAATGTGACTTTTTCAACTTTCTTTTCGTTATGAACTTGGTGGGCAAATAGCCCACTCCAGCCTTGTGGTGGGGCTAACTTAGAGAAATTCAAAACTCTAGCAAACAGCTGTCCACAGCTGTCTTGTAAAACATGTATTTGTGGGGTCATATGTTTCAGATGAGATTTCCTTCAGTTCTAGAAGTTAGCTCTTGCCAAATTGTAGAGGAGAGATACATTAAAGGGAGTGTGAAATTGTAACCTATCAGCATTTCTAATGACTGTCATTTAAATGAGGTTTAATTTTGTTTTTCCTCTCTTTCATTGTTTTCTAATGAGGTACTGAAAAACCATATTGTTAATGTTCAGCCGTGTTGAGAGTTGCATATCACTTTTGTCAAATTGTTGATTTGTTTTTGATTGTAGGGGTTTTGTGTTATTTTAAAGTGAGGTTTGGGGTTTTGCTTCTTTTTCTGTAGTGTAATTGCAAGTTGGCCACTGTCATTTAGCTAACAGGCTGTTTTTCTTCCTCTTGCCACATAGAGAGCAGAATGTCTGTGGAATGAATCAGGATTTGACTGGACAAGGAATGGGGAAGATATTGAACCCAATTAGTTCCAGCAGCCCTGCCCATCAGGCCATGTGCAGTGGGAACCCCGGTCAGGATATGACCATCAGTAGCAATATAAATTTTGCCATAAATGGCCCAAAGGAGCAAGTGGGCATGCCAGCAGGCAGGTTTGGTGGTTCAGGGGGAATGAACCATGTGTCAAGCATACAAGCATCCACTCCTCAGGGTAGTAACTATGCACTAAAAATGAATAGCCCCTCACAAAGCAGCCCCGGCATGAACCCAGGGCAGCCAAACTCTATGCTTTCCCCAAGGCATCGCGTGAGCCCTGGAGTGGCAGGAAGTCCTCGCATCCCACCCAGTCAGTTCTCCCCTGCAGGAAGCTTACATTCACCTGTGGGAGTCTGCAGCAGCACAGGAAATAGCCATAACTACACCAACAGTTCCCTGAACGCACTTCAGGCCCTCAGCGAGGGCCACGGCGTTTCTCTAGGATCGTCGTTGGCTTCACCTGACCTAAAAATGGGAAATTTACAAAATTCCCCTGTGAATATGAATCCTCCCCAGCTAAGCAAGATGGGAAGCCTGGACTCAAAAGACTGCTTTGGAATATATGGGGAGCAATCAGAAGGTACAACTGGACAAGCAGAGAGCAGCTGCCATTCAGGAGAACAGAAAGACAACAGCGATAGCAACATGCCGCCGGTTGTCAGTGGCGAGAGACCTGATGGACAGAATAAACTGCACGATGGAAAAAGCCAGACAAAGCTCTTACAATTGCTGACCACCAAATCAGATCAGATGGAGCCTTCACCTTTGTCCAGTACCATGGGAGACATTAGCAAGGACTCCACGGGAGGGTTACCTGGGTCTGGTTCAGCACATGGAACCTCGCTCAAGGAGAAGCATAAAATTTTGCACAGACTATTGCAGGACAGTAGTTCTCCTGTAGATTTGGCCAAGCTCACAGCAGAGGCCACAGGCAAAGAACTGAACCAGGAGTCCAGTAGCACAGCTCCTGGTTCAGAGGTGACTGTTAAACAGGAGCCAGCGAGTCCTAAGAAGAATAATAATGCACTACTTCGCTACTTGCTAGATAAAGATGATACTAAAGATATTGGTTTACCAGACATACCCCCAAAACTGGAGCGGTTGGACAGTAAGACAGACCCTTCCGGTAGCACAAAGTTAATGGCTATGAGGACGGAAAAAGAAGAGATAAGCTTTGAGCCTAATGAACAGGTAAGCTAATTTTTGCATTATGTATGAATGACTTGTTCCAGGCCTGCATTCCTGCCATCTGACTTCCACTAAGAGTAGCATCCTGGCACTTCAGGAGGCTGTTACCTGTCTTTCGAAATTCAGTCTTCACTCGGTTTCCCGGTGGGTGTTACTAGGTTGTGATGATCACACTGTGTAAAAGCACAGGCTCTGCCTGGGAGGAGATGGATAATGCAGGGTGCCTTTCCCAGATGGTAGTCAGGCAAAGAGAGCATACTCGTGACTCTTGGTTAGTGTTACCTAATTGACAGCTTTTCCCACAGGCTGAGGTTGAGCTGCTGTTGTGCTTGCTGAATGGGTCCTTGACCTAGCCCAGCATAGCAGCTACACTCTTCCCATGGAAAACAGGTTCATGCTCAAGAACAGGAGTTGTTTGAAAGGACTGATAACAACTTTGCATTACTGGTCTTTATGCTATGCTTGACCTGCAAATTAAAATCAAAGCAAATAGACTTCTGTGCCAGTTTGGAGGATTTGATGGGGTTTTCTTGTCATCTTAAAACTTCTTTATATTCAGCCTCAAGTTTCTGTGGAAGATTAATCGTTCAGTGCAGGGATCATGTCTCCTCATGCAAGGTTATCTGCATTGAATTTTGCATTCAGAATTTCTTTGCTTTCTGTGCAAGATCACTTGTTGATGTGCTACTCAACACGATAATAAATTGTGTGTTGTTGAGACCTATGCTAAGAAGTGTTATGTCACTGGCTTTCATGCAGAATTCACTTTCCAAAAGCACCAGGTCCACATCACCCAGAGTGCTCCAGTTTTCAGAGCTTTGCAAGAAAAAGGGACACAGTGAAAGCAGTCTGATACTTCAATATTACTGTTTATATTATTTATAAAATGGGTAATTACAATATCAATTTTAGTATAAAGCATTTTCTGGGAAGGTTATAACTAGCTGGAGTTAATGATCCTTAGATTTGTCCTACACTATCAAATCTCCCAGCTGGTCATTAATTCCTAGGCAGCCCTGTGTGTGAAGCCTTAGTTTGTAAATCATAATCAGATCATACAAAATACAAGTGTTCATGTGTCTCATTCACAGCCATATCCTTAATTTTAAAAATTTTGTATGTTTACTAATGTGCAGACTAGGTTTGAGCTTGTTTATTTTTCTTAACCTATTGTATCTTTTTATTATGTGTGTATAAAGACATTATTGTTTATATTTTCTATATTGTATTGTGAGGCTGAGGAGGGATAGACTACATTTTCTTAGCCCTAAGACACAACACTGGATTATTTTTGTTTTATTTGCCCTTTTGGCAGTCTATAACTAGTAGACAGTTCTTTCAACAGAGGTTATAACCACAAAACGTAGAGGCCAAATGTGCCACTCCAGTGTAGATGCAGCATTGTTAAAATCTCAGTTATCCAGGCAACTCCTAAGATTACTTTGCTGCTTTTGTTTCAACAAAATTTGACAGCTATTGCCACTATGTAGGAGCAATTGTGGTTTTTCAATCCTTCCCACACTTTAGGGGAAATCAAGCCAAATTGTACTAATTTCTCCTCACTGAAATTTCGCTGATTTGTCCTCAGTCCTGGATGTTAGTTTAGTTTTCAATAGAAACCTGTATTTTGTAGTGTCTGTAGAGGTACAGTTTAGATTCTCTGTGAGAACTGATGGTTCATTAGGCTAGAAGAATACAGATATCAAGAAATTCACAGCTAAACTGGCAAGAATGGTGTATTTTTAAAATGTCTGATAGATTTCAGTTCCTAGTTCAGATCCTACACATTGAAGTCAGTACTAGATTGAAAGCAGAGATCTTCAGTCCTTCAAATTAGGTACTCGACAAGAATGTAAAATTTGGTAATCACAAAAAAATGTATGCCCTTCATCCAAAGACCAAAGTCATGGCCTTCAGATGGTTTGTTCCCCAAGAATTAAATTTCTAAAAGAATTAAAATTTTCTCTTTCATGGTCTCTGTAGAGTACACGAGAAACAGTTTAGCTTATGAACCAATTCTCAGAGAGCAAGTTCTGTCCCCTCTAGAACTTTGTTGTCTAGTCCAAGGTAGTCCTACAAACTCCTTTTATTGCTGATGGAAACACAGAGAAATACTTCAGGATTTTTTTTTAATCTTATCCTAATGTGTGTCTAAAACAGATGAGGTAAGCTATTCTTTACTGGTGTTCCCATTGACAAGTGGTAGCACAGGTGAGCAGTTTAAACTAGCTGCTTTACTTTTTCATAGGCAAGTTTCACCCTAAATGTAAACATGAGACTAACTATAAAACCAACTTTCAAGAAAGAGACTTCAGTATCTACAAGCATTGCCAACCTCAAGCAGCTGAAAAACAGGTCTCCTGAATGATGAACTTCGTAAAGTGAATGGTCTATTCATTTTTTTTATTTTTAGGTTTTATGTTTCTGAGGCTGGGGAGGGATTTGAGAGGGTTGAAGTGTGGGCTGTGGATGTATTGCCTTTTCTTAAAATTTGAAGACAGAGTTTGTCTCCCAGGAGAGAGAGAGAACCGGAGGTACAGAAAGGTCCGGGAGTTGGGTTTGTTCAGAAAACCACAAAGCAGTGCAGGAGTCGTGATAAAGTGGTAAGGGCTTCCTCAGCTCCAGGGTACGGAGCAGCCAGTCTTGTCACTGTGATGGAAGACTGCTGGATAATGACAGAAGGGCTTTTGTTGCTCCTCTTAGTTGTAAACAGAACTTTAAAATCCACTTAAAATGCAGTGAAACCTGGAGCTGAATAAACAGAAGTCCAGCATGGAGTAGGAGAGGAAATGGTGGGGAATATAGAATAATGTAAGTGTTTAACTGTGTGAAGGCCAGGCCTTTAAACAAATAACTACTTTACCCCAATTATAAAATCACTAAAAATATTTAGCATCAAAACTCTTCAGCTTTGGAAGATGGTCTCCCACAGGAAGTGCTCATTGCCTAAATTTAGATCAAAGCTGGAACTATTTAGTACAAGACTAGAACACAGATTCTTGAGCTAAATTCTTCCATCCTCCTGCATCCTTCCCCCTCCTTCTTCCTCCCATATGTAAAAATTAGCCATGTGCTTGTGTTACCTATTTTGCAGGTTTATTTAAAACTTCTCCTCCCTGAGGAACGTTGTATTTTTAAGTAATTAGTCACTGGAGTGTGCAGTTTCTCTGGAAACTGCAGCAGAGCAGCAGTGGGATGGCCTCTACAAGGGAGTAGATTGTGTTGGGAGGCAACAGAGCCATTGCGTTTTCTCCTTTTACTTTTGGTGTGACTTTCTGAGCAGGAAATGCTTTGAAGTGCACCACTGTACTAAAAATAGCAGTCTTCTAGGTAGTGTGTTTAAACATACTCTTCTGCAGAGAGCAGCAACTGACAGGAAGCCTTTCTTAAATGGCAGAGAATATTTCCAGCCCTGCCGTACCTTTTTCCCTTCCTTGGTGGGATGATGGTTATCAGGCTTTATTAGGCTGATTGCTGTTCCAGTTACGGCAGCTGTAGGGGAGGGGATGAAAGAGGGACCTGCTGGGGACACTCAGCCGGGTTTTTCCTACAGCACCAACCGTAGTAGGGCTGTTGCTGTCAAGCACCACAAGTTCTCATATGGTTCACCACTGTTAGAAAGGGAAGAGAGTGTCTCTCAACAGTAAACCTGCCTTCTCCTGCTCTCCCTGACTGTCCACTGCCAGGAGCAGCCCCTGTAGTGATCAGGAGGTGGTCAGATGTGGCAAGGACTGACTGACAGCTTGGAGGCGAAGGAGGCTGAAAGTACAGAAGAACATTAGAGAAACATCATGAACAGTGTTAGATATTGCCTTGCTAAAGTAGCTAGTTCTCTGAGAAATCACCTGGGGGAGTGTGGAATAAAATCCTAATCTCCACAAGTGCACTCTCCTCTTTTTTGTTCAGTAGACCATAAAGACAGCCTGTTTGACAGGGACTTTGCAATGCAACAGTCTGCACAAATGCTGTTCCAGAAATCATCTCAAGTATGTACATTTTTGTCCTAAAACTCAGAAACTGCTCTGGTGTTCCTCACATACTTTATCAACTCTGCTGTGCTCATGCTTTATGTGGAAACCAGTATCTTCCCAATTCTAGCATATTTTCTCTACACATGCCACTCATCTTTAAAAAACCTACTTCTGGTTTAATAGTCCAGAATCCATTAAGTTCATGAGGAACATTTGTTTCTTCTTGAAATTCTATCAAAACCTTAGAATGGGGATTCCATTTTCTGAATGTCTTTCAATTAGAGTCCTGCTTTCAAATGTTAGTCATAGAATAGCTTGATAATTTAATAGGATTTCTAGCCAATTTTATGTTTATTGCAGTTACCAGGGAGAAAAATACTGTACTGGTTCCACTTCTCATTTCCTTTTCCCTTCTTTTCATAATCCTTTAATTTATTGCCAGTTTGGAGCAGGGATTTGATTTCATTTGCCTCTTATGGTCAAATGCTTTGCCCATACTTCTGAAGTAGATGAGCTAAACTTCAAATTTATGCAAGTCAGGTTTAGTTTCAAGTTGTGTCCCCACCAAAAGACATCCTGTTTTAAGTCCTTAGAATACAGGGCCACAGTGCAAGCCATGGGCATTGCCCATGGCAGGAAGGAAATTTCCAGAGACTTGGGTTATCTTATCCAGTCCTTCACAGTCCATGGAAGCTAGGCTTTGAAACAGCAACTTTTGTAAACCAAACTTCATGTTGAGGTGCAGCTGCCTTTCAGTACAGCTGAAAAAATTCTGTAAGCTCTTAAGTTTAATCTGTATTTCTCTATATGACAGTATAAAATCAGTACTTTTTCAAATGCAAAAATATCCCTGAGAATTATTTGTCTTACACTTTCTGGCACTTACTACCCAAGTTCTTACAGAGATTGTCATAATTGTATTACTTAGACATAGTGAACCCACACAAGAACTTTCTTGTGATGCTTAGCACTTTATCAGGTGCTTTTTTTTTTAATTCCTGACAAATTGTTTCACAGAGAGCTTAGGGTGTGCCTTCTATTTACATAAAATTCAATTTAGGCCATTAACAAAATAAATATAGAATATAAATGAAAGAAAAATCCCATGAATCTAACCAAGTAAATATTTTAATGCTAGTTTCTGCACATATGGTGCCATTTGAGGGTGAGTCTGGAAAGACTTAGGCTAACATCATAGGTTGGTGTTAATTCCAAATATCTTGGAGCTTTTGTGGCAATTGAGAACCCTTATAAAAATAGAAAGATGAAATATTTAATATTGATTATTAAGCAAAAAAAAGGAGAAGGTTATGTATTTGGGTTGTTGTAATACATCTGTTGTATTTGGCCTTTCTTTGCCACTTTTGAGAGGAATTAAAAAGATCTTAGGGATTGCAGTTTTCTGACACATTTGGATCAATATGTTCTTCATTGGTGTTTTTTTAGGTTTGGTTTTGAGGTTTTTTTATATATATATATATCTAGTGTTTGAACAAAGAATTGCAGTAGCCAGAATGCTAAAAGAAAAGATGAGACAAAATCCCCCATAAAACCAACCAAAAAACCCCCCCTGCAGCATATAAAACTTCCCTTCGTTGTTGTCTCAGATACATGTAATGAAGGCCATATGTCTTAATTCCCCCAAAGAGTACTGAATCATCCTTCTATAATTTATGATGCTCTATATCAGTCTCTTCTCCTGGCTCTTGCGGTCTTCTTGTACCAGATCTCCCATCGCTCAAACTGCAGCTCCTATAAACATCACTCATGGCTGTCTCTTGGAGCGCCTTTTTGGATGTGCTTATCACCTGTCCGTGCAGTGATTTAGGATTCATGTAATCACATTTGATTCCTCCTGGCTCAGCCTTTTCTGCTGATGTGCTGGGTCCACCCAGCTGCTTATAATTGCCTGGAAAGCAGTGAGTCATCAGAGGGATTTGTCAAGAACAGGTAATCTTGGACCAGCTAACCTGTTTTCCTTCAGGAAGAGGGTAGCAGAATTGTTGGCATAAGAGAATGTTGGCATAAGTGTGTCAAGGTTTAGATTTGAGTAAGGCCCTTTTCCATATGGCAGGGTAGAGGTGCATGGTCAAGATGAAACTGCTGTGAGCGGTGAGGAAGCTGTTTGGAAATCCCTCCACACACAGTGGTTATTGAAGGATTCACTGTCATAATGGAGATACTGCAGGACTCGTGCAGCATCTAGAGCTGCTCAGTGTTTTAGTTAACCTAAATGACCTGATGTGACAATAGAGCTTGTTAAAGCTGAGTGTGGCACTTGAATGTCTGCAAACACACTGGAGGACACAATTCAGATTCAGCTGCAGTGAAGAGATACAGAGACAAAATGTTAGAACATTGAGGGTGAAGAAATGATCATTACTCAAGAGTAATGTCTCAAATTTTTTTTTAAATATGACGGGAGAAGTGACTAAATAGGAATTTTTCAGAGCTGTTCTAGGGATCATAGTGACGACAAGATGAGTGAGAGTCAGTAAATGTCATGTAATTAAAAGAATCACATGCTTTTCTGGAATATGCCTTCAAAGCATACTATGTGTAGAGGAAATTTTCTGCTTTACCCAGCAACTATAAGGCTTCATTTTAAGTCCTGTCTTGGACATGGCTTCAGCAAAAGTGTGGATCAACTGAAAGCAATCCACAGGAGCAGCAAGAGTAATGAGAGGCCTAGAAAACAGGTTATTTGCTGAAGAAAATTCACAAGTTGAGATTGTTTATTCATTTCAGCTTAAAACACAAAAGGGCACATGTTTTCAAATGCAGAAAAAGTTAGAAAAAGAAAGGGTAACACAGTATGTTCTGCAGATTCAAAATATGATTGGAAGGAAGGGTCTTAATCTCTGTGTGAGAGATTTTGCATTGAGACTGAGAAAAAAAATACAAGAGTAGTAAGGATGGCAGAGTGCTGAAGCCAATTCTCCAGGGAAGCTGTGGATTTTCTGTCTCTGGATGTCTTTAACAAGCAACTGTATGAACTTCCATAGGGAATGGCATACACTGATTTTGCCTGGAGGCTTTAAATTTCTTCCAGTCCTCTGATTCTCTGATTTCCTACCATTCTGCCAATAACACCAGCCTCTAGATCACCCACGTGCTGCCTTTTAATGGAGTGAATTTCCTCCTCTTTTGCATCATATACTACAATGTATATGACTAGGACATGATGTAGAAAGAATAAAAAATAATACCATGATTATTTGCAGTCAGTCACCCAAAAAGAAAGCACGTAGCAGTGTAACCTTGGGGCATTTTAGCAACCTTTGAATAAAATAGCTGGACTTCCCAGGAGCAGGTTGGATGTGGTGGCAGGAGTTCTGTACAGACTAATGGGCAGTGCTTCCTAGCTAGCCTGTGAGAACCTCAGTAAGTATTTTAAAGCCATCTCAGGTATTTCTACAGTATCGTGTGATCTGTAGCCTAATTTTGCTCTCAGTAAGAAGTTCATGATGTGGGNAAAAAAAAAAAAAAAGCCCAGGAAGAATTGTATTTCAGTTCTGCACGTTTGTGGTGTTATTTCTCAGTTCCCCATCCTTCACGGGTGGCTGCTCACTCTGCCTCTCCTCTGTCATTGCACATTTCCTGACAAAGACACTGATTTTGAGTAGATATTTGTTATAAATACTGTCATGATTTATTTACTGTTCAAGATGATAGTAAAGTGAAACCGGACACCCTGTTCTTAATTATCCAAGTTTTACCCTAATCAAGAGTTTAGGATTGGAGAATATAGTTGCAATGATTTCCACATTTCAGTCAGAAGATTATTTTAATTCTGAGAGGTTTTAGACAGAGAAACTGACAAAAGAGAATACCAGTGAAAATCAATGTTTAAGAAAAACAAGCAGGTCAGTAATTATGTTAGTGTAAGGTGAACTTAATTTTTCTCCCATCTTTATTTCATTAATTTTGTACTGAATTTAAATGTAAATTCATATGTAGATTTCTCTTGTCATACTCTAGAGAAGTTATTTTCAATGATTTGGGAAGTTGGGAGCAAAATAAATTCCCAATCCTGTGTATATATCTTGCCAGTTAACTTATGTAGAGTTATTCAGTGTTCAGGTTTTGAATATAACAAAGAAAAGGCGTTTGGAGAATTGGTATAGCCATAAAGTAACTTTTTGATTGTATGCTTTTAATCAAGTCATAAAGAGACTAGAAATACAACTGTGCTGAAAGAAATATTGGTTATACCTACATAAACCCCCATCTTCAGCACTCCTGGCTCTCCTGTTATCCGTGCTGTCAGCACCGATCACTGAGTGCACGGGCAGGAATCCCCCTGTTGCCCAAGGTATGGAATAATACGTCCCGATGCGGGGCTTTTGAAGGGTGCCAGTGCCACACTGGGCTCCCCAAAAGCAAGGCAGACTAGCCCTGGGAAGCGTGCACAGTCCCCTTCCAACAGGTTTGTGAGCTTCCTGCCCATCAGGCCTGTTGCCAGACACATCGGAGGCCACTGCGGGTGTGACACTGGGGGGCTGCCTGGCTTGGCCAACAGCAGGCGAGCAGCGAGCTGTACTGTGGGTTTGTGTGTTCTTTGTTGCAGCCAGGCAGTGAGTTGGATAACTTGGAAGAGATTCTGGATGACCTGCAGAACAGCCAGTTACCACAGCTTTTCCCAGATAGCCGCCCAGGCGTGCCAGCGGGCTCGGTCGACAAGCAAGCCATCATCAATGACCTCATGCAGCTCACCAGTGACAGCAGCCCCGGCGCGGCAGTGGCCACCCAGAAACCAGCAATGAGGATTTCACAGAGCAGTGAGTGCACCCTTCCCTCCACACGTGTACACCGAGCTCGGGAACCCCCCAGTGCGGGGTCGTGGTGTCCCCGGTCAGCCAGGGAGGAACTGGGCAGCTCCCAGCCCTGGGCTGGTGTTGTGTGGTGACAGAGCGCCATCTGCGGTCGTCCCAGCTCCAAACACACCGGAGTTGTGTCTAGCTCACACACCCTGGAAGTCTGTGTCCCCGGAGACGTTTTCAGGGGTACCCTCAAATCAAACATCCCCTCCTGCGCTGATAGGTGATGCTGCTGTTGTGAGGGTTTTGGCACGGAGGGCGCGTGCATTTTCTTGCGATGCAGGTCATTTCTTTCTGGCAGCTCTTGCAGAAAAGCTTTTCTAAGCATGAAGGAGAGTCTTCTTCTAAAACCACAAGATTAATAGAAGGACAGAAGATTAAGAATGCCCAGCTTTAATTTGAGATTGTGGCTTTTAGTTGAGTCACTTCCAACTGACAGCTTTCCTTAACCTTATTAATCAGCTTACTAATCAGCATTGAAACATTGGTTTGCCATCATAGTATAATGGAAAGCAAGGAGTCTTAACAAGTACTAATGTTGAATAAAATAGTATAAAAAAACACTGCTTCATTTTTTGCTCCTGTTGGCTAGGATGGCCACATCTATATACTTTGTTAGATGTGCTCTAGGTTTTTTTCTTATAAAACATAGGGTTTAGATAGTATTTTTAGCCATTCTGATAATAATAAACTAACACTGAGCCACTTTCAAATTTACTCAAATTACTTAGAAATGTTTACATAAATACTAATATTCTATCAATAAATATTAGTGTGTAAATTCATATTAAGGCCACTTCAGATTATTAAATTATCACTTGTTATCCATATTGCTCAGAGAAGGATGCTAATTATTAAATTATCACTTGTTATCCATGTTATCCATGTTGCTCAGAGAAGGATGCTTGGGTTTTATGTACTTGCTTTTGTGAATATAGAGGTACTAACAGCAGCGCCTCAAAAGTCAGAAGGGAATCTCTGTGCATGTGAAGTCTTCAGCATATTCTTCCTGAAGCAAGGTCTGTTTGTTCCTTCCAGCCTTTTGGCTTTCTAGGGGTAGCCTAGCTTTAAATCTGATTTTAAAGCTACTGGCAGTACAGTAGCAGTATGACTGTAAATGAGAGTGGCTTCATGGTTAGCAGCAGTTCTGTAAAAGCAGCATCCTGTTTCCCATCTAAATTAAAACCCTAAAAATATTTTCCCCTGGCTCAGTCTTGTGTCTGTGCCTGATTCCCCTAGGAGCTTGTGCCTTGTGTACAGTAGAAGAGCATACAGAAAACAAGTCCACAGAAAAAGTGAGGGGCCTCTCATGTGCTCACAAAAAAAGCAGTGTAGAATGAATGTCAAATCATATACAATTCCAAAAGAGATTTGGGGTTTTTTACTGTTGTTTTTTCTGATGAAATAACCAACTTTAATTTTACAGGTTTTAATGAATTACATTTCTTTTCAACAGACAAATACTTCTGTCTGTTGAAAAACAGAAAGGCTGCTAGATCTGCCAAATTGCTAGAGTCTGTTACATGGGGGATAGGGAGCCTCCTTCGGTCCCATCCTGACAATGAGTAGAATAAGCAGGAGGTGATGTGATCTAAGCACCATCACAGCTCAACTGTGTTGTTATTTTGTGCCGCATTTCCAGAATTCTGTTTTGTAATATTAGTTGGTGCTGGCAAAGCTGCACATAAAATAAGTCATTTATCTGTGTGATGTGTCAAACTTCTGGAGCAAACTGTTCTCAAACTGTCACTGAAGTTTAATTTTGCTCCAGTCCTTAGACTTTGTGATGCCCCTAATCTTGAGAAAATAATTTTTGCTTTGGAAGTAAGTTTTGTTTGCTTAGTTGAACAGACAGACAAGACAAAACTTAAATCCCATGGTTAGGAATTGGGTGGATGTGATGTGATGTGATATATTTTCTGTACACACATATAAGCAAATACACCTGGTAGAGAACTTACATTAAAAAAAATACAATGAGTTCCTGTAGTCTGATTTTATAAAATAATAGTCAAAGACCTCTGTTGTGAGATATTTCTGTGCATTTTAACAAACTTACTAAACCTCATCTAAGTTTTCAGATTCAAAAGTAGCACTACTTTGATCTAAAATGAGAAAGTATTAATTTAACTTCTCAGTAATGTGATGAACACAAAAATGCAGAAGTTGCTGTAAGGATACTGTTACATCAGAGCCTCTTCTAGGGGAAGCTATCAGAAAGTATTGCAAATAATATTTTCACAAAAATGTTTAATTTACTTGCATGTATTTTATGGTTATGATTGGAAATTGAATCAAAGCTACAAGGTCAGTGTTTGATTCATGTTTGAGAACTAGTTGAGCACACAGAGGATGCTTTCATGCATTGGAACATTGCCCAAAGACCAGCTGAGCCAGATGCTTGCCAGTCACAGTCTGAAACTCACTTTGCTGAGGCAGTCTGCCGTTTCATTTGCAGAGACTGAATTTAAAAGCACAACCCAGAAGAAAGTAGTTACATTAAGGTGGCAGTAACTATCAAAGATGGTTCTTTTTTACCAGAATATTATGGTGGCACAGCTCTGTTTCTGGACTGGTTTTTTTTGTTGTTGATGAATTACAGAAGTATTTTTTTTTTATTAATGACAAAAAATGTAAAAACCAAAACTTAAGAGGGACATGTTGAAATGAGGTTGTGGGATCAAGTAGAGAGTCAGTCTGTCCTTGATTTTGAAAACTTCTTCAGGGGTACAGCTTATGCTGGCAAACTTTCCAAACTGAGATAATTCCTAACAATCTGCCTCAGGATGGCATCTGCATGCAATTACAGTCCTACTAGGTATAAGATTAATTGGCAGTAGTATGCACATCACATAGTGGTATATTTTGCTGTAGTGGTTCTTCTGTCAGTTAAATTGCATAATTTAAAGGTTTTTTTAAGTGTACGTCATATCTGGTTTGTGTTTAGTGTCAGACTGTTCCATTTTGAAATTTATATTTAAATGTCAAGAAGGGATGATTCTCAGACAGATATGGACTGAGTAAATTATGCAACATTAAATAGCTGAGCCCAAGAGCTTTAATTGTGTCTAGGTNTTTTTTTTTTTTTTTTAACCCAGTGAAGTTTCCATTCTTGTAACTTTGCTTTTTTTTCTTTGCTCCTCCTGTCTAGCTTTTAATAACCCACGAGCAGGGCAACTGGGCAGGTTATTACCAAACCAGAATTTACCACTTGACATAACACTGCAGAACCCAACAGGTGCAGGAACTTTCCCACCCATAAGAACGAGTAGCCCCTACTCAGTGATACCTCAGCCAGGACTGATGGGCAGGAATGAAGGGATGATAGGAAGTCAAGGAACTTTAGGCAACAGCAGCACAGGTAAGATGATTTTCCTTTTTTTTCCTCAAATATACTTGAGTAACAGGCTATAGCATGTACAGCTTAACATTGGGGTTAATACCAGTGCAGATTATTACTCTCCATGAAGTCTGGAAGCAATCAGTGTTTTGTGGGATGTTGTGTATTGGCATATTTACTTTGAATTTCTGTGTCTGCATATTTTTAGTCCTGCCTTTTGTGCACTGCTTTTTACCTACCTATAGAGATGGGTCTTTCAAAATGAAATCATGGGCAATACTGTTGCCCTTTTGATGTTGGCTTTGCCTTCAATTATTCTTTATTTAATAGCCTCAGCTCCTTTTTGGGAACCATCAGATGTTGCAATTAACAATATGTTCACCTAATAATGAACAAACATATAGCCTGTTTGACAAGAAAAGTCTGGCTGATGGATTTATTTCAACTAGTGCATAATCTGAGATTGTGCAAGTGTGCGACAACCACTGTAAGAGCTCTGAGTAAATAAATGGGCATTGTAAATCCTCTCAGCTGGCTATTTGGTGTCAAATTTGTATATTTAGTTGGCATCACTACTAAAAGAGACATGTAGCCAAAGGCTGAAAGATTTTATTTAAGCAGTTTAGAGATCAGCTTGTATTCTTTCAAGTGTCCTCTTACTTTCATGCTCTGTATACATATTAGAGGATTTTATTAATCGTATGTATACAAGTTAGAGAATATTATTGTGTCCCTGCCTTGCTCTAGCACAGCTTTCATCTGATAGAATATGTACACAAATGGACCGAACCTGAAGATGTAACACTAAAGCAAATTTTTTACAGCAGCTGAAACAAAGACCCTCTTCAGAGGGTTTTTTCCTGGTTATATGTCACCAAATATTTGAACTGATAAGTAATAATCGTTTGTGTGGCTTTTAGTATCCATTTAGGGATTTTGCATAATGCAACTGAAAAAACCAATCTCAACCAGTAATCAAACCTGAAATCAGTGTTTTATCTACTCTCTTGACTCATATAAAATTGAAATGCATAAATACTGTGTCTGCCATCTTTGGGGCTTGGGGGTTTTTGTGTTGGGTTTTGCTTGAGGCTTTTTGGCTACTGTCAGAGTGTAGTATTCTGTATATTCCAAGTGTAAATAAAACGTATCAGTTGTTTACAGTAGATGTGGGAGGACTTCCCCTATAATAACGGTAATGAACTTCAGCATCTATCGGAAAGTTCCTGTGAGTAATTTCCCTGCACTGTACACCGGTCTGAGATTATCTGGGTGAGCCTTGAAGCTCTGAAGGCTCTGGGTTCCAAGTGAAAGAAGTAACCAAAAGATGTTTGCAGAATACAAATTGATACTCAGTCCTTCTAATTTGTAAGTGTGTTTGGTGTTAACATGTTGTTACTCAAGTCCCTATTCTCACTTAGCACTTGGAAAGTAAAGCACTGACACACATCAGCAAACGTGATTCATTTCCTGAGGAAGGAAGTTAAGGCTATCCACACACCCTCAGCACCTGTTGCAGACTACATGTGGGAACACTTACCCTGAGCAGCATTTCAGAAATTATAAAAGCATCTTCCTCTTGTAAGATGTATCACAGTCTCCAGTCCCTCGACTAAGCAGCGTAAGGCATCATTCTGCAGCTTTGCACATCTGGATGGGCAATTGTGGTGGTACAGTGTGCTTTGAGTGAAACTACTGCATTGGTATTGCTGAAAATGCAGCTTCCTCAGGCAACAGTAGTGTTAAGGCTGTTCTGATCATGTGCTGGTACCTGAGCGTGTTTGGCTTTTGTGCAGGAATGATTGGTGGCAATGCCCCTCGGCCTGCCATGGCATCTGGAGACTGGGGCAGCCAGGCTCCCGCGGTGAGGGTGACCTGTGCGCCCACGGCTGGCGCCATGAACCGGCCGGTGCAAGCAGGCATGATCCGCAACCCCACGGCCAGCATCCCCTTGAGACCCAGCAACCAGCCTGGCCCAAGGCAGATGCTTCCATCTCAGGTCATGAATATGGGTAAGTCCATGTGGAGCTGTCCTTTTGGTGCACGCTGGATTGTTAAAGATGAAGCAGGAGAAAAAAAAGAAAGTAAGAAATCCTCAGTTCATTTATAGATTCAATAAGAACCGTATTTCACAGTGAAATTTTCCTGTGGACATGGGAAAGAAGGTGTCTAAAACACTGAATTTTAACATATGTTTTGAGATGGACAGTTCCTGCTACTCTGTAGCTCCATGGTTGTGTGGCCAAAGAAAGAGGACATGAGGTTGCCTTGGCTCACGAAAGCCTGTGGAGTTTATTTAGACCAAATGCTGTGGAATGATAATTGTTCCCGGTCACCTTTAAAGCAAGTGCATTATCATACTGACTCTATGTATAGTCTTTTTCTTATGCTTGTCTTACTCATTTTTGCATCTACGATGTTGTATCTGCTCTTTTATAATTTTGAACTACTTTCAGAATACTGTTTTCTCAAAATTTAAAAGCAAATTTTAACAAAAGAATAATGATGATTTTAAGTGTAATGTTGCTGAAGTCTTTATGCTTTTGTTTGCTTTTACCATAATATAGGTAACTCCATTGAAAGAACTAACATGCAAGTTAGTGTAAGTTCTGAAGCTTCTCTTCAGAAAAATTACATGGTTATTTTTTCTTGATTAGGGCCATCTGAATTGGAAATGAACATAGGAGGACCTCAGTATAGCCAACAGCAGGCACCTCCAAATCAGACTGCACCATGGCCAGACAGCATCTTGCCTATAGAACAGGCAACTTTTGGTAATCAGAACAGGTGAGTCTTGGTGTCACATCAGAACACAGAGATTTTGCAGACATATAATTTACACACCTCATGGAAACTAAGTTCTACATAAAACATTCACAAATGTACATCAGTTTAATTTCTGTATTATTTTGTGCTCATGAAATGTATGTGTGTTCCAATAATAGTTATAAATGCTCTCTTTGCTGTATAATGTGTTGAATGAATTGAAAGTTTTGTATCACAGTGAATGCTGCCAGCACTTGAGGTATAGTTGCACCATTTTTCACCTCTGGAGCATTAGCGTGGGCATGATTCTGTCTGATTTTGCTGTTCTTATTGTTAACAATTACCCTTAACACTAAATGTGGAAGAGTGCCAGTAGTACTAGCCATGTTTATGTAGTCATAATATTTGTCCCTTCCTGCAGTGGAGTGGCATTTTAAGTGATGTAGGACATGGTTAATTATGTTTTGTTTGGGTTTTTTTAATTGACCTAAATTCTGTAAAAGAGGAGGAAGGAAAGATGAAGTGAAAGGAAGGCTGCCTCTTCCCTGAATTTAGCTCCTCTTCAGGTAATCAGAACTGCAGTTTGGTCACAACTCATTAACTTATATGTAATGTATTAATAACTTCATTCATCATCAAGACTTTTAAATGATGGCACAACTATTATAAGCAGCTTACACTTCTTAGAAAAGAGCCATGTCTTCTCCAAAAGGTTTGCAGCTTACTTTAGAGAGACTGCGTATATATGGAATGTCTCAGGAATGCAAAATGGACAAGCAAGTGCGAAATGTTGAAATATTTTCAATTGTGTAAGTAGTAAATTGAGGGATCACTGAAAAGAAAATTAAGTGGATACATCTGGAAAAAAAGTTTGTTTGAAAAAAATGTTAATCTTCTGACTACATTCTCTTAGTTTTCATTAGGATGCCCGAAAATATTATCCATAAATATATGTGACATTTACTTTCTTATATTTCATGCTTTTCGAGATGTGTCCTGGTGTTTCCCTCTGTTAGCATATCCATATGCAAAATGCACTGTTTGTATAACTGAATTATTCACTTTAAAAACTACACCTTAAAAGAAAATACAGGGTCATGTCTGGTCAGCAAGCCAGGCAGTTAATTCTTCCATTTTTTTACCTTTGCATTTGTTATAATTTCCTTATATCTGAATAATTTCCTTATTTCCTTATAGTTAATTTCCTTACAGCTGAAGATGGTGGAAAAAATTCCCATTGCATTGCATCTGAAAATAACAATATTTTGATATATTTTCATTTACACCCCAACCAAAGATGATTAATTGGTTGATGCTGCCATTTCTTGCTTTATTAATCCCCAAGATTGTTATTTTTATAATCTGATGGTTGCCATATATTAAATGAGTAAAAATAATTCTTAAATTAAAATTGTCAGTGGGGTATATAAAAGAAATAGAGAAATTTTAAGTAATTTTCATTTTTAGTATACAGAATTTGACAAATGTTTTTGTTTTCTTTATCATGTGTGTTCACACTATTTGCAAATTCAGAGAGGGTTTCTTGCTAGCCTCATCAATTGTTTTTCCATATAATGGATCCCTTCTTAGAAGTTATCTTTAAAGTTTGTAAGCAGTTTGAATCAAAGGATTTTTTTGCTCTTTCCTTTTTGCTGATTTATAATTTCATCTATGAGAGTTAGAGAAATTTCTCTATATATGAGTTTGATTAATACTTTGCAGTGTTTTAAAGGTATGTCATATATCCTTCCTATTTTTTTTTTTACTGTCTGGTATCCAATTAAAAAGAATATATTTTTATTAGTTTTCCTGCCTGCCATCCTTTGAGTTCGTTCAGTGTGCAGCCTGACGATGCAGCTCTCCTGCTTAGCTTTGACATAGAGATTAGACTTCCATGGCAACCATATATCTCATTATGGAAACTAAATACACAAACATGTTTCTTTGTTTTTTCTAAACAGACGTGTAAAAAGGGTTCACATATAGTGCTTTTCCTCCCTCCATGGGTGACAGCTTTTGTTGTCTCTGAGTAATTATCTGGGATGGGATTCTTCCACGATGTGCATATTGTAGCTGCCCTTGCCTGCAGAATGCTCTGCTCTTTTTATTTTCTGTTGCAGTTTTGTGGTAGCGTGCGTGAAGCAGGGCAGGTGTGTGAACTGCAGAACAAAACCTGTCATTTGGCTGCAGATAAGGTGTTATTTCAGATTTAGTTTGTTTCTCAGGAAGTTTTGTCCTTTGGGTTTATAACAAACCTTTATTCTGCCTTTGTAACTGCAAGTGTGCTTCGCATACAAATTCAGGGGTGAGGTAAGCAGGATTTATAGAGTCATCACATGCTGCCTGACAGTACCCAAATTCTTGCTGATGTCCTTCCAAGGCACATAACCAAGTGTATAAACTGATACCCAAGCCTGCGTTTGGGGTAAGCTGATGCAGTGTTTTGCTGCAAGCAAAAAGGGGAATGTCCTTTTCTCCCTGCTCCCTCATGCTTCTGCCCAGCTCTTCCAGATGTTCAGCTTGTGTGAGATCAGACAATCCATGGACCCATCTGTGACCTCTTTGGCTTGTTTTGCCTGATAGAAAACCAGCTAAGGGGAGAGTCTATGGAAATGAGTACTACTTGTGGTAGTGTACTTGATCTGACATGAGACATTCAAAGTTACAACTAGTTTTAAAAACAGTTACAGCTAGTTTTAAAAATAGTTACAGTTATAGTTTAAAAAAGTTACAACTAGTTTTAAAAATTTTAAACGTTATTTAGCCTTCTGTCTTCAGTGACTATATTCTATACTGACTTCTCGGTTCCTCTGTTGACCCTGTAATATGCAGTCAGCACTTGGGCTACCTTTATTGGGTTTTGTTGCTTGTCAGATACACCACACTTGTAGGGTCTTGACAGGCATTAGTAATTTAGTTACTTCTTTGGGTAGCATAACTTCCATCCAGAATAACTTTCTAACCAAAATTGGCAGTGATTAAAATAATTTCTGTCTCTACTTGTTAATTCAGTATGAATACTGATATTATTTCATGTTTTCCAGCAGCTGTATACCAGCCCTGTGTTCATGTTTTCACAGGCAACCGTTTGGCAGCTCACCAGATGATCTCTTGTGTAATCATCCTTCATCAGAGTCACCAAGTGATGAGGGTGCTCTTCTGGATCAGCTTTACATGGCATTAAGGAATTTTGATGGTTTAGAAGAAATTGACCGTGCTCTAGGAATACCTGAACTAGTGAGCCAGGTATACTGAACATGGTATTTTGCATGTATTAGATACTGCTTTTATAAAATGTGTTGTCAAGGTGGAATTGAAAAAGTTGAAAACACTTCTTGCAAGCTAGGATGGTGGAAGTCCGTTTAATGGCTCAGTGTCACCTGAAAACTTTCCCTCAGCCCCTGGTTTAGTCTTCCTTCCTCTCCCCTGCCACCCTCACCTAGATCTCCTTCTTCTGACCTGCTTTATGCAACTAAACTGACCAAAACAAAAAGATGGTCAGAGGAACAGCTGTAGGGGGACAAAAGGTAAGATCGTGGCCAGCAACAGAATATAGGAAAGAGGAAAATAAGAGCATGAAGACCTAGGAGCAAAGGAGCAGGATCAAGAGTTTAGTGTGATGGGGGCAGCAGGATTAGCAAACCTGAGATGTGTAAATTCACCCATGGTTTTTTCCTTAGTAGATTAATGTGTGTTAAGGGATGAGATTTATCTGAGGCAGCTGATTCTATTCCAAGCACTTAAACTGTAATTTTTTTTCTAAATTTCAAGCATGCTTGCTACACTTTGTTCTATGCTTTTTCATTCATTCTTCCTCAAAGTTATTTTTGTTGACTTCCACGTCGTTCTTGCCTGTTTCAGTCTTACATGGTGCAAAAAAAATGTGGTAAAAATAAAAGTATTTTGAGTAAAAGTTAGTTCCTGACATTTCTGGCATCAGAATTTTATTTCCAAAATTCTCAGAGGAGCCTGCAATACCCATTTCATTCCCCAGCACTCATCAGCACCCTGAGCATAACTTGTGAACTAGCTCTGCATTTTAGGTATGAAATAGGACCAATGAAATTCTGCTTTGAACATGAGAAAGCTATCTCCAAGCCTATTTGGTACAACACAGAAGTCAGTGAAGTGTAGAGCTGGAGATACAATTTATTGGTGAACTTCAATTTTGCGCTGTGAAACTTTAATGCAATATTATATAGGTTTTGGAATGCCACCACCAAAAAATATGAATAATGGTTTATTTCAAACTAACCAGTAAATATGTTTCTATTTAATTAATATTTCAGTGGAAACAGTTGAAGGATCTTGCAGATAAGAGGACTGCTTCATTTTAAAATGTGTTTTTTAAAATAGCCTTCAAATTTTTTACAGCAGCTTAAAGACTTTCTTTCATGAGGGCACTGAAATTTAGATTAACTTCATTTTCAAGGTCAGTGTGGAATAAGCTATAAAATTATTCTGGCTAGAGCAAATATTAGGGGAGTATCTAGAATGGAATTCAGAATTGTGTTCGTTTATTTATGCTAATGGATAATCAGTTAGTGCAAAAGTGCCCTGAAAGAATTAGGCACTCTGTTCACATTAGCTTCTGTAATAGTTTCAGGCATCTTTATTTGAAGTCATTCTTTTGTTTAAAGATACTGATAAAAATCTATTTATTCATTTGTAATACCTTTGAATTTATCTCAGATTCAATGGTAAAAATATGGTAGCATCACTTCATTTACAGATTTTGATCTAGCATTTGTCGTTTCAGGTTTTTATTCATTAGAAGAGTAATGCAATGTCTGTGTAAAGAGCACAAGAAAGATTATGGGGTTTTCTTTAAAGAAAAAGCAAAAAAACAAAGGAAAAGAGAGAGGAGGAATTTATTTTGATAAATGAATATATTTTGATACTCAAATATACAATTCTGCTTATTTTTAAGTTTTATATTGAGCTAAAGAAAGCTAATGTAATTTTCTGTTTCAAAACATTCCCATCCTAGAAGGTTGTTTTCACAGGCTGTCTGTATTAGTCCCGTATAATCCTCTGGAAAGCCGTGTCCCACCAACTGTTCCTGTTGTTGGTGTATTTCTGCAGAGCCAAGCTGTCGACCCCGAGACCTTCTCGAGCCAGGAGTCCAGCATGCTGATGGAGCAGAAGGCTCCGGTGTTCTCGCAGCAGTACGCGGCGCAGGCGCAGATGGCGCAGGGCAGCTACGCGCCCATGCAGGACCCGAGCTTCCACGCCATGGGGCAGCGCCCGGGATACACCACCCTGCGCATGCAGCCCCGGCCCGGCCTGCGGCCTGCCGGCATCGTGCAGAACCAGCCCAACCAGCTGCGGCTCCAGCTGCAGCACCGGCTCCAGGCGCAGCAGGTACAGCCCCTTCCGTGCCCAGCTCTCCTAGGCGGCATGTGTGGTCAGCTTGCTCCAAATAGACCGGGTCTTGCTTCGTTCCACTTTTGAGCTAAAATTTAACAGGAGCCGCAATGAGTTTTGACACGATAGTCCCTTCCACGTTCTCTTTTTTGATCTTCTTTTTTGGTATCTTCACATTGTTCTTTCTATAGTGCGATTCAAGAACGTGACCAGTATTTAAGCCTAGATCTCGCTAAGTCTTTGAGCAAGGCTACATTGGTGCTTTTTGTTAGATGCATCTTTTTCTATTTGCTGTATCTTGACTCTTCTGCCAGTCTAACTGGTTTTATTGCTGCCTGTTGCCTATATCCTACATCCTTTTTTTCCCTTGGCCTTGGTCTGCTTCTGAGAATTAAGTTCTTGTTTCTTGTTTTGTTTTTAAATACATAGGTTTGTAGTACTATCAGTGAGATATCAGTGCTTATTGTATTTAAGGAGGAAAGATCATTTCTGCCTTCAATCATCAGGATAAGGTCTAATTTGGAGTAAACCTCAACAGTCCAGTCCCAAAGTGAAAAAGAACATGAACTATGAAGGGAGCATGTTTTGTATAAAGACCGTAGTGCCTGGGTTGTTGCTTTTATGCTGTATTATCTTTTTAAGCATTCTGTGAATGGGAGTAGGATTTGAGCAGGAAAATTAGTCACTGCTTGGATATGTAGAACTAGGTCTACAGATCAGCTGATCAGGGAAGTATATCTATATGACGCTGTATGTAACACTTCTTTTTTTCCCTTTCCTTATAAAAACCTTTTGGTTTTGGTGTTGGGGTGATTTGGGTTTTTTTATCTTTAGAATCGGCAGCCACTGATAAATCAGATCAGCAGCGTCTCCAATATGAATCTGTCTTTGAGAACTGGAGTGCCAGCACAGGTAAGAAAAATAATACCTTTTTAAAAAGAAAGTCACTTCCTTATTTGCTTTCTTGCCCCAATATAATGCAATAATAATGCCCTGTGGCAAGTACAATTTCAGTACAAATATTGCAATCTGTGTGATAGGGAGTATTTTGCTGTTTCATTTCTGAGAGTCATTCCCATTTTTACATGGGATGGATGATTGTTTAATAAAGATTTGATATAACTGCATTTTTAACCATGCTTCTCATTTCCTAAAGATGTGTGTTTTTAATGAGCTGCTCCATTTGCAAATACAAATCACTCCAAATACAAATCACTGCAGCCTTAAACACTGGTATTATTTCACTTACTGACTCTTGCAGTGTTGGAAGTCTTTCCCAGCAGAAGCATTAGCAAGATTGTTCTCTCCTGCTTTGTATTTCTGTTAGTTGTGTGATGAGGGGGAAAAAAGCTGGAATCTTTGAGATTGCTCTAGTGGAGATGCCTGTGCTGGCTGGGTTGCCTTGGAAGGGTTATTGATGGATGGGTGGCGGTGGTTTTCCCTCAGGGCCCCATCAATGCGCAGATGCTGGCGCAGAGGCAGCGGGAGATCCTGAGCCAGCACCTGCGGCAGCGGCAGATGCAGCAGCAGCAGCAGCAGGTGCAGCAGCGGACGCTGATGATGCGAGGGCAAGGCTTGAGCATGACTCCCAGCATGGTGGCCACCGGTGGCATCCCGGCAACCATGAGCAACCCGCGCATCCCGCAGGCAAATGCACAGCAGTTTCCATTTCCTCCAAACTACGGTACTGGTTCCTCTCCCTCTCAGTGGATTTTGTCAGTCATTACTCCCCCATGTTCCCCCCAGTGCTGGGTCTGAGCCCCTGGTCCACAGGCTTTTGCCTGGCTCCTTGGGAACAGTGGAAAACATGGCAGTTTGGACCCCTTGGAGGTTCCACTTTCCTAGCTCTAGTACCACTCTCCAAGCACTGCTCTTTCTTTGAGCAGCAGCACAAGTGCAGAGTGTGTGTTTGTTTATATATAGATATATGCAGATAAATATATGTACACACACACAAACGCATATATGTGTATGTATTTGCTTGATCGACTCTTAATTTTGAGTGAGCTAAACAAAAACCTCTTCAATTTAAGTAGTATAAATCAGTTTTAGATAAGGCATTCCATTTCCTACCCCTAACCCAAGGTGTAATATAATTAATACTGTTTCCTTTCTGTGTTTTACAAAGCCACAAACCACTTTGTTCTGGGGAGTTACCTCCATACAGTTATTGTTATACAGTTTCTTTATTTATACCTACTGTATAAGTTACGTTATATTAAATGTTATGTGAAAGTTCTATTGATATAACAAATTATGTCCATCCAACTCTAAATTTGGTATCTACTCTTACCAGATGATAAAAGTAAGACTGGTTAAAGACACATTGGCAGGTATGAGCTCTTGGTTTGTTTTAACTCTGAATGTACAGTGGGTAAATTTCTCATTTTCTTCTTCAGGTATTAGTCAGCAGCCTGATCCAGGCTTCACAGGGGCCACCACTCCTCAGAGTCCACTGATGTCACCAAGGCTGGCTCACACTCAAAGCCCCATGATTCAGCAGTCTCAGGCTAATCCTGCCTATCAGTCCTCTACGGAGATGAACGGGTGGGCACAAGGGAATATGGGTGGTAACAGGTAAATCCAGAAGAAAACCAAAATGAACACATAGAGTAATGGAGTCATTTATGGTCTACACGTATTTATGGGCTCATTTTATGTAACTGTTTGCATGTTTGTTTGTTGCTAACTATCTATCCAAAAAGAGACTTATTTTCAATTTGGCTTGACGAATTGGCTTAAATTGTCTTCATACAAGGCAAAGTGAGTGCATAGCTAAAAGACCTGCTTCCACACAATGCATTGCTTTGTCTGTTATAACTGATCAAACACTGTGTGCCCTTAAGAAGCACCTGTGCTGCACAGTGAACTCCAGCCCGTAACGTTTGTGTGGATGCATTTCTTCTGCATATGATTTTCATCCCACACTGCTTTCTTACATGGCTGGATCAGCTAAACCAGAGCCTATGCATTCTACTACTCTGGAATTGCAGTGACTGGATTATCACCTCCCACTTTAAATGCTGGAGTGTAACCAGGTTCAGCCCATTAGTACTTGCACATGCTGGGGGTCAGCATATAGCTGTCATTCCCTGACAGCATTGCAGCATGCAGTCACCTTTTCAGCTGAGGCCCCTGCCCCAGTGGGTGTAGCTCTAATAATCAGCCTGTCCAAATCAAATGGGTTGGATGTTGAACACTATCAGTAGGCAGCAATGAGCTTCCAGATGGCAGTGATCTGAGCTTTTCCTTGGAAAATGGGAGGAGCTGTCAGGTACAGACTGTATCAGTTGGCACTGGGGTGCACACAGCTGTCTCTAGCACAGTGTTTTTGTCATCCTGAAGTTCTCAGGTTTACTGTCCTAGCACAGCAACAAATCTTTTTCCTGCTAGTTGACAAAGATTTAATAAACCCAAAACACCAATATTTTATTGATGAGGCTAATCCAAGTAAAGTTCCCCCTAAAGCAGCTGATTTATCTGTTATCCTCATCCTTGTCCATGCCTCATCCTCACAGTCTTCCTGAAACATCTGCAGGAGGCATAGCTGCCACTGTCATGGCTTCTGCCAAAAATGGCAGCAGGGGCAGCTCCATAAGTCCAATGGTTGGCTTTGCTAAACTGCAGCACTACAGCAGAGACATGTCAAATGTGCTTACACAAGCCACTGAGTATTCACAATGATCTGTAGTGTACTGTTTCAGCCATCCAGATAACAACTTAAAAATGGGGTGAGGTGGCCTGAAAAGACATGGAATTGGAAGGAAGAGAATGGTGGGATTTTCTGGGTTTGGTCCTGTGCCCAGAATGCCATTGCACTCCACCAGGTCTCAGAGTGCACAGCAATAGCCTAACAGAGTACCGAAGTGCAAGGTTGAGTGTTAACCCTGAAACATTTCCTCAGCTGTGGGAGCAGTGCTTCACAGGGAAGGAAGAGTCAGCCACTGATACTGAGACACAGCAGCCCTTCCAGTATTTCAGTCTAATGCACATCCTCTAAACAGACACATTATCAGTAATAATTCCTTCTTTAGGAATTATTTGCATATGCAAATAGCCTATTTTGCAAAAAATAGCCTATTTTGCAAAAAATAAAGTTTATTACCCTGTCTACAATTTCAGCTCAGCAGTCCTATGCTGTGCTAACGCTGGAGGTTAAAGGTGTTTTCCTCTCCCTCCAAACATTACTTTAAAATACATACAAAGCTCCATTAGACAGCTGTTCTTGCATGTGCCTAACAGATTTGCACTCTGCCATAGTTTCACACGCAAAGGCATGCATTTTTGTACACAGACATGGGACCTTAAATTTTGAAAATCTACTCCTTAGACATTAATGCAGCTGAAAACTAGTTTTTCATTTGAAGTTGGAATAAATGACAGTATATACAAATTATAGCTTAAGATATAATTTTAAAAGTTTCTGAGTGGCTTTAGCATTCTAAGTCTGACACATTGCTTTTTCTATTCCTTGCTGTAGCATGTTTTCACAACAGTCCCCACCACATTTTGGGCAGCAAGCAAGCACCAGCATGTACAACAATAACATGAACATCAGTGTATCCATGGCAACCAACACAAGTGGTATGAACAACATGAACCAGATGACAGGGCAGATCAGCATGACCTCAGCGACCTCTGTGCCTACATCAGGGTTGTCCTCCATGGGTCCTGAGCAGGTGAGAATTTAAGGATGTGAGATGACATGCTAGAGGATTTGCTTTTACTTCCAGTAGTTTTTTAGGTCCACTGCATCATGTTTCTCTTACTAGTTGTATTGAGAAATGATGATGTTAAAAGGGCTTTGGTTTTAGCTCTGCACTTGAATAGCCAAGGTGACCAGTGAGGTAGAAAGAGCACTGTAGCTAGCTCCTGGACTTCCATGGGAAGCACATGCTGATGGTAGCTCCTGTTCTCAGTAGGTAAGTGTCTGTAGCACAGTTGCAGTTGCTGATTTTCCCAGCAGTGGAGGCTAGAATTGGATGCCAGGCAGCTGCTTCCCAGAGAGAAGAGTGAAAGCTGCCCGTATGGGCAGGGTTTGAAAGATGCTTAAACTGCCACAGTATTTGTAGTCCCAAACAATAAATATTCAATCAGCTTTCAGAATTATCCATGTGGCAACTTTACAAGCACTAAATGCACATTTTTTGTAATGTGATACATATAAAATAGGTTGCTGAATCAATAGGTAAGTGACCTGTTCTTTTCTGCTGAGAGGATGTTTACACACTCATTCTTATTTGATACTGCTACTTAGGATATCTGAAATAAGAAAAAATAACATTTCTGTTTGTCAACCTGCAATTAAACTCTCTCAGTACATTATTAAGTGTTTGATAAACAAATCCTGTTAATTAACAGGCTCATATATTTGTTTCAAAGCTGACCTTCAGCTTGTTCAAAACACAGCTTGTTCAAAAACACAGGCTTGATATCATGGATTTTTCTTAGAAATATTGGCAGGAAATTATCTCTTGTGTCTTCAGGTAACATCTCCTGCTATGGACATCTCTTGCTATAACTTTTTTCTGATACCATAGTGTTCCAGTTTGAAGCTGGTTATGTTGATGGCTTGTCAATGTATGACTTTTTTCCAGCCTAAATTTGATAACAGAGTATTTACTTTTCCAATCTTGTCCTTTACCTTAAATAGCTCTTTTCTCCTCCTGTATTTTAGAAAGATTCTCTCAATATGTTTTTTTTTGTTAGTTTGGGTAGATTTTTTTTGTTTAGTTTTGGATTTTGTGGGGTTTTTCTTGTAAGCCAAACAAGCCACAGTTTTTCAGTCTCTTAGGCTTTAAACTCCCTTTGCTTTCCTGCAGCTGTTCTAGTTTGAATCAGTATTTCCTAAGCACCAGAGCCATGTTCATGACACTAGTTCTTCCCCATTTCTCTTGGAATACTCTGACAGATATAGCTGTAGATCACATTTGTCTTTTACAGCTGCTACATACTGGTGACCCAAAGTTATTTTGATACTCCCAAATCTGTCACCTTCTGTGATATTCCCAGTTGCTAAGCCAAATTATAGCAGACTTTGTTTATTATTAGTTACTGAGTTAATAGAGTTGCACACATTTACTGTAGTCAAACAATAGTAAAACCAAAAAAGAAAAGGAAGGGGATTTAAAGCTTATGACCCGATCTGATTTCTCAGCATACCAATGCTACACAATTTTTCCTAGGAACCTGAATTGATAAACTGCATTGTAGAAAGAGATCTGGTTTTATTTCAAAGATTTCCATGCAGGCTACTGTTTCACCTGGCACTGCTTTTCCTTCCTGTTAGACTACAAGATCTTGTTTCAAGATAGCATTTATCTAAATTCCAGTAAGCTAAATAGGCTGAGGTTCTTTATCCATCTCAACATTTGGGTTTCAGCCCATCAGTCCCTTTTCTGGATCTACTTTAAACTCTGTTGTTGTAGCCTCCTCCTAGAAACGTGAATGGAGTAACCAGAGACAGTGATTTAACAGTGACTGCAACAAAGCTGTGTAGAGTCAAGTTCTGCTTGTAATTTCTCTTCCACTCTATAGGTTGCCTTTGTTCTTTTGGTGACAATGTCACACTGAAACCCTTATGATGGTCCCCCAAATTCTCCTCAACACATTCTACATAGATGAAACCTGCATTCTTTGTTCCCAGAAGTATTGCCTTCCTCCTGTCTTCATCAAACTGCATTTCTTAGATTGAGTCTGTTAAAGCAAAGTGCTGTGGCTCATTTTGTGACAGTAACCTGTTTTCCTCCTGATTTACCACCCCAGCATTGTGTCATCTGCAAGCAAATGTTTTATGCTTGGTCTAGGTCAGAGGTGACCAGCTGACAGCTGAGAGGCCATTTCTGGGCCACGAGACAGTACTTTTTAGTCCTCAGGAATGTGCTGTACTGCTTTGCATGTTCTTTCTTCAGAAACACAAGTAACTAAAAATGTATACTTGAATACTAAAATTGACACCTTTTTTTCCTGTTTTCAGGGCATAATGTTTTACTTAAGTGACATCTTTATTTAGCATTTGACCTAGACTCTGCTGAACTTTTTTTTGTAACTGGTGGTTTCCAAAATGACTGTATTTTCTGTAATTCTGCTGACTGTTGCCATTTCATTCATTCTTTGGGGTTTTCTTATACTGTCACCTACACTTCTGTTTACTTATTCAGTGTCACTTTTTGTTCCACAATACATAATTTGAACTTCACATGCTTGTCTCTTTCTAACCACAGAGAGACTAACAGTGATTCACTGTTACTCTCTGCAAATGTGTTCTAGCTTTTGAAAAAAATTTAACATTATTATTATTGGATGGTTTTGGAAGTAATATCTTACTACCTAATAATAAACAGCTATGCCTGGACTGACTTACCTGGTGAGAAGCAGGTATATTACCCCTGGTACCAAACAGATTTTGTTGGCTCTCTCTCCTCTCTTGTTGTGGCACTATGCTGTATCATACAGATACATCCAGAGCTCAGAAATACTAAGTTTGGTGTTTATCTGATCATACTTGTGTTATCTCCAACTTCTCTTGTTTGCCACCTGGCCTCCCAGCATCACCAAGCAGAAAGAATGTGGCGAAAATGGGCCTGGTAATTATTACATACTTAGAGGCTCTTTTATATATTTGAGGAATGAGATCTTGTCTCATTATCATCTTCTCTCTTATAATTACGTTAAATCTCTTCAGGCTGCTCTTACTAGTGTTTCTTCTAGGAGGCTGCTACCAGGAATGCTGAAATGCTGGCTGCCGGGTCTGCAGGCTCCTCCTGTCCAAAACAGCTTCCCCAGGCATCAAGAATGTAAACCTTCCTGGTGTTGCACCATTCAGAGATCTTACTGTGCCCTTGTCCTCATCTTCTTGTTTGCACAGTGGACTACTGCCATGGTTTTGCCTGTTACTTATTTTGCGTCATGGATCCGTGCTATTTACTGAGCTATCAAAGAAGCAGTTTGAAACCTATGCAAGAAAAGAGGCTTTGCACTATGTGATGTAAACCCCTATGTAGAAGTCCAGAGTAGCTGTGTTTTAATCTGCACAGGGCAGTACTCCCCAGGCCAAAATTATCATGGCATTTATGAAGAGTCATCTTGAAATGATATTTTGATTTTGTTCAGCATACCAAATTAAAGGAGCTGTGGAGTGGTAGGAGACTTTACTTGTTATACACCTTGTATATAACTTTGTTTTTTGGGAGACTATTAATTTTGCTTAATTGTAAAGGAATTGTAAAACCTACTTGTTCTTTTTTAGTCAGACTTCATATATGATAACACCACTTTACCTTTCTTCAGAAAATTATAAAAATCTTTCCATTTGTTTGTCCTTCTCCATACTTTTCTAATTGAATTTTTTTGCAGTCAGAAAAGTTAATGTGGGGTGTTTTAAGGTCTTCTGAAGCAAATGTATTCATATAACAAAATAGTAGGGGGTTTTTTTGTTGTTTTTTGAGTTTGGGTTGGAGTTTTTTATATCTGATCCCATGTCAGTCAGGATTCTTGCATCATCACTGGCAAAGAGATTCTTTATTAAAAACTTCATTGATGCCTTTTTTAGTGGCCTGGAGCCACCTTCCTCTTCCATACCTGTCCTAAGTGCCGTGAGGCAAATCATGCAGTCATCTTTTGGTTCCAAAACTGCTGTTGATTCAGGATACAAATTTTTTATTTCTGCTTTCATTTTTACCTCCCTTTGTCTACTGAACAATCAGAAAAGGTATTGTGCTTGCACATTCTAATGAATGTTGATTAGTAGCAGAAGGCACTTTTTAAACACGGATTCAATTGCATGCAGATAGAGCTGCAAAGCTGTCTGTTATCTTTCTGAATAAAATAATGTGGTTTTCTTCCCTTCTGATTTAAATTTTCACATCCAGGTTTAAAAATCTCTCCAAGAAGCAGAAAGCATCACTAGGAGGCTTGCAGCACTTAATCAATTTCTTCGGAGTCAAAATTCCTAAGGCAAAAATATTTTAAGTTTTTCATCTTTCCCATTGAATTGTAGTCTTGTCTCTGGCAGGATTGGAAACCAGTCTTTAGGTGGTTGCATATGAATGCATTTTTCAAAAGCAGTGAATGGCAACAGAAATAACAGTCGGGAGGACCTGAAATGAGTAGGCTTTGTGTGGTGAATTCAAGACAGTCTTCCTCAACAAGAGAAGGCTGAGACAGGATCTTACCAATATATATGTCTGGAGGGAGAGTGTCAAGAGAATGGGATCTACTCTGAGGGAGTAGAATTGACTCAAGAAAGTCTTCCTAGAAGGAGGTTTCTTTCTTTCCCTGTTAAACTTGTAAGGAAAACTGTTTCTTCTAATATTTCAGAACCTTGCTGAAGGGCTCTGTTTCGTATTTTATGCCAGTTCCTACATGGTGAGATGAATCCTTTGACTTAGAAAGCAATGCTGTAAATTTGGCAAATTACACACGACTAAGTATGACAGACATTTTGGTTGTGCAGAAATACAGCTTCAGTACTTTCCTGTGACTGTGTTCAGACAATTGTGGAGACCATCCTTTAGGAAAGCATGTCACTGCACGTTTTCCCATTTAATGTTATCTTTCTCCCATTGCTTACAAACAGAAAAGTATTGTTAAAACTAAGTAAGTAGTTGGTATAATGTAGCCTACATGTTATCTCATCAGGCTTTGAAAAAAGTGTGTGGTGGTTTTCAAGCAGCAAAGCCATGTGTTATTGAAGTTAGGAAGGTAGTTACATGTTTCTGCTTTCAGAACTTTGATAGCAGGGATTTCCTCTGCAGATAACACTGACATAATTTGTGGAACCTGCTTTGTAAAATATGCATAAGGGTCATAGTATCAGGAATGAAATCTTTGTTGTTGACTGTGAAGCAGAATAATGTAAGTCAAACACATGCTGTGCAAGAGGAGTGCCTGGCTATACAGTCACTTCCCTGACTTCAGCATCGTCTCAGGAGTGGGTGTTGGTACATGCAAGTAGTGTAATGGTCTGTAATGCTCCTTTTTAATTCCCAGCCCTCCTCCCGAGATATTTTTTTATTCATTCTCCTTAATATCTTGTTACCGATAGGTTAATGATCCTGCTATGAGGGGAGGCAATCTCTTTGCAAACCAGCTGCCTGGAATGGATATGATAAAGCAGGACGGAGATGCAGCACGGGTAAGAAATCGGGCACAGCAGAACTATGAATATACTGTGGCTGGAGTGGGTACGATACCTTTTTACTTACAAAGTGACAAGTGCCTTGGATAATAGTAATTAATGTGGGGGAGGATTGCTCTATAGACACAGAGAAGGAAGGAGGGAGGGACAGACAGATGGATGGACAGACTGAGGGCGGCTGAGCGACGCGGGGGAGGCGCCATCTAGCGTTGGCCTCGTGAGCCACCGCACGGTGAGGTTCCCTGCTGTTAAAGAAGACGAATTTGAGTAATAGAGGAAATCAGAAACATCTGTCTGAAAAGTTAATAACATGAGTGAAAATGAAGAATGTGAAAGTACTGAGGCAGAAGTAATACATATATTTTATTGTATCCCTGTCTTTTTTGTATTCATTTGTATTTAAAACTTCCCAGACACCAATTCTTCTCACATCTTCATCTTGCTCATATAAACATGCAAATGTCTGTCTCCAAGAGTGGGGGATCTGTACATAAAGAGTCTCTTCTGCAGCCATTTCATGGTCACTTTCATTAATCAAAAAGATGCAGTGTATTCTGGTCTAGCAGAAGTTGTTATATACCAAGGCATTATTACAGAATCATAAATTGATTTGGGTTGGAAGGGACCTTAAAGATACCTAGTTCCAACCCCCTGCCATGGACAGGGACGCCCCCTGCCATTAGACCAGCTTGCTCAAAGCTCCATCCAACACTGAATACTTCCAGGGATGAGTCATCCACAACTTGTCTGGGCAACCTGTTCCAATGCCTCACCACATTCACAGTAATTAATTTCTTCTTATATCTAATCTTAACCTACTCTCTTTCAGTTTAAAGCTATTGCCCACTGTCCTGTCACTACATGCCATTGTAAAAAGTCCCTCTCCAGCACTCCTGTGGGCCTTTTAAGTACAAGAGATGGTGGAGAGAAGTCAGGATGCAGGTGGAAAGAAGTTAGTGGCATGGCTTTTGGCAGGGAATTTCTGGGGTGTAAAATTATAATTTTTATTAGTGCTATGATAATGAGAGGGACAGTAGCAATGCATAAGAGGAGCTTTGTTTCACCTGAAGAAAAGCAACTTCTTCAAACCTTCAAATTATTTTGGAAAGGTACATCAGACTGCACTTTGTGATTTTACGTTTATTCTACTAATGTACTTCTGTCAATGAAAATGCAATTTATATGCTCTATAAATACCTTTCACTGAACTTTGAACTGTAATAAAGGTTAAACAGCTGCTTTTTTCATGCAGCTGAGCCATAAACTACTCCTACAAAGCTTTTTTTTTTTTAAGAAAGTTCAAGCTATCTAATTAATGTGCAACTTTTGCATTACATATTTTTTTTTCAAGTCGCTGGTATAGTGGGAGTGTATTTAGTATCTCTCTCACGATACTGTTTCCTAAATGTCCACCCTGAAAATAAGGACATCTTTGGATTTTCACTTTTGTTTCCACTTCAAAAACCCCTAACAGGGTCCGTGAACTGCCTCTCAGCATGTTAGAAAGAGGAGTCAAAGTTTAGTTTGTCCATATTAGTGAGGGCATGAGGGATGTGAGTGTGGTGTCTCTGTGCTGTGATGAAGGAAGGAGGAGCCATGATCAGGATTCAGCACTGCCCGTGGCTGGTCACACCCAAGGAGCTCCAGCTGCACCAGCTAAAATGGGAATAGGAGATGTACAAAACGTAGGACCTTGCTTTCCTGCTTTGCAGGATAATTCTTGACACTGACTTTATTTGTCAGTAAAGCTGACAAATAGGCCGTGTGTGAATGCAGAGGAAGGTGTGGTAAGGTCCAAAGCATGGTGTAGGCAACTTCCAGAAGGCAGCCTAGCAGCATGCATGTGGACTGGTGAGAAAGCTGCCTACCCACCAGCACTGTCCCTGAGCAAACAGGGCCTTCCTCATGCGTGACAGGAAGCTGTGAGCAAAGAGCTGCTCCACAGCCAGAGCCACGGGATGTGAGTGAAAAGCAACCCCAGGGGAGGAGGAAAATGGGTTTGGCTGGATTGACTCTCTGACCTGACTGACCACAGCACCCCCTGGGAGCAGGCATTTACAAGGAGAGGAAGACAGAAAGGCACAGATTGCAGCCACTGGAAGGAGTAGTCTTAAAACAACTGTGAAAACCACATCCTGATGTTTTTGTGAATAAGAAAGAAGATAATCAACTCAGCTGAAACCAGTTTGTACTATATTTGTGTGAAGAAATCACAAGGGTATTAAGTACGAGGTAAAAAACATCTCTGGGGATCCATAGCTGAAGCTGGCTTTACTTCTTTATTCCCTTTTTCGTTATGAGTCTTGGAAGGGAAAGTGAGCCAGGGCAGTTGTTTCCTTTGCCAGTGATGCAGCACTAAGAGAGATTTTTGCACATATGCTGAGAATGAGACGTCTTTTAAAGCCTATTGCCATGCCTTCAGCTGGAGTTTACAAGAGGTGGATGATCTTGAGTTATTATAACATCCAGGATAATTTGAATGAATTAAGGACCTAAGAATGCAGTGAAATTAAACCCTCACTGATATCAAAGGAACTAAATTGCTGGTCAGTTGTATCAGTGTACACAAATAATAGTTTAGCTTTATAAATTCCAATTAAATTTCAGGTGTAAAGCATTGCAGTAATGCACAGTTGACAATGGATGTTGCACTCCAACATCCCAGATCTTGTTGACCTGTCCACCCTCACTATCCCAGCAGGAAGAATTCATTTGTTTTTCCCCCATTTCTCTTCTTTTGCAGAAATATTGCTGACCCTGAGGGTGGTTTGGTTGCTCCTTTCTTCAGCTGACTGGGCTTACAGCCCCAAACCCTTACCAGTTTGAAGAGCTGTGTCTGTTTGTCGTGTCCCCGCGGAGCTGCCAGCCCCGGCGGCTGCCTGCTGCCAACAGGACTCAGCCCTGCCTTCCCGAGGGGAGCCGGGGGTCGTTGCCGAAGAGCAGCCTCTTCTTTGACAGTCTGAAGCTAGCGTACAGACATTGCTCAGTCTGTTCACTGCATTCACCTTAGTGCAACTTAGATCTCTCCTGCAAAGTAAATGTTGACAGGCAATTTTCATAAACCATGTCAGATTGAATGTATTTAAATGTATGTATTTAAGGAAAAACAACCATGCTCTTGTTCTGTTTCTGTTTAGTTCTAGACGTTGGGGTTTTTTTGCTTTGTTTTCCCTGGCTTACACAGTCTGGTGCAAAGGATTCAGTTCTGTCTGAAAACTGGTGTTTTAGACTAAGGCCTGCATTTTGGGGCGGAGAGGAGGCATGGAGGAGGGCATAGAAGCAACGTCTGGTACATTTAGAGACCTCCAACAAGCATGTTCTACTGACAGCAAGTCAGAGAAGATCAACTGATGCAGAAAACTATACAGACCAATTTTGAATGGGGTTAAAGTTGTAAAACAGATGAAAATTACCCTGTGAGAGGGCTGTTTATAAGGGGTGATTTGGTTGGGTTTTGTGGTAGTGTTTATGATGCAAGTCATTAATCCAAACATACAAGTTGGTTGCATTCTCATTTAATTAAATTCCTAACAATCAGCAAATCTGTTTTTTTTTAACCTGGCTCTCCTGACCTCTGTCATCTCACTCTTTCTAATAGAATTAAAAAACAGGTTACTCCGTTATTTCCTTAGGCGTGTTTCCAGCAATCTGCACAGCCAGTTACTGGATGCCGAACAGCAAAGTTCAATGGTAATGCATGTAATGATTTTGGTAGTGGCAGAATTGGTGCATAATATCAAAGATACCTGCTTTAAAGCATGATAATTTCTGGTTCCCATCCCCTCAGCTGGGAAGATAACAATTCCTGTAATACCTATAGCAGATATCACTACAGACTTCACCACTATCATGTTTCTGATTATTTTAAAGCAGTGTGGACTATGAAGACGTTTTGTAAGGTACATAAAATCCAGTTTATATGTAAACAAGCAATAATTTAAGTTGAAAACTTAAGTGTTTTACTTGTATAATTTTTGTGAGATATACATGTTGTGAAGTTGATTCCAAATGAGGTACTTCAGTATTAAATTAGATATCTTCTTAGCCGTGTGTGTCTCCTGGAAAAGTGTTTTGTAAAGGATCACAATGCCTTGATTAGACCTAATTTGTAGGCTTGAGACTTCTCATTTTCTAAGCCTTGTGATTCTGCTCATAATACCATTTAATTAACCTATATTATATGCAGCCACTGTAGGAACCAGTTCTTGATTTTTGTATGTTTATATCCTTTCGTAACAAATCTCAGAAAAACTGTTACTAAGCAGGCCACTGTTAAGGCGTGTTGGTTTTTTTCCTTGCCCACTGTGGTTTGAATAATCTTTTACTAAACTGACATCAGTTTCTGAGGACTTGGAATATTAAGAAATTGATGAGTTTGACCTGTTTTTTTTTCTGCTGATTCCTAATTGTTTAGGAATGGTATTCCCTAATTTAGTGCTCCCACTGAGACTCTCCAAACCGTGAGCCCGCTCGCTTCCCCTCCATCTTTCCGCGTGGAGGGCTGGAGAGGGGAATTGGAGGCACAAAAGGTAAAGATCATGGGTTGAGATAAGAACAATGTACTGGAAACAGGAATGAGATAAGAAAACAGTTACAACTACAATACTAGTGACAGAGGTACAAGAAAGAGATGAACTATTCTCACGGAAACCTGCGACATGCCCGATGCTCCCTCCGCTACTGCTCTCATCCAGAAGAGATCCCTTCTCCTGGGAAGAGACTCCCTTCCCTGCCCCCTGCAATGATGTGAGGTGTTACAGAATAACCTCTGGGTCCTAGCCATGCCCTCTCCTGGCTACTGCAAAAGTTAACCTTATCCTGGCCGGAACCAGGACACTAATCCACAAACTTTCTAACCTGAATGCAAATTTTTTGATGTAATGTAAAATGCAATGCATTTATAATATCTCATCAGCCCTGCCTTTTGGGATTAAAAGGTTTGTCTTGTTGTCATTTAATTTGTTTTGGTATTCAGGTGGGAGTTCAAATAAAATAGCAGCTATTCTATGTTAAGGCTGAGGAAAATATGACAAAGGCTGTTTCTGTGTTTGTCCTTAAAGAAGAGAGTGCCACCATTTTAGAGAGGCAACACTTTTTCAGCTGTCACCATTCTGTTGCCAAACTGAAACAGAATGTTTAGTCAGCTGAGCCATTCTTTGACCTGCTGATGGGATACAAAAATAACCATCAGCCCTAACCTCCACAGCCTCATTACTACAACATTGGTCTTGAACTTGTATTATGTATCTGACCAAAAATTACTTATATAAGAAATGTATAAATTTGAAGGAATTAATTTCATGCACCACAAAGCGTAAATGAGTTTAAAAATAATTTTGTTGCTATTCCATTCTTTTTTGGTTCTTAACCATGACCTCTGCAGATAGATTATTCTTTTTCACAGTGGAAAAAAAAAAGTTTAAATTTGTTCCATTTCACAACAAAACTGCAAACCCTTATCTGTAGTGATTATGATACTTCATCATCCATTGTCATTTTGAAAGAAAGGAGATTGTACCTATCACTTTGGCTCCGTTTGGGTTCATTGTGACTTTTGTCGTCTTCTAAGTAATGAAAGAGAAAAGTGAGTGAAGGAATCTTCTGATCATATTGATCACTATAGAAACAAAAAAGCCAAATCAATTCCCTTCATTATCAGTATTTTCCATCCTGTATACAGTAAATTTGTCGGAGAAAGTACTTGGATTTTGTTTTAAGAGAACAATTAATCAGTGTTCTATTTACATTATTAAATGTGAAAGGCGCATAATGTGAAAAATAAGCATATATACATGGTCGTATGACCCGTTTAAGTGTTCATGTAATGTGGTGAGTTTAAAAAGTGAAGTGAGCTGTTTTGCTACACGGAGTTAATTTGTACTCAATCCTTAAAATATTGTCCCACACCGGTATCCCTTTGGGCCTGTATTAATTAAAAGCAATGTTTTTGCAGTTTATACAATACATTTTTTAATCTTTGTTTAAAAGCGGAATTCATATGGGCTTAACAGATGAAATGGGTGGCACAGCTCCACTTGCAGAACCCAAAGATACACAATCAGTTTTGAAATGCAACTTAAGCCATTAATTGTTGGTGTGAATTTAAAAGTTTTCTAGTATTTGTATGGTAGTATGCTGCCTAAGAGCAAAAGCATTCTCTGCACAAAAGAAAATTTACTGTAGTGGCTTTGATTTTAATTAGAATTTTCTCCCTGGTGTTTCTTTGTAGACTAAAACAAAATCTTTTAAGTTTCTTACTACAGGTAAAAGCTATGTGCAAGAACCTCAAAATGCTAAAATCTAGCATAATGCCTTAGATCTGTTTTTAAGTCTTGTATATTCCTACATAGCTGTCTGATGTATTATATTTGTATAGTGAATTGTGTACAATTTTGGAATAAGTGCATCATCACTTAATCTTTATGTTGTTCAATAGAGATGATGGACACATTTCTTCAAACATTTACTGTCATTTAATTTTTTTCCCTTTATGTCATTTGTGGGTTTTATTTGTACAGTTCATCATGAAGTTGCATCTGAGATGTGTGTATATGAAAAGATTATACAAGGGTAAAATTAAGCAATATATAAACTATGGTTCTTCAGGAGAAAGCTTACAGTGTTTCAGGTTGTGATTTATTTTCAAAACGGAGTTGACTCTGAACATCACTTTGTTCACCTGCATTGATGTTTGTATTTCTAGTGTTAGCAGTTTATGCAAAGGTAGATATATTCAGAGAAATTTTAAATACATTTATGCAAGTTAATATTGCTTTGCTGATGCTATTTGCTTATTTGATGTTAAATAATGCTATTGTAAATAAAGAATTCTGTTGTTATTGCATCATTTAATAAATTTTAATGCCTTCGGGTTTTACATGGCTTTAGAGATTTCAACAGGTTTCTGTTGTGTCTTCATTTGTTCATAGGAGGGTGTAAGACGTAGCACTAAAGCACTGGAGGGTAGATGGATTGCTAGGTTTTAAAAAGGCAGCAGGCATTGGTAATGAATTTATATTCCAGCTAGTTGTTACCTGTGAGTCCTTTCATCTTTTCAGGGCTATATTGACTGAAAATGTTTATCACATAGCTTAATATGAGAACAGTTCATCTTGAGTACTTTTTTTTATCAGTCAGGATGAAATGGGAATCTTTCATGGCAGTGTCAGCAGAGGCAGACCTCAAATGTGGAGATGAGAAGAGTTACGGGCTTGTTCTCCTTGCTATGCCAAATGGTGGATTTAAGACAGTTAAAAAGGTTTGATTGGTCAATTAAAAAAAAAAAAAAAAGCTGCAAGAATGCTTGTAGCATTCCAGAATGTACAATGTAAAGAATGATTTTATGTTGTCTCTGGGAAATGGATGAGGCAGAAAAACTATTTATATTAAAATAAGTTATTTTAAAGACCTTCAAACACTGGTAACCTTTTGCCATTCCTACCAAAGCAAGGCATATCGTGCAGTTCTCTTATTTACAGCAAAATGGTGGTGCTATGAGGAAACTAATGCCACATTACATTGCAAGGAAAGGAAGTTTCTTCCCAATGTGGAGTCAGAAGCAAGCAGAGAAAACATCCATGTAGTAAAAGGCAAAAGCTTTCCAATGGGAACCTTGCCTTTAAACATTCTTATAGTTAATGAATATTGAAAAGAAGATACAAAAGTTTTAGCTAAGACTTATGGCATCAATTAAAGATGAGCTAATGATGGCCTCTGATGTAACTGGCTTTATGAAAGAGGAGTGCTGCCTTTTACTTTCTAGATCAGGCTTTGTTGACAGAGATCAGTGCATGTGACATATGGACAAGTTCTTCTAACCTGATGTCATGACCAAAGAAAAAGTGACTCTGCCTTTTGAAGGTCCTCATGGTAAACTGTGTATTCAGTCTTGCAGACGGGACTTTTCACAGGGATAGAACGGGTGCCTGGCAGTTACAAATTGTTCCCCAGCTTGTTGCTCACCACTTACAGTTCTTTATGTGTTGTTCCAGTGTAAAGGAGGGCTACGTGTCATGTGTGCTTGGGCTCAGGGCATGGCAAGGGCACAGAGCAGCCAGTGGTATCAACCCTCTGCCTTGGTTCATGGAGATAGAGATGCCAAGTACAGCCCGAGTGGGCCTCTTGACCAAACTCACACCCTGTCTCCTGGAACAGTGATCACAGTGAAACCTTCCTGAGGGATTAGTTCTTGTCCCGAACAAAGCAGAACTCAGAGCAGCCTTAAGTGATTCAGTTGGCCATGTGCACGTAGTGAGTATATATGACTTGTGTAATGTCACCTTTTTGAAATCCCTGCTGGCACTTCAGCTGAATTCCAGCTTTTAACACAGGTCAGTCCAGAGCCACAGTAAGAGGACCTACTCTTAAGTCAGCTAAAAGAAAGAAGAAGGAACACAAATTGATGAAGTCCTTAGAAGATGTAGGTCAGGAAAAGTCCAAGTTGGAATTACAGTGTGAGTGAACCTGTATGGTCAGTGGTCCTTCAGAGCTGGGCACTGAGCTCTTTGCCACTTCAGTACAGGTTGTTGGAATATCTCTCAGCTGAAGAAACCACATCAAGAGTTAAAGACTCAGGTGCTATGATGGATCCCATTAACCCTTCTCAGACTTAGGTTCCAGTCTGAGCCTCCTTTGTTACTGCTGCTAATGACTCCAGCCTCAGCCAGCATGGTGGGCTTAAGCCAGATGTTGTGACCAGGAGGAAGCCCTTGTATATCTTGTTTCTTCTCTTCAGTCTCTCATTCTGTATACTTACCTTGGGGATGAAAAAACACACTTGATTGCCTTACAGGGTTTAAGTTTAAGGAGCATCTTGGAGCCCAGAGGCTGTAATTCCCGAGTTTCAGTGTGTTGTATTTTTCAATTTGAATGAGGAGGCTGGCAAAAGAAAAACAGAATCTCTAATCAGAAGTTTGAGAGACCCTCAGGAGGAAAAAAAAATTAAGATCAAGTAGAGGATCTTAAAGGACAGTTAGAGAAACATTTGATGGTGGCTGAAACAGAACATTCTGCCTGAAAGGGTGAAATCTGACAACTGTACACTGGAGTATGACCAGAACGTGGTGGAGTGCTGAAGGGACAATTGTGTGAGTGCTCACGTTTGGTGCACCCAGCTGCACCAGCCAGCAAGTAAAGGACCTGAAAAGCTCTGTGTGAGGGCTGGGACTGTGGGCAGGGATACTGGGCAGGCAGAAGGGCTATGCCCAGAGCAAGGCCACCCGTAAACCAGTGTTTGTGAGCCTAGAGAGGGAGGGCATGATGTGCTTTCATCAGTGAACATAGAGCTCTCTCAGTTAAAGAAGAGGTGGAAACAGCTGTGTTTATGTCTTACATGGGTACCATGAGTGGGTGTGGTTGAGGGTAGCACCTTGTTCATGGCAATCTGCGTGACTGAACATGTCAGTGTCCTCTGTATGCATCCTGTGTCTGTGTGTCTCTGGCATTTGTGCTCAGCTTTGCTGCTGGGTGAACCTGCAAACCATGGCTGCTGTCATTAGACAAATGCTGCTGTCATTCTTACTCACAAGAGAAGGTGGGCAGGAGAACCAAGAGTCAGCCAGTGTGATTGTTAGGAGCACAAGAGGTCACTATGTCCAAGGATGCTCGGATGACTCCCTGCTCCCATGGGATGAATGTTTTGTTACTTCTCCACCCCTAAGGAGCTGGAATCCTTCTGTGGATCATTAAAAGATTCTGACTTTAATAACAACAGCAGTTTGGGTGCAGGGGACAGGCCAAGTGACAGTTTGAATGCCATCCAATTGGTGTTTCCCCCACCTCCCCTGCAATGAGGCACTAAAGGCAGAAACACTCCATGATGAAAGGGGGGCTCTGTGCAGAGAAAGGAGCTGAGAGAGCCTTCAGACCCTCCTTCCACCAGACAGCCAGAGGTAAAGCTCATTCACACAGCAACAGGGTCTTTGCTTGGAATGTGTCAGCTTGTACTGAATATGCTCTAAACTACTCAACTGCCACTCACTGGGACTTCATTTAAGAATGAAGAAGATAGCAAAGACTGGGGTAACTGAGACATTCCCCCAGTCCCATACAACTGCTGGGGAGGTGAAGCTGCTCCAACTTCTGTGATATGCCCAGGAATTTCTCCTTAGGTGATATTCCTGAGAAGACAGAGGAGGAAACGTGGGAAAACTCTCCAATTGCTTGAAAAATGTCTCTCCCATCCAAGTTTCAGGCTATACTTCACTTTATCATTTCATTCTACAACTACTCAGGATGCTGGAAGGTCCCACAGTGATCCTGACTGGAGTAATTTATTCAGCTCCCTGCAAACTGTTGGCAAAGTGTCTTTAAAACACAAGAACAACAGATACTCCTGCCTTCGCTTTTGTGTTCACTCAGTGGCCCACTCCAACAAAGGGAAGAGGATTTCATCTCTGTGACAGGATTGGTTTGATTCAAACTGGCTTCCCCACCTCTTTCTTGTGCATGTATTTTTCAGTTAATTGTCTGTTCTCAGTGTACTTGGAATGAGTTGAGAGCAATTAATTACTTTTGTGAAGTCACAGAGCAAATGGTAACACCATTAAAATGCTGCTGTATCTAAAGATACAACTAGTACAAGAAAAGGAAAGTTGAATCACCTTAATTTTGTTTTCCCCTTTTTTTAATAGTCCACCAGCAGATTCAGTTGCTCTTCTGCTACCTATCCTCTTCTATTGCCATGGCAATAAACTGTTTCTGCTCTGACCTCATCTAAATTGCAGTTCAGGTTATTTCCATGACAGCATCTGGTGCCATTGCTGGTATTCCCATGTCCATGCTGCAGCTGGGTATCGGTGTAGGTGCTGGGGCACAGGGAGGCTACATGTGGGAAGATGAGCATTAGGGAGTGCTGTGGCCCTGTGGTTTTTGGGGGATCACAGGGAAGCTCACAGGTGTAACTTGTGTGTTTGAGAATGTGTAGGAGGCAGGCTGCTTTAACCCTGGAGTACAGGAGGAGATGGAGAGTGGATGAAAGATTGATGAAGAACTCACTCGTGTCCAAACTGAGAGGTGACTGAATGCTATGCAAGCCACCTGCAGGGATGTCCCTTAGTGCTTGTCTTTAATATGCATCTCCACATCACTGTAAAGAAGGAATACACTCTAAAATCCTGCAGCAGGGAAGGGAGGCTAATAGACTCCTCTGATTACTTTGTAATAAGACATAAAATCAGGGAAGGCAGGCCCTCTAGGCTGGGGCTGTCCACAGTACTGATTGGACTGTTGGGGGTGCATCTGCAAGGCTGCCCTTCTGCTTTCCCCACATCTCTCCCCAAGGTCATGACTTTTTTAATGCACTAAATGCCTTTAACCTCTTAGAGGATGTTAAAGCATCTAAAGATTAATCTGCAGTACAGTGGCAACACTGCTTCAAGCCCTTTCCTCTCCTAGACTCCGTGTCATCAGGCTTCTAGAAAAAGGAAACTTTTTGTTTCTGGTTGTGTCTACAATTTAATTAATGACGAGAATTTTAAAATTTCATGTTGTACTTATTTGACTTCATTTCTCCTGAACCTCTAATGTGAGCATGTCTCTTCTAGTCCCTCTCTCTCTTCCTTTGCTGTGATACCTGGACACAGCATCATCAAAAGATTTCAGATTCACTGGCTACACTTAAATTCTAAATATAACTCAAACTTTTCTGTGCAATCAGAGCTCAAAGACTTGCTCCTGTAAATCAAATTAATGCTGGTACTACTTTTATGCTACTGATGTTTCAATAAAGTTGTGTTGAAATGCCTGGCTGAAACTGTTTCCTAAAGCACTATAGCATCAATTTTGTTTTACAAATAACAGAGTTTTGGCACAAAGCAGAAAAAATTGGAAAAAAAATTAAAACTGAAAAGACAACTGAAAAATCAGGCCATTTAAGCTAAGATACTATCTCAAGCAAGTTTTAGAAGGCTGCATTCCTACTTTCTCCATAAGACTTGTGCATATTAGCTTCCCTGGTGTATTCAGTACTTTTGTCTTGCAGAGGTTGGGATAGTTGGGTAGAAGTTGGGTAGGTAGGAGGAGGATGGATGTAGGTAGAAGAATTAGCCCAATACATTTAATGCAGACTACAGAAATGGTTATGCTCAATATTGGGGACAGAGATCTGTTGGACTGACTGTGGAAGGGATCTCGGCAGCTGAGGGAGACTGGATAAGCTCTGTGTCTCTCTCCAGTGGGGTTATGTGCTTGTGTTTGCTGTCATAGTGTTTATGTCCTGAGTGAAAAAATAAAGGGAGATTGCAAATGAAAGTTTATGGTAAGTAGGAATTGCAGTGCCCGAAGGAATGAAGGCCAAACACCCTCGTTGCCCCAGGCAAGTGATTCTTTCTCAAACTCTCTATTTCAGAGCACCTAATTCAGGCCAGATAAGAAATCAGGATTGAAAGGATGGTTTCACCTCTGGTCAAGTGCAGGCAGTGACTGTGTCTGGAACTGAGGTTTCTCTGTCTGGGGCTGCTCCAAGTGCTTCCTAACACATCCCTTCTTTGGGATGAAGACAATATTTTACACAGGATTACATGGAGCTATGCTAATTAATATTTATAGCACACCAAATATAACCACTGAAATGGCATTTAAAATTCCGGGAGCTAAACCTGGCTGTGTTCCCCGCTCCAGCTGTGTCTGTGTGCAGCTTGGCTCGTGCTCTGCTGTGCCCCAGGAAGCCCTATGCTGCCTCTCTCTGAGAGAGCCCCCTGGGTGCAAGTCCCCAAGCTCTCTACAGTGCAGCAGAGCCCATCCTGTCCCTTCCCTCCATGCCTGCATGTGCAGTGTCACCCAGGCTGGAATTAGCTACTCAAGAGGGAGCTCTGCAGTAACACACGCTTGTATGGGGTTTTGTCCTAGGCTGAAGTGTTCTACATCTCTCTGCACCAGCCGGGATGACACTCTGCAAAGTGAACACCTGGGCCTCTAGGGTCCTCCAGCCCTCTCCAAGCCCCCTTTTCATTGCAATTTTGTCATGTATCCACCTGGAAGGAAGGAAGGAGAAAACCCTATAAAAACCCGGGATGAAACCATAGACAGGGGGATCGATCACCCAGCATCTCTGCAGGAGGCAAAGGTCAGGTGTCTTCCTGTGGTCCCATCCTGGGCAGGTGAGCACAGGCCTGGTCATGGAGCCATGAAAACCCCAGCAGGAGCCCAGCGTTCTGCTAAGCACCTAACAGGAAGCCCCAGGCTAGAGTAAAAGCACCTCAGCTGTGCCTGTGAAGCCTGCAGTGATTAAGACTGCGCTGCTCCTGTGTGTCCAGGTCACTGGAGTTCCTGCCTTTCCATATTCAAACCACACCCCTGCAACCCCCGAAAACACTGTGTGGGAGCCATGTGTCCTGCCCCGCGGAACCCTCACCTCCGGCAGCAGGTGGGGAGCAGCGCTCCCGCACCCCGGCCTCCTGCTCTGGGGACAGGCAGAGCCCACGAGAAAGCGGCCGGACCCCGGGCCGGGGCTCGGAGAGGCGGAGAGCAGAGCCGGCGGTNGGCCTCGCCTCCTACTACCCCTCTTTCCTCCCACCCGCCCATTACTTCGAGACAGCCCCCGATTTCTTCCAGCCCCTGAAACCCCTGGGCGGGCTGGTTTCCTCCTCGCCGCCTCTGCCTCCCTTCACCTTCAGCAGGGTCCCCGCTTTTGTGAGCGAGCCGCCCCCCCTGCCCACCGACCCTTTCCCCAGCCTTCCTTTGCCCGTCTACACCAGGCTGCCTGCCCCCTTCCCTCCCAGTGAGGGCTCGGCCCTCGGGACGGGGGCCCCGGGGTCGCTCTCGCCGCCCTACCCGAGCCCCCCGCACAGGGCTGCCCGCAGCCCGGGGGCGGACGGGGCGGCGGGGCAGAGCTACAGGTACCACTTCACCGAGGAGGAGCTCAACGCGGTGCTGTACGGGGCACTCCGGAGCAGCCAGCCGACCGGGAATCTCCACGCCATCTCGGGGATCCGGGTGTCCCCCGCCAGCTCGGGTAAGGGGGTATTTGACAGTGGCGAGAGGAGCACAGGGTGACCCTGGGCGGCGGGTCGCTCCTTGCAGCCAGGTGCGCGGGAGGGTTCGGGGACAGTCCCTAAAGGGGTGCAGGCAGCCAGGTTCAAGGGCCATCGCCGGGGGCACGTCGGACTTTCTTTCCTGGTGGTTTTCTTGAGTTACGAGCCCACACCTGGAAAAAGCCGGGGGGTGATTTGGGCTGCGGCCTTTGTGGGGGAGGTGGGACCCGCTCCTGCAGGGCCGGTGCCGTGCTGAAGAAGGGGTTTCTCTTCTGCAGGAGCTGCGGACTCCGCCGCCCCGCTGCTCGACCGGGACTCGCTGCAGCTCCCCGAAGGTAGGTGTCCCGGACCGCCCGCTCTGTGCCCGCCCGCGCCGCGCCGCGCTCAGTCCCCTGTCACCCGCAGGGCTCTCGGTGCTGCGGGTGTCCTACGGGGACGTGTCTCAGCTCGGAGTCTTCTGTACGGACCCCATCCCGAAAGGAGTCCGCTTCGGCCCTTTCCAAGGCAAAGTGGTCAACACAAGCGAGATCAAGACTTACGACGACAACTCGCTGATGTGGGAGGTAGCGGAGGCACCGTCGGGCTCACCCCGCACCCCCAGTGCGGGGCCGGGACGAGGTTTTTGGCGTCCCCTCTACCGCAGCCTGCAAGAGGGGCTCGGCCCAGCGTGGGTGGTGGGACTGCTGAAAGCGGGATGTGTGCGGAAGGTCAAACCTGATCCCTTTTTCTCTGCTGTCCAGATCTTTGAATACGGTGGTCTGAGCCACTTTATCGACGGGAAGGGTGCCGCTGGCAACTGGATGTCCCTGGTGAACTGTGCTAGGTTCCCCGAGGAGCAGAATTTGACGGCTATCCAGTGCCAGGGACAAATCTTCTACGAGACCTGCAAGGAAATCTTCCCGAACCAGGAGCTGCTGGTGTGGTACGGCGATTGCTACGTGCAGTTTCTGGGCATCCCCATCAGCTTGAAGGGCATGGCAGAAGGGAAGAAAACCCCGCAGCACCCCGAAGGTGAGCCTGCCAGCAACCCCTTGAGCGACACTGCCCCTTATTCCCACGGACGTGTGCCTGGCCTGGATTAGATTCACACGAGGGGAGGTAAAGAAACATAGGCACCACCTTGGTCCAGCTGTTTTACTTTAAAGGCTTCCCAGACCCTGCGATGAGGCGGTGGTGGGTGACCGGTCCTGCCGCGGGGACGGTGGCCCGCAGCGCCGGTCCCTCGGGAGCCGATCCCCGGCTGCCCCTTCCTGCGGCATCCAGCACCGCGAAGCAGCAGCTTCCTCTCGGCACCGGGAATCCGGGGGGTTGCACCGAGGGCTGCCGGCAGTGCGGAACAAGAGGCTCCCCTTTCTTCCGCCGTCAGTCCGCTCGCAGTCAGCAATTCCTCGGGGAGTTTAAAGTGTTGTTTGGTCTGACAATTGTAAAACATCTGGTCGTCCCAGGCTGAACTTGCCTCGGCCCCGCAACGCCGTTGTTCAGGGTTCCGTTTTGGGAGGAGATGGGCTTTTGGGGTTATTCCACTTTTGGTCCTGTTTCATCTTAGGATTGCACACCTGACTTTCGTATAATTAACGCTCTCAGTAAATGAGGCAGGCTGAAGTCGTTCCGATCCCGTAATGCCAATATTGCTTGCAAAAGAAATGTCAAATGCACTTATGCCAGGGTGAGGGGGAGGGAGGGTAGTTCTACTTGTAACGTACAGAAAGTATGATGTTCTTATAATCAAAACTTATGTATGGAGAAAAGAGGTTTGTGCCAGTGCGGGAAAAGCTGGGAAGGGGTGAGTCGGCCGGGTGCAGCAGAAAGGGAGAGAAGCAAATTTGCATGAAAATTAGGCATGGAAAATTTTGTACCTGTTGTCTTGAAGTGTCTAATTCAGACAGATGCTAAATTGTTAATTTCATCTTAAGGCTTAAGCTAAAGCTGCTTTTATTGAAGACAGAAAAGGATGTGTAAACGCCTGAAAATTTTCTGGTGTTTTTCCTAAATTCAGTGATAAAAAATGAATTGAAATTAAAAAAAAAGTCAAATAAATATGTTTTTTTGTTCGATAGTTATTTGAAAACAAAAGAAAAGGTGTGCAAAATAATTTTTCCTTTTGGGATGGTAGGTAAAATTTGCAGACAATTCTTGATAAGAAATAATTTGGGAAGAAGTTTTTATGTGGGACTCTGAGTTGTTTTTTCACATAATTTCTTGCTGTTTATGGATATACAAGGATGAAATCCTGTTTTTGGTGAAGTTAGTAGCTAAACCGAGTAATTTTAGCGGACTGTGGGCTCTAGTTTGTTCCCTCCTTTAAAAAGGCAAGGGGAGCACTGCGAACGCTCAGGCGAGGCGGCGCACGTATTTTGTTAATGATATTGTCAGCATCAGCTTACATCGTTGCCTTCTCAGAGTCTTAAAATTCCCCGTAGGGGTCCCAGCTCTGGCAAGGATACAGATCTAATCTGAATCCCTTTGCCGTGGTGTAACGGAGAGGTGGCACTTTCCCTTCTGCTACACAGAAGCCGGGGAGAGCTTCAAGTGTGAGCGCTGCGGCAAAGTTTTTGCCTACAAGTACTACCGGGACAAACACCTCAAGTACACCCGCTGCGTGGACCAGGGGGACCGCAAATTTCCTTGTCACCTTTGTGACCGATCCTTTGAAAAAAGAGACAGGCTGAGGATCCATATTCTTCACGTTCACGAAAAGCACAGACCTCACAAGGTGAGCCTGCTCCCGAGTCTCTCCGCAGTCGCTGGCTCTTCTGCGGGTACTTAGTAAGTCCCTTTTTTGGTCCAGATAAAATGCTGATAACGTTCCTCTTCCTTCAGTTTCCCTGGCAGTTTCCTGGTGGGACTGCTCAGGAAGAGCTTGTCATGTGCAGCAAAGCTTGGTTAAAGAAATTTAATGGATTTAGGTTGGGAAAATAAACCCCACTGTCTCCGTGAGAGTTTAAAAAGGAACAAATTTTATCCTGGGCTTTTTGGATGATTGCATATGAGTGTTGCCCCTTTTCTTACACGGTGTGGCGATAACATGTGCTTAAAGGTGCTTGGCTTGTCCAGGATCAGGGGAGAGATGTCTCATGTCCGTTTCCCACACCCATGTCTGTTTCCCACATCCCACCCTTCCGTTCCGACCACAGCTTTTTATCTGTGTCTGTTGGACCAAACAGGGCTTAAAAGTTTTACATGCACATTCAGTGTGAAGCAGACTTTCAACTGATGAAAGCAAATCTTTAAAATGCTTTACTCATCTCCACCAAACACCTTGCTTTTCTAGCACTAGTTTTCTCCAGCAGCACTGAGGATTGAAAATCAGGCTTTTTCTAAAAGCTTGGGAAGGGCAAGTTCTAGTGCTTGAAATGGCACAGTTAAGTCAGTCCTCAAAATTCTCCAAATACCTATTTTATAGATCATCCTACAATGTGTATTTTTTTTAGAAAAAATATTTCGTAACTATAATGGCACTATTACAATGTCAGAATATCTGCATGGAATTAGTAACAGATAAAAAATATTCCATTAAGTATGAAGTATTAAATATAATGTAATTCCTTTTCCTTTCCCTTTCCTTGGTAAATTTCAAATTATTTTATTCTTTAGGTAGTTTATCTTTTAGGGAAAAATTAAAACTGGGGCTTGGTTTATATATATATTTTTAAATGATTTTACAGAAATTTCAGATTTTTATTACTGAAAATCAATATTGTCTGTTCTGTAAAATAACAATTTTTTATTGAAACAATTTTAACACAAATTGTTTTAAATTTTGCATGGTTTTAATATATACATGTCCATATGCAGATAAATCTGTTCTTAAAACCAGACTAAACTTCTGGGTCTTTCAATTTATTGCATCTTAAAATTACTATTGTATTTACACATGAATACATAAATACATGTGTATATCTAGATTATATGTAAGAAATGTGCACATCATCCACATACTTAATTTTTGCTTTTAACTATGCAGTTACATGCTTCTGTTTAACTTTATTCTTTTTTTTCCCCTCAGTGCTCTGTGTGTGGGAAGAGCTTTTCTCAGTCCTCCAGCCTGAACAAACACATGAGGGTTCACTCTGGAGAGCGCCCCTACAAATGTGTCTACTGCAACAAGGTAAGCCAAAGCCCTGCCTCATCCTTCCCTCTGCTGTGCTTTGTTTCTTTTTTTCTATCAAGAAAATGCTTCGTATTTAACTGCTAACCAGATGAGTGGGTGTATATTCTGGGCAGTTGTGAGGTAAGGTGACAGGGCTGGATGAGAGTGAAGAAACAGGGTCTGGTCTCCATCTGACATGGAATTCGTGGTTCATCCCAGCTCAGTGATCTGCAGAAATAAGGTCTAGGGAAGCTTGAGAGCATTTCAAACACCATCCAAGGCATGCAGCTAGATCCAGTATCCCACTTTTTCATCAGATAGGTAATTTTTGGTGTTATTGACACTGCTTCTGTACTGCAATAAACAGATTTGGTCTATAAACTGAACCTGCACAATATGAATTTGTGCATGCTTACCTTGAAGTATCAGGGCTGTTGATGGACAGATGGGCATTTTCACTTTAAAAAGAACGCAAGGAGAACCACACAGCCCTGATCAGAGATGTGCTCTGCTGTTACTGCCCATCACAGCAGGGATGATTCAAGTGAGCTCTCCCTGTGAAAGCGCTGACAGCTCTCGCAGCAGACAGCATGTGCATGCACAGGCTGCTGGAGGATGAATTTTGGTCGGGCTCCCAGTGCCATGGAGTGTCCATGCAATGCAGGAGCCCCATCAGCTGTGGTAACCTGCTCCTGATTTTGTGGAGAGAGAAGTTTTGTTTATGACTGCCTGAACTAACACAAAGCTGAAGTGTCCTGGTGTAAAGAATCTTAGAGGAAACTCCTTTTGGCTATTATACTTTTTTGTCTCCCCATGATCATCCTGAACAGAGATTAGGATGAAATATCTTTAATCTTCAGATCACAAGAGGAGGTGGCAGAGCTTTATAGGTTGCTCTATAAAGAGATCTCTAAAGACACTCGACCAGACCCCAGCCAGTTCTAGTTGGACTGTTGTGGATTGGATCAGATTAAACTATTAGTCCTCAGGCTGCAGGATGCAGCTATCCTAGGACATAGCCATAATTTCTCAGGCTGGAAAAACAGGGTCTGTTTTAATAAATCCTCTCTGGCTCCTCCTATGCAATTACAATTCTAAAAAAAGAATTGTACCTCTTCTACCTCTAACAGTGGCTTTGCTTTTCCAGTTCCTTTGCTGGAAATCAGTGGTCACTTATTTCAGGAACATTGTAAGATTAAAGGAACAGTGCTGGGTCAACATCACCATTCTCTTCCCAAGAGATATTTTTGCCCTTGATATACACCTCCAAGGACATATGTATAGGAGTCTGTGATCTTTTTGTGCTCTAAGGTTCCTAGTGAAAGGGTATCTAAGATGTATTGCTGTTTACTGTGAAAAATTACTAGAGAGTATTTATTTTGTTTGGTCTGCAAATAGAGAAGGGTCTGAAATTGTCTCTCTTTGGATAAGAAAAAATGGGGAAAACATGGGCAACTTTACAACATTCCTGTTTGAGCGAGTTTTATCCCCTAATAGAGGAGAAGTCTTTATGACTTTGCTACTCAAAAGTGTTAGTGGTGGGGGAACAGGCTGGAAACTGCCTGCAGAAAGAGAAGAGTATGATGGAGCAGGGAAAATGAACAAGTAAATGATGCATGGTGGACTGCATGGATGAATTTTAGCAGCTGAATCCCAAGACAGTCAAAGAGTTTAACTTTAAAAACAAAAAATGTAAGAAAAGCCTGCATTATGTTTCCCACACATAAAGGAGCTGCAAAGTTAATTAGGCTAGTATTGACTTCTTCCCTCTGACATATAGAAGATATTTACTGGTGTCTTTGCTCAGAAATCTTTCTCTGAGCTTCATCCATCTCCATGGATTCAGCCACATCTGTATAGCAATAGCTGTTGCCTTCTGATTCCTCCTTGCTGGGAGTTTTCATTTTTTTTTTCCACTTACCTGAGGAGTGGAAGCATGAGCTATTCCAGGACTTAATTTTCAGGGTAACATGCTTTTGATGAGGTCTGGGTTAGCTGAAGGCAGGGATTGCACGTGTGAAAGCAAATTACTTGCAACTCCATCTCCTTTCCTGCCCTGCCCTTGATGATCCCTGCCCTTTCAGGCGTTCACAGCGTCCAGCATCCTGCGCACTCACATCCGCCAGCACTCGGGGGAGAAGCCCTTCAAGTGCAAGCACTGCGGCAAAGCCTTCGCCTCGCACGCGGCCCACGACAGCCACGTGCGGCGCACGCACAGCAAGGACAAGGGCTGCACGTGCTCCGTGTGCGGCCAGCAGTTCCCCGAGCAGGAGGATTACAACTTCCACATGAAGATTCATACTGCTCATTAGTCAGGAACCCCACGGACGTGTCCTGGACCAGCTCATGTGTATATCAGTCTCTGTGTATCCGTCTGTGCGTGGCTGTGTGCACAGTGCAGGAGGTGACACCTGCAGTGGCTCTTGGGGTAGGTCTGGTCTCTGGACCCAGGGCACATGACTGAGCACAGGGAACAGGGTATACCCTTGATGCCACTCTCCTTCTCCTCCCATACCCTAATCTCTAAAGACAGGAGGGAATTCTACCTCCTAAAACCCCTTTGTGCACAAATATCACTGTGAGGAGTGTTTCTGCATCTCCAGTGCCTGTGGACTGCCTGGTAGTCTGTATCAAAGCTTATGTAAGGGATGTTTTTATCAGGTGCATTTCTCAAAGCTGATTTAACATGTTCTTGTTGTTTGGACACATGACCACAGGTATACCTGTTACCCTTAACCTGTCTTTTAGTGATGTTCTATTTAAATGTGAACTTCCTCAGAGATACTGGCTGCTGGACCAACGAAGAGATATTTTAAATCATTCAGCTGCTGGGGGACTGATTGCTCCAGGGCTGTGAAAGCAGCTCTTCCAGAGGGTGCTGGATGCTGGTTAGCCCAGAGGGGGAGAAGTGGGGCGTGGTAACATATATACAGACCTGATATCCCAGCTAGCAGAGATTGTGGGAGGTCGGTTTTGTCTTCTCAAGACTTTGGAGGCCCTAACATGGTGATATTCCTAAGCATCAGTGAGCCATTGGGTGGATAATGAGCAGTCAAGTAGCCTCACAGAGGTGTTTCATTGTAGACTCAGAGCAGGCTAGGGGCAAGCACAATCCCAGCAGTGGGCTCTTCTTTCTGAATCTCCCTGAACCTGTCTGATCCTGGCCAGGTGAATCTTTGCAGTGAACCCTGATATGAAGGGTGGCCTCATCTGCTTCCTTCTGGCTTTATGTTGGATTACTGTAAAGTGACATCAGGACTCCTCAGTGCCTAAAACTCTGCGCGTGAAATTCCTTCCCCGGTCTGCAGGAAATGCTTTGCTTCCATGGGAGGACTGGAAGGTGTCATCCTCCATGTCTCACTGACCACACAAGCAAGGCAGGAGTGTGGTCAGCGAGACATTTTCAATTCTTAAGAAAGTGGCATTCCATATCAGTGTGAAATCTTAACTAGGAGGCTTAACAAAAAGCCTGTGCTGAAGGACTGCTGAGGATAGGGAGTGCTGTAATTGGTAAAGAAGTTTTAATTATCACTGAGTGACCACTACGCCTGGCAGGAGGCTGTGCATATGAGAGGGCTCACTGTGCCAGTGAGGAGGCATCCAGGAGGAATAATGGAAGTCCTCTTTGGAGCTAGTTGATAAACACAGGTAGTTCAATATTACTGGGATGATAAAATTCTCTTTAAAGATTAACAAGAATTTTGTACATAAAGTAGAAGAAAGTAAAGTTTTTTTTTGTACCAGCTTAAACGGTCTCTTTAAATACAGCATAGAAATAGAAAAAATTTTACTTGTACATTTAATTATACTATGCAGATATTGTATCCTTAAATATATTGATTTGCACTAATTAATATAAGTTTTTTTGTATCTTAAGTTGCTCTGTTCTCATCGTTTTCATGGTAAAAATATTTTTTAGATATTTATTGAATCACTTACTGGTAAACAAAATACTGATGCCCAGCACTAGGCAGTATGTGAAATAAGCAAATTCATTTGTATTGTATGTTTACATGTAGTTTTTAGGTTATGCTCTGATGTTTCTTTTTTTTTTTTGCTTATTTTAATACCAAATATTACTATAATACAGCAGGCTAAATTTTTTACATCTTGAGGGCTGAATCTCTGGCCCCTAAATAGGTAAAATTCACTCCTGAACAAAAAATTATCACAGTACTTATGTGTACAAACAATGCTGTGAAACAGGTAGGGGAACTGAACCTTTCTTCCAGCTGCCTGCTATCTAGGAGGATAGATACAAACATGCAAAATCCTGGCCAAGAGAAACAAGAACTATGTGTGTGAAGCCTTTGTTAGTTCAGTCCCTTAAAAAAAACAGGATTTGGTGAAATAAACTGCCTACTAATGAAGAAAATGTTATGACTAGGAATGGCTTTTGAAGTACTGTGAAATGCCAGGTTAGCTTCCCATGCAGGTAACCTCCTTTTTTGCTCTGAATGAAGGTTGTATATTTAAATGGTGCCTCTGTAGTGCTCTTGTGTGCATTTTCTTCTTCTTGAAGAAACCCCAAATGTCTTGTGCTAAATTATTTGCACCTTTCTATAGTATTTGATGTGTTGCCTGTAAAGGAGTATGTGAAGGGTTATACCTGTACTTGTGATTAAAGGTACTGGCTGTCTTGTACATTAAAACCATATATGTAAATTTTGATGCTAATTATTGTGCACAAAACCACGCTATGAAAAGCCAGTGTCCATAAAGGAGACAGAGGAGTCCTACAACTTTGTTTGAATGAAGGCAGGGAGAGCCCACTAGAGTTTTGGAAAGCTCAGCCTCCTTTTATCCTCAGCTCCCGGCCCCATGTTTGCCCTCTTCCTTTCCCCACTGGCTGAGGTACAACCTTCCCCAACTGCCTTGAACATTTGTCATTTTCTCCCAAAGTTCAGAAGTTAACACCCTCTAGGTTCTGCAACAGGCTTTGCTGACCCATTTTTCTATTACCATAAACTTCAGGAGATTAGGCTGTAGTCAAACTGTCTGGGTTCTGTAACAAACTTTCAGCTTGAGGTTGTAGAGACATTAGCACCTGTCTCAAAGACATTAACACCCGTTTGTCCTAAAGACCCTCACCCATCGAGTTGTTTGTAAGGACATTAGCACCCATCTTTCCTATTATTAATATTATTACTCATGTAAATAATAAAAATAAATTGTTGGAGGCTACAGTGTACACTAATGAGCTATGGCTTGTTTTCTGTCAGATGCAGAGTTGTGTATTTGAGGTACTAGCAAATGGATGAAGGGTGTTTTCTGTGCCATTTGTGAGTCGTTACAGAGTCAAACTGTCTCTTATTGGGAATTCTAGTCCTTGTCCTGCTGGGCAGCAGCTGACTGCACAAGAAGTCAAAGGCACCCAGAGGCTTGATGGATTTGGTCTTAATTAAGTACCCCAACAGTTCATGAAAGCTGAGGCCATTCAGTTCTGGATTGAGTTCACTCCCACTTGCAAGCAAGATGATGGATCCGGATTGAGCACTAAAAAAAGGAATTAAACTGCCTTGTAGCATTTAACTACCCTATAGAGCCATCCTCTCCCTTTTCAATACTGAGTCCCAGCTGTGCTGGGGACAGTGAGGATGGCACTTGGCTCTGCACACTTCACAGCAGGGTGGGGAGAAATGTATCAGGAGGGAGATCAAGCTGAGCCACCCGCCAGACCATCGCAGATTTTAGTTTCTGAAACAAAAATGCACTGATTGTCAGAGCAAACAGATTGCAGTTCTTGACAGATGGGGGCTAGGAGACACTAGGGAATCCTCCTGTAGTGTACCTGTACCCTGTGTGTGTCCAGTGAGCTAAGGTTTTCCTCCCCGAGGATTTGCACACTCACTTGCACTTCTTGTGGCTGTGCTCTCAGCAGCTGAGTGAATGTGCAGCTCCAGCTAGCTCAGCCAGCAGTGGGGTTTTGGATATTTATACACGCAGCTAAGAAGGGGGGAGACTGAGAGAGCTTGTGTGCACGCTGCACTTTTCTATCTGGCAGGTTCCCAGAATGACTGCATGACACAGAAGGACATGTGCATGAAGGAGGCTGCACTGCAAGTTCAGCAGAAAAGAGAATATTTGTGACCATGTGTAAAGGCTCAGTCCTTGTGCTGGGCAGCCCTGGCTGCCAGGTCCATCCTGAGCAGGCATGGTGGTGATCCATGCTCCTGCTGCTATTTCTGAGCTGAGCCAGCAGAAAGGACATCCCTGCAGCTCTCAGGGGGCTGGGCTGTGGCTTTACATGCTGTACTAAATCCATCTCTTCCATTTCTTGGCATCTGCAAATATAGGACAGAAGTGTTATTTTCCATGACAGTAACTACAGTAATACACTATGTGCAATAGGTACCCACGTTTCTCATTCAGTTTTGCTTAAACTGGATGTGGAGTGATGTCCCTGTCTGGGGTCACATTGTCACTGCTTTCACTAAGGCAAAGGATATGTGTGCACCCTGGCTGTTCTACCCTTAACTAGGATTAAAAACGGTCCTCCCAAGGGGAGCAGCAAGACAAGTCCCTGGGACTAATCAGTCCTGTAAGAGACTAGCTGATTTTAAGTGTTCTGCATTAACTCTGTCAGAGTTTTTAAAATGTTAATAGAAAGTGATCTAAATAGAAGCCAGAGTATGAGGGCAATCAACTGTTTTGTTGGAGCAGAGGGATGCAGGGAGAGAGATTGTGTGAGGCTAACTCCTGAAATGCTCCTCCTGGGTAAATGACAATGGGGAGATAAAAAAAAGTTGGCCCCAGAGCTCAGGCTTGCAAGTGTGAGAGAACAAAAGGCCTGGCCACAGACATCTGCTGCCTCTAGCATCTCCTGTGTATCCCTGTTTTCCAAACACCTGGTCCCCAGCCCCTGCTCTCCTAGTCCCTGTCCTGCTGCTCACTGTGGAGAACAGGGAGGTGGTTAACCACTGAAGGAAGCTGAAAAGCAGCAAGGAGCTTAGTGAATTGAAGATAATGTCACAAAACAATATTGGTCAGTGCCAAACTGTCCATTAAACAAGAGAGATCGTTCACCAGAGGAGCCCTGACTGGCTGTCCCCTTCTTAAGAAAGCCATTCCTTGGGTCCCCAGTCTCCTACAGGCCTTTGCAGCAAGTGCTGGTGTTTGTTTTACCCCTACAGACACAGTCACCATCACCTTCATTGCCCTTTCTCTCCTGATACACATGCCCTTGCATTTTCTCCCTTCTGTCTCTCCTTTACACACTTAGTGGAGGGCCTTAGGAACATAAGGGGTGTGAAGCTCTGTCTTTGCTCTCTTTTTCAACCTTAGGTGAAACATGTCCAGGCTTTCAGTCTGTGTTTTTATGGTGTTTGACTCAAGCTTTTAAGATGATTCATCTCCTCCAGTGAACATCTTTTTTGAAAAGCCATCACCTTGCAGGTTCCTGGGGTTGGGTGTTGACAACTGGGGCTGTGCAGCAGCACCAGAGGAGAGTGACAGCACCTCTCCCTCTCCTGCTGTGGGGCTTGAGGGACTCTATTCCATCTCCATCCTCAGCCACCCGCTCTGCAGCAGCCTTGCTGTAGGGGCTGTCCTGAAACCCCAGCTTATCTCCGCTGCAGCAGTGGCAAACCAGACTTAAACTCACAGGACTAATCCTTGTCACAGGACTAACCTCTGGCTGGCCCAGCAATTTAGTAGTGTAGAGAGCACTTTTGAATGCCTTACTGTGAGAATGCCACACAGTCCTGCAAACTGCAATGTTATCAGCCTGCAAAGTAGCAGTGAGAAAATGCAATCCTTCCACTTTGACTGCAGGAACTTGAGCAGAGCCAGTAGGAGATACCTTAGTCATGAACAGAAATGCAGGAGCAAAGAAAACACCCACCAGGAATGAAGGAAGGAGAAAGGGATGATAACTTGGATTATACTGGCCAAAAAGTGCAATTCACAGATAACCCCTGAAGTGAAATCAAACTTCCTAGAGCAAGAGTCTGTCTAAATCCTCTGTCTAAATCAAAGTGGGGTCAGTGGCATTCCCTCTGGAGCTGCAGAGGGTCAGTGCAGGGTTGTGGGGGTGTTGTGAAAAGTCACTCCCCGGAGAAGTTTCGCTTTCTCACAAATGACCCCAGTGCAGTGGCCAGGGCAGGCCTATAGCAGTGGTGCTGAGGCCAGCTGAGGGATCACCTGTATTGATTCTCTGATAGCTGTCAAGGTGGAGGGAAAGACTACTCTGCCATAAGCTTGGAGCTCTTAGCTGAGCAGGAGCATAAACACCCCATTAAAGGTTTCACTCAATAGCAATCTTTACTAAAGTAAATGGATAACAGCAGCCCCCCTGCCCCCAGTCCCTAATGCAAGAGCCATTATGGAGCAGGAAGGCAGCACACAGGAATGTGTGTTTCTGTAGTATCAGTTTCACCAATAGACTCTTAATGAAAAGTGGATTTGGTTTTCAATTTTATTTTTTTTGTCAGGGATGTGAAAACCCCAATGAAACAATCCAAGGGGAATCTGCTCTTCTTCTTGAGCCACCACCTTCCCCCCCACCCCCCAGCTTGATGTATGGCTGTACCCATCAGTAAGCAGAGAGTGGAAACATGGGCTGGCAGCATCCTGCTCCTGCTGCTACTGAGGATGGGCAAGACAGGAGCAGGAAGTGCTGGAGGTGGCAGTGCTGAAGGATGCTGGAGGGACTGGGGGCTTTCCCTTCCATGAGCCATGTGCAGTGCTGGAAGAGAGACAGTCTGGCCCCTGGAGGGCAGGATTTTACTTTTCTGGTGTGTCTGGAGCTGCTTTCTTGAGAGCTTCTTTCCTTACACTGGCAGCAAAAGAAGGCTTCACACCATGGCTCTGAAGGCAGCAGGTCCCAAACAGGCCCCTGCTGGGAGTCTTTGCTCCACACATTGTAAGGAGGCTGATTCAGAAGTTTACCAGTCAAAATGAGTTTTTCTCTCTGGAGTTTTTCTCTCTGGACTTTGGTGGACCTCCAGTCAAGAGTAGTATGAAACCTTGTATGGATATTACTATATTTATCACAGTAGGCTTCTATTTAAGCCATGCCTCTTCTTCTAAGGCTTCTTCCTCTTAGTTTCACAGCTGGAGAGATCACATACACAGTTAATGTAATGCACACAAAACATAATTCAGCATGAAAAAAACGTGCTATCAAAAGGGAAAATTCCTGGATAAGTGACATTTGGTTATTTGCTCAAGCATCTGGGTTCTTTACTCGTCCCCCCACACCCCACCCCCAGGCCTCTTCCCAAGGGTGTCCTCAGCCTTATATTTTGGAGATTAGAGAAATGAGGGATGGAGAAGGACCCCTTCAAGTAGACTGCTTTTTTGAATTTCTTTCCGTCAAAGAGAGAGTTCAAATGCCAGATCTGCAGGCAGCGAGGCAAGCTCAGAGAAAATCAGTCTGATCTTACCTCCTCGTGGGGAAGGTCCCTGAATTTAGGGCTTTTAAATTCCGTTTTTGCTTCTATGCTGATGTAACACTGCTATCACAGTGTTAAAATAGTTTGTTTCTATATACTGGATTTTTTAACTAGTTGGAGTAACTGGCCAAATCTATTCAGATGGTCTGTCTATCCCAGTTTAGTTGCTGATGGTTTTGTAAGTGTAAGACATGAGCAGTAGGGCCTGGCATGACAAAAACATTCTTCCTTTATGGCTTTCATTGCTTTTGTCTCCTGGGAGCTGTTTTGGCCAGGATGTTATGACAAAAAAAAGTTCTGTGGGAGAGCTAAAGGAGAACAGTTGTTCTTCTGAATAAGAAAAAACAATTTAATTTTGCAGAAATTCAGAAGAGAAGGAAAACAAAAATGGTTCTTAGCATTTAAAACCTCTCCCAAAATCTGTACAGCTTTTTGATCTGTGATGCTTTTCTTCAACTACATCTGTCCAGTAGATGGATTAGTTATTTTTCTAGTGTGATGAGGAAATAAAAACTATTATAAAACTTTTAAAATTTTATTTTTGCATTTTCTTCAGGCTATGTCTTTGGGAATCATCCAGCAGCAAACTTTCATTAGGTGAAAACAATGGCAAGTTCCCCGTAATGTATTGTGATGATCAAAGATGATGCATATTCTGTGCTTTTAATCATTGTCATAGGAGAACCCTGACTTACTTTCATAGTACTTATGACACAAAGTATTAAACTTGTATGATAATAATGAGTTATATTCTGGATTATGAGGTTCTCTTTTATATAACTATATGGTTGTACTGCTAACCCCCTCCTCAACACTGTGCAGACATTTTACAAGTGTATTCACCATTCTTAACAGAATATTACTGACTTTTTGATTTTATTTGTGTGTACATATACACACACATATATGTGCATTTGTGTACCTATAGGTATGCTCATGCAGGTGTATAATGTCTGTTAAAACTTGAAAAGTCAAGGAATACTGAATATTCAAGTAAACAATATAGAATTAATAACTATCCTCTCTCAGTTTCATTGCTACTTTGTATGACATTCATTAAGATAATGAATTTGCTAAGGAACTGCTTTTCAAGAAGCTCTGTGACATTCAAACTAGGTACTCAACACTATCAATTTTTTTCCAGCCCTGAAAGGCAGATGAGCAGAAAACTTTACAGCAACGGCAGATGGCAGTCACTCTTGTCCCGCTGCTGCTGACAGCTGCGGCTCCCTTGGGCCCAGTGCGATAATGCTTCATACCCTTTCCAGTCTTTATGTCATGTTAATATTTGGCATCCCTTGCATGTTTGTTTTCTACATTCCCTAAACCCTTCAGTAATAGGAAAGAGCTGGCAGTGCCCAGCTGAAGTGATAAGTCCTTTGAAGCAGCTTTGCTGGTAATACCTTTTAGCATCTGCTTTTGTGGAAGCTGCTCTACTATGTTTCTATATTGGTATCGATCTGTGCTGTGTAGGTCCGTATTTGTCAAGCTTTCAAAGACATCAAATATTTCTACATGAGAGAGTAATTAAAGGTCAACCTCATAAATAGTTATAGCACCCAAGGCCAAAGGGGAGTTTTTACAGTCATTGGAAACTCAGCAGAAGTTTAACCTGCCGTAGTTTAATCGGAGGTGCCTCGGCTTAACTCGGTTCTGTGGTGCTGGGGGGCCCCAGGAGAGCCCGGGCACTGTGGTGGGCTCAGCAGGCATTGCTGAGAGCAGGCCAGCAGCTCTGCCTCTGCTCAACCCTTCTGCCTGCACAGTCCCACGTGGCCACTTGCCCACCTCTTCTTGCTTTTGGGCACATCCCTTCCCCAGGCAGCGGCCCAGCGGGACTCAGCTCCATTATGTGTTGCCGTACACACAGCAGTCCCCGGGGGGCTGTGAGGAAGAGCTTTTAACCTGCTGTTATCACTATTCCCATGGCAGGGAGGCACGCAGCAGCCCCCTGCCCATCAGACAGTTAAAACTTACTTTCCTTCAGCATCAGGGTCTCTTTTCTCTTCGCTGCTTGTCATCTCTTGCAGGGTATGGAGTAGAAGAAAATTAAGCAATTACACGGTTTAGTGTGTTCCTGTGTGGCCCCAAAAGGAGGACAAATATTTTACAAATTCAACCCATCTTTCCCTTGATAAACATGCCGTTTAAAGGTGTCAACGCTCGAGGCAGTCAGCTCAGTTAACTACCTTCAGAGTGGTAAGGAGGTCTTTTAGTACTATTCATCACCTTAAAGACTGTGCTCTTCACACACAGTTTCATGAATTTGGACTATTTTACATAAACCTGCAAGAAATTAAGAGGTTCCTTCCCCCCCCACCCCACCCCCCCCAACAGCTACAAGACTATTGCAGTCTTTTACCTGTTTCCATTCACTTAGATGGAAGTATATCAAGAAGTTTATTGGGTTTTTAATATCTAGATCTTTAAAGATTCTATCACAATCAAATATTTAATTTCCCAAAAGAAATAGCATGTGTGTTCAGTCTATTTGTTAATTCATTTTGTATTTTATGCAGTTGGTGGTAAAATATTCAGTTAACTTAGAATTGCAAATCTATCAGAATCTGTCAGATATTGTCTTTTGTGACCAGCCATCTAAAACAGGACAAAACGTTTCTGAATCACCTTGAGGAACTGGAATCTCAGCGGGACTTGACTTGCTGAGGTGTGAGATGAAAACTCACGATTTTTCCAACACTTTCTTTTGTATCAGGAAAACACCAGGCTTTGTTGGACACTGTTTTCAAATCTCTAGTGTGCATTTGCAATGGAAGCATCTCCAGGTAAAGGATTAAACATCATGTTCTTTGGAAGCATCACTGGAGAGGGAGTGGCATTCTTTCACAATTATAATATGTTATAATTAATTAATATGTTTAATATTATTAATATGCTTAATAAGAAAATGCTAACTTCCTCAACTGCAGCTTGGGAGCAGAAAGGCAAATATCACAGACACAGTCAGGACACAGTGATGGTGGTGGGCACATGGTTTTCATATAGATACAGAGTATTGATGATCAGCTTCCCCCAGGGCCATTACATCATGTGTCTGTGAGGCAAATTATTGTGTGTGACAATAAAAGACCCCTCTGTTAGGAGACTTGTCCTGCTCATTGATGGGAGAGCGTGGTAAAATCAGATTTAGCAGTGAATGTCACTTCAGAATTAACAAAGCTGATAGGAATGTAGCCAGCAGCAACGTTAATTTCTCTAGGAATGAGTTTCCTCCCCTCCTCCTGGGGGCTTATTGCCTGCACTAATAGGGCCTTGGGTCTTTTCCTGATAGATGCCTGAATGTCGGGCAGCAGATTTTAGGATAATAATGACAATGATTCTGATAATGGCCCGTTCTGTAGCCTAAAGCTGGCAATGAGGAGTGTGAAAGCATCTTGGCCCAGGCAGGCACAGCACTTTCCTCCCTTCCTGCTGTGAGATTATCTCCACCCTCAGGAGTTTAACCTGCTATGAGGAACAACCTTCTTTGACTTGCTCCGTTCTGACACTGGAATTGTCATGTAGGGGTATTTTAAAACGCCCCTATTGATTTCATTACAATGGCTCCTTTGCAACACAATGACCCCGGTCCTGGAGTTTTTGGCCCAGCTGAGCTGGTCTAGGCTGCACCAGCTGTGTAGAGCAGGCTCTGGTCCAGGCTGGTCTCTTCCAAGCCTGTTCCTTGCTGATTTCTGAGTGCCACTTTCTCCAAGGCACTGTAACAGCAGCCAGGACAAGGTGGAAGCCTGCAGCAGAGGGAAGTATTGGAGCTGTTTTGATGACCTGTTACTCAGTGGTTTCTCTGCTGAAAGAGGCCTTTCTCAAGACACTTAAAGTGGGAGCAGGGCTGATTGCCTCTGACAGAAACTCGGGAAAACTGGCGTAGTTATATTTTAATGTGCCAGTGTGATGCCAATTCACACTTTTTGTCCTTAGATCTTCATAAGCGTGTGTAAAGAAAGACAGATGAGGATAACAGTTCTTATTTTCCAAATGGCGGGGGAAAAAAAGAGCCACGGATCAGTTAAATTCTTTTCTTTGCACTGCAGAGACTGATGCCCAAAGTAGAGTCCAAATCCATGTTAATGGACCTCAAAAATAATTACTGTACAGAAGGGAGATACAAACATGTACTTCCCACAGCCAGCTTTGCTTCCCTCTCCCATCTTGACATACGCTCCAAGGGAAACAGCCTCAGGGCATGGCCTCGGAGGGAGCTGCAGCAGCACGTGTCGTCTCCTCAGCCTGCTGGGGACCGGCCTCTGCTTCATGCGCTCTTCAGCACGTCACTCTCGCAGCGTACGGAGGGTGTGTGGGCAACGAGCAATAAAGGACCAGTGTTACCAGTGCACGGGAGCTATTCTTAATCGCAGTCTTAATTAGCAGTTAACACATTTGTAGCCACTGTTTACTATTTCTTCATTGACTCAATCCAAAGCAATTAAACTGTTCCTCTTGAACATTTTGGTGTGTTAGTTCACGGGTCCTTGTTTTTGTCCGGCTGCAAATACCTTCTTAATCCCATTTATTCCATTCCTTTTGACTTTCCATGGGCAGAGCAGGCACTTACATGCCTGATGATGCCCTTTGCTGGAACACTGTATATATTCCTCTGTAATCATGTTCAGAAACCCATCTAATAATTGCTCAGCTAATACGTCTCCTTCAAATGGAATTCATCAGTGTAGGGCATCTAACCCCACTGCAGCTGGTGCTCTAGTAGATGCTCTGAATATCCCAATCAGTTTGCTTTCAATTGCATGTCTGCTCCTCTTTAATGAAGTTATTTTTTTATAGGATTTTAGGTATACTTGGAATTTCCTTCTCCTGCACTGCTGAATTTTCTTTTGCGCTTTCTCCTTGGAGATGAAGCCCTTTTGTTATTTTAAAGAGTGAACAAATTGACACAACTTTGTAGCTACTTAAACTTTCAAGATTATACTTAGCATATATATGGGAAAGGAACCAAGACAGACACAATATTTAGAAGAAAGTCAGATGTATGGATTGCTTCATTAAAACCCTGCTGTCTGCTGTGTCAATTACGATGCTTAGAATTTGCTCCTTTATTAGCAAGTCCTTAAAAAAGAAAAAAAAAATCTCAAAACAACACCAAGCCCTAATATTTTTGTTGAAATTCTTATTGTCTGTTGCACCTTTTATTTTCCCAATAATATTCAGCAGTTGTTCTGCATATGACCTCACTCTCAAGGCCCTGATGGAGAGATAGTTGAACAACTTCCAGTGCAAAATCACTTTCCTGAGGTAAAAGTGTTTTCTCCACCTCAGCCACAGAAAGCAGGATGTATCATATTGCAGAATTTAGCTCTGTGTAAACATGTGTGTGCATGTTTGTGTATTTAAAAAGGCATGTTGAAGTTAAAACAGTCAAAATGTATAAGCCATAACAAGAATGTTATATTTTTCAGGTTTGCAGTTCACCAGAGCTGCACAAAATACACAAGATTTTGTGTTACTTGATTTAAAAGCCTAAACTTGCAATAACAGGGTAATAAATCACATGCCTGAAGTCTGAAGTGAAACCTGAAGTGAAATGAGCCATTGCACTTTCCTTCATGTCTTGCAGTACACAGGATTTATTTTGTTAAATCGGTACATTGATAGCTTTTAATAAATAGTTTGATATATGTAAATTGACAGCACTAAAGGTAAAGTGAACACATTAATTTTCAGTCATTTTGTATTTCTAATGAAATATAAATTAAAGTCTAATAAAACTGTGATACCAGTGCCTTTTAAGCTGTTGTAGCCAGAGTTCATACTGCCATTCTGACTTTAATTAGTTTTCATCAGTTTAACTGACCGTTTCAGTTCATGACTTTTTTCTATCAGCAAGTCAAGGAAACTGTCTCTTTATGTCCAACATTTGTCAGACAGTGAGGATTTCTTTTGGATAAAAACACAACTTTGAGAGTTAAATCTTAGAACTGGTTCTCCATGTCAGGACTTCCCAATGTCTGTGAAATTTGCTTGGGAATTTTCATGGATCAGCCCAGAACTGAGACCATCATCTCCACATCTGAAAAATTTTACTCTGCTTCTTTTGAAGAAGTATAGTGCTCCAGGTATGGCACTTAAGCAATTTTGCTTCCTCTCTCTGGTCATGGCATCTTTTATCTAAGGAACAAGATGAATACTTCCAGGCTCCAGAGGATCAACTGGTTTCTCACTGATATAGGAAATCCCAACAGAAAAAAAAATAAGCTGCTTTTCAAAGAGTACCCATGGGGAATCCCAGGAGGAGAGAGCTGGAGCTTTTTGTGGTCTTTTTAAAATTCACTTCATGGTTTTGAGGTTGAGGGTTTTGTTTTGCATTGGTAGTGGGTTTTCTAGACCACAGATGTCCTTGGCCACTCCTCATCAATAAACTGTTACAAAGCCCCTGCTGTACTTTGCCACAATGTCTGTAAGCCAGAAAAAAAAAAAAAACAAAAANTGGAAAAAAAAAAAAAAGAAGAAAAGAAAAAAGGAACCCAAAGAAGTGGAAAAAACATTTCCTCATATGAAGGCTTCTTACCAGAAATTGATTTCTTGATTTTTTAAAATGCCTTTTAACATAAATATACTCCCATTACACCTCAGGTTTCAAAAAGTAGAGAACATATATGAGTGACATCTGTAAGTATATCTGCATGGAACATATGTGCCCTTTTCAGTGATTTTATTGAACATATCTCATCCTAAGAAGTGTGACCTTGAGATGTTTTTGTTTCAGTAAACTTAGCCTGGTTAGAAATCTTCCATTAATGTCCTAGAATGAAAGCTATAGCTCAGACTCCTGGGATGAATTTCACTATGCTTTCTACACTGCAATCCATTTGTTAAAATATATGCTGAGTGAGATGGATCCAACCTGAAATATTTGATTTGTTTTTGGGTTGATACCATGCTCATCAGATCTTTCCTTCTCTCCTTCCTGTTGTTTTTTTTAATCTCATTCATTATATGTATTTTAGAATAACATTTCCACATGTTTGAGAGAAAGAATATAGGGAAAAATAATAAAATATTTTTTTCCTTTCTTTTATATAAAATCAGATATTTCCCTAGTTTTCTTCACTTCGTTGTGTTCCTATTTTTTCTCTCCTAGGCACACCTGAAGAATGAAAAACATTTTACTAAAATATGGAGCTCCCACGCTTGATGAGCAGATTTACTCCCTTTAAGCTAGGAATGCTTTGGCAGGTAACTAACTACCTGATATGAAAATGCATAATTTGACGAGGAGCTTTAGTATTATAGGTCGGCAGATTTTAACTAGCCTGTCGTTGCAATCCCAAGGAACACAAGGAAAGAATATTCAGTAGTTACTATTGAAACAGGGTGACATGGATTGGAATGGGATATATAGTTTGAGATAATAGTATTGTGAAAAAAAATGTAATTTTACTGAATATCTTCTAAAATTACTACTGGTATTACTTAGACTGTTGTAGAGTCTAGGAGTGCCAGCAAAGTCAGGTCTGGGCTGTGGTTTGTACCATGCACACATTGGGCTGCCCTTGAAGTCCTCTCCTGGGCTGTTCCTTCCTCGGTACATTAGATGGACTTGTTCCACATGACCTAACTAAGACTTTTCTGTGAGACCTGGCAGGTCTGGTTGCATTGCAGGGAAATGCATACAAGATCAGATAATGCTATTCCTGGTGTCAAGAGCATTTGTCCAGACAATGTTGAGATAGACCCTCACCCTACTGTCCTTGGGAGCATGGATCCCTGAGGGCATGGATCCCATAAGACACAATACGTCCCCACTGTCAGACAGTGGGGACATATGTCAGAAGTGGAGGTCACCAGGCTGGTGGCAGTATCTGGACAAAACCAGCATCCCTGCAAATTGGTGTCTGCACAGAAGGGAAGGAAATGATGAAACAGCTTCTCACTGAGTGACTCTGGGGAAGGAAAATCAGTCTCTGTGTGCCTCACCAAACCTGTGTTTCCTCTCTTGCTGTGGCCAGTTGTGCTCACAGCATTCGGTGATGTATGTTAGGGCTTGGCAGCAGGAGCTGATTGTTCTTTCAATGCTGTCTGCCGTCAGGATTGCTGTCTGTGTCCTGTGATGGTTATCTGGCTTGCATGTTTATGAGTGGGGTGAGGGGCAGCTGGAACAACGGGAGAACAGGTGATGGCAAACAAGGACAAGCAGAAGGTGTCAGTTGCTATCTGAATATTCGTANGAGGAACCATTGCATCCGGAACACACTGAAGCCAGCACTGCCAGCTGACACATGGAAAAGAAAAGAGAGGAGAGGAGAGGAGAGGAGAGGAGAGGAGAGAGAAGCAAGTTTCAGGGAACAGAAGGGAGTCAGAGTGGTGGGAATAATCGGGAAAGGTGGATTGGAATCTCGATAGGTTTCAGCCTTAGCTGAAATTTCAGCCTTAGCTGCCTGAATTTCTTGACTGGCCCTGAGAAACACAAGCCAAAAGTGTCTGGAGACCTTTGCACTTCTCTATAAGCTGTGAGTGCCAGGACCACTGCAGTCACATCGCTTCCCAACACCCCTTGGTGACAGGGAAGAGTGGATGTTCATTAAGCCTACGTGACCTGTTCCATCATGGATGCACTGACCGGTGCAGCCAGCCTCCTGCATCTGTGTTTGTCCCAGGCAGGCGGCTCCTGCTGCCAAGTGCCCATGCTGACTTTGTACCATCAGTTTAGGTGCACTTTCCTTTCTTCATGTGTTTGATTTGGTTTCGAAGACCAAGCAAATCTGCTTAGTGTAGTTTAATGAATGAAAGGATTATTGGAAGCTGCTTAAGTGCTTATCTTGACCAGTGAAGTATGCCTGCCCCTGTCCTGTGCCAGCCCTGGGACAGCAGCCAGGTTGGGTAGTGCATCCAGCCTGGCAGACCCTTGGGATCTTCTGCTGGCAGTGGCTGGGCATGAGATTCCCCTGCAAAGCTCAGCTGCCAGCAACAAAACTGGCTTAAATTTTTTCTGCTTTCACTCACGTGTTCGTGAAACTTAGCAGCTTGGAGGAAGTGTTCTTTGTTTGGGCTAATGTGGAATTCTACTTGCACCTTAATTCTGCCACAGTGTAAGTACCTCATGTTAAAAATATTTTTAACACCTGACACCTTCTCTAGCTGTGCATAACCACCTGCTAGTGAAGCCACGTTGTGTTGCTCACCTCTTTCTTGGAGTTCCCAAACCCTGTTAGGATTTATCAGCATGCTGCACCTTTCTGGCTTGCAGGTGGGAAGCTGAGGTGTAGTGAGGCTGTACAGCCTCTTTCATGCAGATGCATCTTCCTGACTCCTGGTGTTTAGCCAGGAGTTAAGCTCCTCATAAGTTT